>CM044964.1:30437734-30545234 GCA_024516035.1 Bactericera cockerelli | reverse complement strand
GATTCGTGGATTTCCGGCGAATGGGTTCGTACGTCTGCTGCGAGAGGATTAGTTGAGATTCCGGCCGTTTGGAGCGCTGGCGTAGAGGGGGCGTGGTCTGTTGCGAGGGGAGGGGCTTGTCCTTGGGGTTGATGGAGGCCTCCATGCGCTGGATGATCGTCTGGATTCGGCTGGACTGGCAGTTGTCTGAGGAGGAAAGATGAAACATGTTATTCGTACGTACTTTTGTTTAAAATGATATTTATTTACAGAGGAGACTTAACAATCAGAGTCCTTGCTCCTCCAATTACTTGGTTGCAAAGCGCAACACACAAATAAAATTTAAAATAAAATAATTAAAAATAGAACAGGTTAAAGGTAATTACAAGTATTAGATCAAGAACTCCGATTGTTTTACATCATTAACAATAATAGTACGTACTTTCAACTGTGTTGTTTTGCGTTGTATGCGCTGGTATGTCCTAATAATGCTTTCTCTAGTATAGTTTATTCGTACGTACTTTAAACTGTGTTGTTTTGCGTTATATGCGCTGGTGTGTCCTAATAATGCTTTCTCTAGTATAGATTATTCGTATACGTACTTTAAACTGTGCTGTTTTGCGTTGTATGCGCTGGTGTGTCCTAATAATGCTTTCTCTAGTATAGTTTATTCGTACGTACTTTAAACTGTGTTGTTTTGCGTTGTATGCGCTGGTGTGTCCTAATAATGCTTTCTCTAGTGTAGTTTATTCGTGCGTACTTTAAACTGTGTTGTTTTGCGTTGTATGAGCTGGTGTGTCCTTTCTCTAGTATAGTCAAGTCTGTTAGACATTAAAGCACAATGCTGACTCTAGAGTCAAGTCTATTAGAGATTAGAGCACAATGCTGACTCTAGAGTCAAGTCTGTTAGAGATTAGAGCACAATGCTGACTCTAGAGTCAAGTCTGTTAGAGATTAGAGCACAATGCTGACTCTATAGTCAAGTCTGTTAGAGATTAGAGCATAATGCTGACTCTATAGTCAAGTCTGTTAGAGCACAATGCTTACTCTATTAGAGACATGTTTAATCAAACACACTGCTCACTCTAGAGTCAAGTCTGTTAGAGATTAGAGCACAATGCTGACTCTATAGTCAAGTCTGTTAGAGATTAGAGCACAATGCTGACTCTATAGTCAAGTCTGTTAGAGCACAATGCTTACTCTATTAGAGACATGTTTAATCAAACACACTGCTCACTCTAGAGATTCTAGAGTCAAGTCTGTTAGAGATTAGAGCACAATGCTGACTCTATAGTCAAGTCTGTTAGAGATTAGCGCACAATGCTGACTCTATAGTCAAGTCTGTTAGAGATTAGAGCACAATGCTGACTCTATAGTCAAGTCTGTTAGAGATTAGAGCACAATGCTGACTCTATAG
Organism: Bactericera cockerelli; assembly: GCA_024516035.1. Classification (NCBI taxonomy): domain Eukaryota; kingdom Metazoa; phylum Arthropoda; class Insecta; order Hemiptera; family Triozidae; genus Bactericera; species Bactericera cockerelli. The sequence goes on along the minus strand of CM044964.1, from coordinate 30,543,838 downwards.
TCAAGTCTGTTAGAGATTAGAGCACAATGCTGACTCTATAGTCAAGTCTGTTAGAGATTAGAGCACAATGCTGACTCTATAGTCAAGTCTGTTAGAGATTAGAGCACAATGCTGACTCTATAGTCAAGTCTGTTAGAGCACAATGCTTACTCTATTAGAGACATGTCTAATCAAACACACTGCTTACTCTATAGAAGTCAAGTCTATAGCACAATGCTTACTCTGAAACAGCTCCGTCGTTTCCTCGCAGTTCCTCTCCTCCCCTGCTTCCTCATCCAGCTCCACAATGCATTTCCTGCTGTTCTTCGGCTGATCATACGTGAGCATGCACAGCTCCCTCAACTTTTCCTGCTCTCGCTCTTGGTCGAGTTTGCGAGCGAGCGGTGTGCTGTCAGTCTTGCGAGGGGGGGAGTGAGAGATGTTGTTGTAGTAGTTTTCGTTGACGGATTCCTGGTGGAGAAGTCGTTATTATTATTATGAAACTCTTCCACCCAATCCTTTGATTGGTTTAGTTTGGGATGAGATTAATCATACAAGCCTTTATTATACATTGTGAGTGACAATGTTATTGGTGTTGATACTTGTAACAACATCTAGCTGTTTTGTTTATTCACACAAATAAATTCAATTTCAAATTTAAAAAAAAAAAAAAAAAAAATATATTAGAAGAACGTCATATACCTATATAGGTATACAAACAAATAATGGTAAAAATTAAAATACAAAAGTGACAATAATAATGTAAACACGAATTTTTTTTTACAAAATTTATATACATAATATATGTGCTAACTAAAGGGCGGGGTTATGGCAATCTCTTCCACCCAATCTTTTGATTGGATTAGTTTGGGATGAGATTGATCATACAAGCCTGTCTCAGTAGGTCAGTGGTGAATCTAGGCACACTGTGAATCTAGAAGTCGCATGTTCGAAAACCAGCCGGTACAAGACAAGGTATCCTCCCATTTGGAATTTTTACCACATGTCATAATAATATGTGTTGGGTTTACGGCTGGAATAATGGGACTTAATAGTCCTAATCGGGCAGTATAAAACAAGGTTTATACAGGGGGACACTAAGCTTTTCATCAATCTCTTCATACAGAGTGGCACTTACCTTCTCATCAATTTCATTATACAGGGTGACACGTACCTTCTCATCAATCTCATTATACAGGGTGGCACTTACCTTCTCATCAATCTCATTATACAGGGTAGCACTTACCTTCTCATCAATCTCATTATACAGGGTGGCACTTACCTTCTCATCAATCTCATTATACAGGGTGGCACTTACCTTCTCATCAATCTCATTATACAGGGTGGCACTTACCTTCTCATCAATCTCATTATACAGGTTGGCACTTACCTTCTCATCAATCTCATTATACAGGGTGGCACTTATCTACTCATCAATCTCATTATACAGGGTGGCACTTACCTTCTCATCAATCTCATTATACAGGGTGGCACTTACCTTCTCATCAATCTCATTATACAGGGTAGCACTTACCTTCTCATCAATCTCATTATACAGGATGGCACTTACCTTCTCATCAATCTCATTATACAGGGTGGCACTTACCTTCTCATCAATCTAATCATACAGGGTGGCACTTACCTTCTCATCAATCTCATTATACAGGGCGTCCTGACAGAGCATATGCTCGTAGTTGTGAAGGACTGGTCGTATGAGGGAGTCAGGCTCATCGTAGTACTGCTCACTGCCGCCAGGGGCGATGGGTAGTGACGGCAACTCCCGACAGGCTTCGCTCAGGGGTCGCGAGCCGGGGGGTGAGGGTTGTCGACCGTTTCCGCTGGGAGCGCTAGTGAGGCGAAAGAAAAGAGATATTATTATTATGGATAAGCTTGGGGAGATTATTCATACAAGCCTGTCCCAGTAGGTCAGTTGTAAAGGCGGCACACTGTGAATCTATTATTATTATTATACAACACTTTATTAGATATAAATAGACATTATGTACATGTACATACAAATAATTATTTTAACAATGAAAAAAATAGAAACAATATATACAATAAAAATGAAAAAATAATGAAATGAAAAATATTTATAAAAATATGTCCTAACTAAAGGGCGGGCTTATTGCCTGTGGCAATCTCTTCCACCCAACCCTTTATCTATTGATAGTCGTTTAATGCTTTATTTAAAAGCTATTACGGTGTCCGTCGCCTCACCGATCAAGCTACCTCCATAGCTTGATTGGTAGGGCGGTGGACTTGTAACCTTGAAGATGGTGGTTCAAGTCCACGTTTCAGCGTGGATTTAGAAAAGCGAGTTTGGGTAGTTGTGATATTAAGAAAGTGACTAACACAAAAAATTATAACTTACTCATTATTATTTTTTTATAACCTTCAGATGACCGAGTACAATTTTACAAACAATAAAGTATCAAGATCAAACAATATTAAATACATGTGTGTACAGACTGTACAGTACAGTTTTGAAGAGATCATGTAAATTATATTGTGAAAATTCTTATTCTAGCTTAATTCTTGTGAAACTATCTTGTTATTGTTTTGTTTTGTTTTTACCCCGTCTGAAACCTTTAGTGCTATTTTTATTTCCAACCAAAGTTAACCAAACGGGAATAAAATGAACCAAACTGGAAGCAAGTCATTTTTCTTTTGGAAGAGGAAAAATTTCCACTTCCAAAGTTAACCAAAGTGGAAGTACAAAATTCTTGCTTCCAGTTCTTTTATAGGTTAAGTCCATTGTTTATCTTTAAAAGTAACCAAACGCATTTTTCTTTCACGAATGACCATGGAATAAAATGGAAATATTTGGAAAAAAACCTAACCTGGAATTTTTTTTTTTTGGTTAGAAAGAAAAATACGACTTTTGTCTCACCTGAAGTTCACGTTCCCACCACTAGAGGCGCTGGTGGTGCTAGTGAGGGAGGGGGGAGGGGAGGACCGGGTGCTCCCGGTGGCGGTGGCGCCTACCTGGCTGCTCTGATTGATGGCGGAGATCCAGAGCTCCATGTCTGCCGAGGAGTTGGCGGCGAACTGAGGAGGAATCGAAAGCTGGTTAGCAAAAACATCGCGATAGCACGTTGATTGAACACACTGCGTGATGTCGAGCTTTAGCAAAGTGAAAAAGTTTTTTTTTTTTTTTGAAAAGTTATCATATTTGTGTTAATCACTTTCGTAATGTCACAACTACTCAAACTCGCTTTTAGTAAATTTACGATGAAACCGGGACTTGAACCACAGACCTCCAGGTTACAAGTCCGCCGCCTTATCGATCAAGCTACTGAGGTCGGTAGCTTGATTAAAGTGGATCAACAGGTAAAGGCTGTGCTTATGCTATTTATTTAGATACTCTTTATTAGTAGAACATATATACAGAAAAATAATGGTAAAAATTATAATTATATAAAATTTGACAATATTATAAACAAGAGAAAAAAATAAACAAAATATATCCATAAATGTCCTAACTAAAGGGCGGGGTTATTGCCTATGGTAAGCTCTTTGTTTGGAGAAGTACGAGTGGTTAACTTTGGACAAAGACGTAGTTCTATATTTTTTAGCAGTCACCGTGGCCGAGTGAGTTAGCGGCCAGGGCAGGAATTTTTCTGCTCTATACTTGGATGTTCGGGGTCTACTCATACCTCGTGAGGAAAAATGAGTAGTTACTTGTATGAGTAACGACCAGTGGTGGCATTACCTACAAGAGTATGAACATATTAATGTAATAGAATAATTCGAAAAGTAAAGGAGGCTCTTAGTAATTATGCGCTACCCACAAAAATTGTGAAGAGGCCGCTTTGTGATTCACCACAAATAAAATCATACAAAGTTTTAAAAAAAATTAAATCAGAGCAAAAAGAACGAACTCAATAATTCCAATATCTAAAGATATCAACTCAAGATTAAAATATTAGAAAAAAATACGAAAAATAGACGAATCAAAACCATCATTGGAGAATCAGCTACTTCGTGTTTTTTTCTAATACTGGCTTGGTTATTTCACTGATTACCTTCATAACCACCAAAATGGTATAATAATTCATCTTACGTAAATATAGACCTTATTGATAACCGATTACGTTCACAGAAACACACATGGTTTATTCATTATGGAGCGCGGTGAAAGAGCAAAGCCCTTTAGGCAGATTTCGTGAACTCTGTGGTCGGAATTGGTCCAAACCCTGCAGCGCAAAACGATTAATAATGTCCGATGATAACTTTTAAGCCTCAGAACTTTATAATTAGGTCATCAGTCTATGAGGTGTAATAATGGTTGTTTTAGATTAAGTGTTACTTGTGGTTCAGTGAATTAACTGTGGATTGCAACGTCACTAACTGTCTGATTAATTCGTTAACATGATGGGTCAATAGCCATTTGTGAGCAGCGACCAGTGGTGGAATGGAAATGTCCTATAATTCTACGTTACCCACTATAAAATTGTGATATAATAACATAAAGAAACACACGTATTTATTATTAGCCATTTGTGTATACAATTATCTGCCGATTTCATGATTAAATCTATCCATTAGCAATTATGCAATTCGGCGTAGAGGTTTAAGATTTTTCTATTCGTTAGGTAAGTGTTCATGTTCATTATTTAAAAATATGAAGTGTTTTAGACGATTATCGTATTTTGGGCAAGATAGTTGATTTTGTATCCGGGGTTAAGTGGCAGAAAATTCCTAAGGCATCAACTTCGCCCGGATTACAAAACAACAGAACTGTATTAAAAAAAAAAATGTTTTTTATTTTTTTTTTTAAGTGGGGTTTAACGTCGCTTTCAACTGCCATGGTCATATCACGACGGGGGTTTTACCCTCCATTCGCAGGAAACTCACAAACCTGCTACTCACATTGACCTCACCCAGCCTGAGTGTGGGGCCGGGAAAAGCCAGCGTCACGAGAATTAGAATTTGAATGGTCACCCATCCAAGTCTTAACCTCGCTGGATGTCGCTTAACTTCGGTGTTCTGAAGGGAACCGGTGTATTCAACATGCCATCGACGCTGGCTTTTTTTTTTTTTTTTTTTTTTTTTTTTTCTGTACACAATTCTGAGTTTTAAAAATTTTGTTATTAATTTATTGTTGTTGATTGTTTTGTAAAAAATAAAGTTTAAATAAATAATTACAATTTTGGATGCATTGATGATTGAGATAAGGTGAACTGTTGGAGTTCTTCAGGTGTTCATTTGTTTTTTTTTTTTGCATATACCTAGCTCCAAACAATCCAAAGTGGTATAGGTAGGTAAATGCCACTGAGGTTGCAAATCGCAAACTTGTAGGTACGAGATTAAACGTTTCTTGAGATTAAACGTTTCTTGAGATTAAACGGTTTACTCTGCAGTTAAGAGGAGCTTTATAGTAATTCTTAGTGACTGTTTCATAAATGATTGAAGTACTACTCTCCTTAGAAGTTTAACTTAGGGAGAGGCCATTTATGTACATATTGTAAACTATTTTGAAATAAAACACATACTTATACTTATACTTATACTACTCTCTAATATAATTTACACTGGGTTAGTTCTATTAGGTAGCCCAGTAGGTTATTTGGATTTAATTGAACGAGGTATGTTTTAAAAATGGCGTGAGTTGAAATTTGAGCAATCATTTGATTACACCTATTATTATGCACAATATTGCACATGTAACACTATTAAACTTGGAAACAGTCTTTTTTGTTCTACAAATTACCAGAATAAAATTGATATTTGTCACAATTTGCCTTTAGATATATTCTTCTTCCATTTGGTCTTTTTCCAAACCTACTTCAGGTCGGCATTGTTCAACCTCTAGCTCATGGTTGATTTTTCTTGGTTCTGGTTCCTTTCCGCGAGCCACCTAAAGACCTCTTAGATCAGCCGGGTGCTCGCGGTTTATGGGTTGACGACCCCCAACCGGCTCAACTCGTGTTGCGGAGGGACCGCAGGATGCCAACTTGGTCAGTCCCGGTAGCAAGGCGTCGCGTTGGTTTGGTAAACCAGAGGTTGTGAGTTCAAAACTCGATTTGGATTTTCATGTTCTCCCATTTGTGATTTTGACCACATAATTATACGTTCACCACATAATTTGACAATTACTAGCCTCCTTGTAAAGACCGTGGTAGAACTGCTGAGTCATTCCTCCACTGTCTGGCTACCATCGTTCACGATGACGCCACCCTATGATGATGATGATGAATTATACGTCTTGGTCTTAATAGAGAGAGAAAGTATATTTATTTATAAATACGGCCGTGTGACGACTACGTCACTTCACTACAAAGTCTACATAGGAACATTTTCATCAACATTTTTTTTTTTAAATTTGTTTGGTTAATGAAATAAGTGGTAGTTGAGAATTTGAACTGAATCTTTCAAGATTTTTAAACTCATATCAATTTTTTAAACTCATATCAATTTTTTAAACTCAGGCGATGCTATCAGTTCACTTACATAATGTGTCTTCTGCCCAGGAGCCACGATCTCCAGAACATTCTCCTTCTCCCTGGCCATACAGGGTCGTGCCACATAGATACTGGTCCCGTCCGCCTCGGAGAACACATTGATCACACTGGAAGCCTTGCTGTCCTTGTCGGTGTTGTACAAGTACAGATACCCGTTTACCAGCGCCACCCAGTATTTCTTGAAATGGTCCACGAACAGGATCTTCTCCTTTTTGAGGAGATTTCCACATCGGGCGGCGGAGTATTTGAGCGCGGAGGCTGAGATGGACAGGATTTCGACGTTGTTTGAGTTCATGCTGGAGAGGTTTTTGGTCGAGGCGCTCAGACTTGAAAGCGAGGAGTTTGGAGGAAGTGTGTTGGTCTTACTGGAGACTGTTTGGTGGACATTGTTGCTGGTGACGGAATTTTTGACTGAGTTGTTGGAGTTGTTCATTTTGGTGTTCGGTTGTCCTCCAAGCGGATAGCTCACGCTTCCGTTGAGAGTTTTGTGTTTGCTGAGGTCAGCGTCCGCGGCTTTGCTGACGTCGACAGGGAGGACACCTGTGAATTTGATGTCGTGCAGACTTAGAACACTCCCGTTGGATGCCTTCCTGTCTTTCAGTCCGTTGGTGGCGAGTTCGCTGGGAACGCTGCAAGACCCGTGAAGCTTTCTTTCTCCATCCACGACGTCACTTTTGGCATTGTCTTTGGGTCCGTTGGACTTGTTGAGAATCTCAACGTGTCCATGTTTGGTGCTCATGATGCTGGGGCTGTTTCCGCTCAAGCTGCTCAACATCTGCTTGGTGTTCTCATACTGGGTGCTCACGTGGACATTGCTGGATATTTGGTTCGTGATTTCGTTGTACTGGCTCGTCGAGAGAATCGACACGGTCGAAGGCGACGGAGAGACTTTGTCGATGTTTTCGTAGGTGTTGTTCGCGTTCAGTGACGGATTGACGTGGTCGATTTCCTCGTAGCATTCGATGGACCCCGCCCCACTTGTGGAGCCGCCACTGCTCGTGCAACTCTCGTTCTCGTAGGTGTTTTCGGAGTCGCTGTGGAGGCTGTTGAAGTGGTGGAGGTTGTGGATGATCAGCTCGCTGGAGGACTTGTCTGAAATCAGAGGAATTGAGGAGGCCAGTGTTAGTCTTTGTAGAAGCTTTCCTTGATGTAGTCTTAACCCCAGGTGAAAATTTCATTTTAATCTAAGCAAAGGTAAATAATAGACACAACAATTAACAGTTTTCAATTATTATCTAGCTTGATTTTCTTATTTAAAAAGGGTTTTATTTTTAATTCCAAGTCCTGTATAAATTATGCGGACAAGTTTAATATGACAAATCATAAGTCTACTAAGTACTTTCTATACACCAGTATCTCGGTATAATCAGTGCTTTCAAATATTCATAGAACTTCTTTCAAATGCATAGACTAACTTACCGACAGCTGACATAAGAAATAAATAATTTAATCCGAGTAGACCTGATTCCCTTTATCTGTCAGGTAATTACTAATCAGAACTACTTGCTAAACTTTCTTTACCTAGTTTCTTCAATGTCTATCTACAAATCTGTTATAATTCTATTTCGCTATAAATACTTCAGTAGGCACATATTCGTTAAAGAACAGTTCAACTTCAACAGTAAATTATGTTAATAATAAAAATCGTAGATTGCCTACTTACTTGAAACAGTACAGAATTTTACTATTTCAATTCACTTTTGCCCGAGTTATTTTTAATTAGCCTAGTTATTCTAATCATTTTACTCCATTTCATGACAACTTTCTCGCATTAAAAGTTTATCCACTGTCGTAACAAGTGGCGTACTATATCGTAAATCACTGGTTGGTCGTACGGACAGACGAATTATCAGAAATGTCAACTAGGTAGGTAATGATTGTGATGACCTGTGCGAAGTGATGGTAGAACTGCGACATAGTTATTGCAAACATTTGTGGCCGACCTCAGTAGCTTGATCGATAAGGCGGCGGACTTGTAACCTGGAGGTCGGTGGTTCAAGTCCGGGTTCCAGAGTAAATTTAGGGCGGAATTAATAGACAAGATCAATAACTTAAGTCGTTGGTAAGTGTCGGTTTTCCCTATCTTACACAGTACGCAATTCGTGACTTAGCGCCACGGAGGTATTACAAAAACGTCTATTAATTCCGCCTTTAGTAAAGCGAGTTTGAGTAGTTGTGATATCACGAAAGTGATTAACACAAATATAAAAAAAAAAATTGGCTGAGTGATGTAGCGCACTAGGCAAGCACGCTCAGTGACTTGGTGCCTAGGTTCGATTCCCAGCCGGGCAGGGATAACCGGGTTCCACTCTTACCTCGTGAGGAATAAAATGAGTGGTTCCCTGAATGAGTTACGACCAGTGGCGGCATTACCAGAGAATAAAGGAAAAATTATATTTGATAGAGAAAAGTGATGAAGACTCTCCTTCTTCTTCTTTTACTCTGTCTTAACCCGCTCAAGCAGGGTCGACGACTCATCATCACAAGCAAATCAATATAATTCCAAGTACTAAAATCTTCCCTTCAGAAAAAGAGTTATTGATAGAAAAATAGTAGATAATTCAAATTCAAATCATAAATGCACTATAGTAGAGCTATTCCTCTTTACGAGTGAAGTGATGATAGTTTATGAGTCCAACTAGAATTCTTGGTCGTCAGTTATTGTATTTTTTATCAGCAGGATAGTGAATCATATTGATAAGAAAGACAATAATGAATAGTGCAATCAACGATTGTTGATTTTTAAGGTTGGTTTTTTTTTTATAGTTTATAGGAAATGCCAGCCTCACGTGTTTGGAGGGAACAGAATTTCCTTCGAAGTCGGCCCTAACCGGGAGTCAAACTCGGGATCTCTGGACTACGGGCAGTAGTCACAACCATTACGCCACAGAGGCTGGTTATAACCCCGCTCTTTGGTTAGGACATATATTATGTATATATTTTTTTTCTTCTCTTATATTGTATATTAATTTGTAATTATTTGTGTTGTAAATAATATGTCCAATTAATAAAGTGTAAATAAATACCTATATTAATCCATCCATGTCATTGATTGGACTCGAAGGGGATTGAAATAGAGATAACTCTAAGTAACAATAAATCAATGAGACATTCCAATGCTATCATCAACCATTTGAGTTGACATTTGACATCCTTTTTTAATCAATTGTAATAGTATGGTAGTCTGTCCCGGTAGCTCAGTGGTAAAGGCGGCACTCTGTGATCTAGAGATTCCAGAGGTCGCGGGTTCGAAACCCAGCCGGGACATGACAAGTTATCCTCCCATGTGGCATTTTTACCACATAATAATATGTCTTGGCCTTACTGCTGGAATAATTGGACTTGATAGTCCTAATCGAACAGTATAAATAAGGCATCCAGCCGTTAAAAAAAAAAAAAAAATGTGCCATAATTAACCATCCTCAACCATGAGGTTGAAGAACGTCGACCCTGCTCAAGCGGGATAAGACAGAGTAATAGAAGAAGAATAGGATATAGTCCACTAACGATGGATATGTTCTATAAGTGTAGTAAACCTGTATACACGGAGATATAGGATACTGTACAGTGTACACGCACAGTAAGAAAACCGCCTTAGTCGGGCCATGAATTCGACTGGCGAATTTTCCTTGAAAAATAAAATCCAAATTACTTGTCTTGCAAGTACCTTTGGGACTGTATACGTATCAAATTAGTGTGTCCAAGTACTCGAAATGATTGTTTCCCAACACCTATCAATACCAATCAGGTATCATTCTTATTTCAATGCCAAAGCAGCCATGTGTGTGCGAAATAAGTAATTATTATTTTGCAAACACAAATGGCAACATACTATTCATTCTCAATCAAATATTTCTAGGTAAGTACATTAACTATAGAGTAAGAAGTAAGATGATGAGTATATTGAGTGTATTGAGTGTAGGACTGTAGATAATAGGTACGAGTATAAGGTACTTGTACCAATGTACACAAATAGAATGTAGTTACGTGAGGCATAAGTTCAATTAAATTCAAGTGTGAGGTAAGTCCAAGAATCAAATTTACTGAGATAAAAGCACTTTGATGTTTACATTCTGTCACCGAGTACCTAAACCCAAGGTTTCATCAGAAGTGGGTAATCAGGCGTCAGTGTGGTAAGTCCGAATAGCACAGAGATAAACCTTGTGATTCTACCAGGGAGATGTTTGTAAGTCGGAATAGCACAGAGATGAACCTTGTGATTATACCAGGGAGATGTTGGTAAGTCGGAATAGTACAGATATGAACCTTCTGATTCTACCAGGGAGATGTTTGTAAGTCCGAATAGTACAGAGTTGAACCTTGAGATTCTACTAGGGAGATGTTGGTAAGTCCGAATAGCACAGAGATGAACCTTGTGATTATACCAGGGAGATGTTGGTAAGTCCGAATAGTACAGAGATGAACCTTGTGATTCATCTCTGTTTATATATAATTCATCTCTGTGATATTATATGAATAATATCACAGAGATGAACCTTGTGATTATACTAGGGCGATGTTTATGAGATTGGTAGGTACATGTCTCTCACTTGACTTGTCTGGACGAAGGGATATACAATAGAGAGAGTAGAACTATGACCCGTTCCAGGAACACTTTTTACTCGCCAAATCTCCGAATCTCCCTTTCAGCCGTCACATAACGCACTCTGATTGGTTAATTTGAATGCCATAACCAATCAGATTGCGTTGTTTGACGGTTTGAAACAGAGATTTTGAGATTTGAAGAGTGGAGAGTGTTTACTGTTTATGTAATGGGCTACAGTTGATCGGTCTACTCTCTGTTTGTACTCCCTCAGCCACTGGTCTACTCTATGTCTATAGTCCTCAGCCACTGGTCTACTCTATTTCTATAGTCCTCAGCCACTGGTCTCCTCTATGTGTATAGTCCGCCAGCGAGTGGTCTACTCCGGTAAAAATAGTAAATGTAAACGAATTCGAAAAGTAAAGTAGACTCTTAATAATGCTGCGCTACCCACAAGAAATGTGAAATCACCTTGTGCTCCCAAAATAGAGAAACAAAACCTCTTATCAACTTTTATTTCTCTTTTCTTTCTCGCTCAAAATAAAAGAAACATTACTCCGTCCTCTCATTACACACAGGTGGACCTGGTGTTTGTGTATCTCTACAACCTGTTCTGAGCTGATACCTTCCCGTAGGGTTATTGTAAGTTGTTCGTATCGTCAAGGACCATATAACAGTATGGATCTGAGATAGATTGGTAACAAGGGTGGAACTGAGAGAGATAGATAACAAGGGTGGAACTGAGATAGATAGATAAAAAGGGTGGAACTGAGATAGATAGATAACAAGGGTGGAACTGAGATAGATAGATAAAAAGGGTGGATCTGAGATATATAGATAACAAGGGTGTAACTGGGATAGATAGATAACAACGGTGGAACTGAGATACATAGATAGATAACAAGGGTGGAAGTGAGATAGATAGATAACAAGGGTGGAACTGAGATAGATAGATAACAAGGGTGGAACTGAGATAGATAGATAACAAGGGTGGAACTGAGATAGATAGGTAACAAGGTGGAACTGAGACAGATAACAAGGGTGGAACTGAGATAGATAGATAACAAGGGTGGAACTGAGATAGATAACAAGGCTGGAACTGAGATCGATAGATAACAAGTGTGGAACTGAGAGAGATAACAAGGGTGGAACTGAGATAAATAGATAACAAGGGTGGAACTGAGATATATAGATAACAAGGGTGGAACTGAGATAGATAGATAACAAGGGTGGAAATGAGATATATATTTAACAAGGGTGGAACTGAGATAGATAACAAGGCTGGAACTGAGATAGATAGATAACAAGTGTGGAACTGAGAGAGATAACAAGGGTGGAACTGAGATAAATAGATAACAAGGGTGGAACTGAGATAGATAGGTAACAAGGTGGAACTGAGATAGATAGATAACAAGGGTGGAACTGAGATAGATAACAAGGCTGGAACTGAGATCGATAGATAACAAGTGTGGAACTGAGAGAGATAACAAGGGTGGAACTGAGATAAATAGATAACAAGGGTGGAACTGAGATATATAGATAACAAGGGTGGAACTGAGATAGATAGATAACAAGGGTGGAAATGAGATATATATTTAACAAGGGTGGAACTGAGATAGATAGATAACAAGGGTAGAACTGAGATATATAGATAACAAGGATGGAACTGAGGTAGATAGATAACAAGGGTGGAACTGAGATAAATAGATAATAAGGGTGGAACTGAGATATATAGATAACAAGTGTGGAACTCAGATAGATAGATAACAAGGCAGCGGACTTGTAACCTGGAGGTCGGTGGTTCAAGTCCCGGTTTCAGCCTAGATTTAGTAAAGCGAATTTGAGTAGTTGTGATATCACGATAGTGATTAACACAAATATGATGACTTAACTTTAACTTTCTTCTATTTTTTATTAATTACAAACTAATGAAGTCACAGCTTTCCTTGTACATGTCTTACTAATAATAAAAAAGTGATATCTGAGCCACCCTGTATATTCAGTGCGGTACTTGTTACCCTTACGCTGGCCGGATTAGGACCATCTTACTTCACCATACAGTGGTCAGGTCTTAGTGCCTTAGGAGTCCTCTGACCTTACAAGTCTAGAAGAGTGTGGTGTGATAGCCCAACACGGCTGCAGCATACATTGACCTTACATGTCTCGAATAGTGTGGTGAGATAGCCCAACGCGGCTTATCAACAGTTTGATAAGCAATTTATTTAAAACAATGATATTTTTCATTGTCCTTATTTACTTTAGATTTTGTTGATAGATTCAGCCCATTAAAAATAATAATAATATTAGCAGTAGTAATTATTTTTAGGGCTTGTAAATTAAGATGCATGAAGAACTGAATTTTTACTTCCGAGAAATTTAATATTAAGCATTGTGTTTTTGTATATTTCAACATCAACACTCCTACACATGGTTTCTACCACGTGAGATTCAGTGCCGGATTAAGGAGGCCCTTGGATTTCAAGGCGCGGCGCCCCAAAATTGTACTGAGTTTATTATAAAATACTTTTTTTAGAACCTTGAAATCCATCTGCTGGTTCTGTACTTGAGCATGAATTATTTCGAAGGGTATATCACCATTCTTTTTTGGTAATGCGACTTCTGTATAAATAGTTATGCCTCTATAATGTGTATAAATAGTTATGTCTCTGTAGAAGTTGGTAGGTAGATACCACATGTTGAAGGCCTCGAATCTTCGTGACCCCCGTACCAAGTTATTCCACCACATATCAGATGGTCAGATGGTAATTTTGGCACCTGAGCAGATTACATTACCATTAAATTTATTATTGTGCAAACCCATCTGACCTACGTTAGTTCGTACTTATACTACCTATCTATGTATGTAATCAATGTGATTATCTTCTTATTTAACACGTCGTCACGACTGTACAAATAATAATCACACAAGAAATAGTAATTGAAACGTAAAGAACCATTGCATCATATCAAAATTTAGCTTTGCAATTCTTTTATTACAGGTAGCTTCTTTTAATAGCTTTAGTAGAGACTGTTGAGAGGGTTGTTATGATATTATTGTGCAATCTTTTGTATTTAAAGTGGGGGGGATAACAGCGTGCCCCCCCTACACATCAGCAAAAAGAGAAAAAGAATTTTTGGAAGTATGCTCCTCATTTATTCGGCATTTTCATTCACCGTTATGTATTTGTCTATACCTGCGTCAATTCTGTTATGAATATAAAATAAATAGGTACATATATTCTTTCAAACTTATTACTGACGAAAAGAGCAATTGTTGTAAAAGATCTGAATGTGATGTTTATATCACAAGGGTCCATTTCGACAACACCATTTTGATCTTCTTGAAAATATGACAATACTCGGGCATAGCAAAGTGTGTGTCCTGAATGAATAATTAGGTGTCATTTGTTGACTCATTCTACAGGGTGCCCTGAATAAATAATTAGGACGCATATGGTGAGTCCTTCTACAGGGTGTCCTGAATAAATAATTAGGATTTTTTTGGTCTTATACCTAGATAGAATGTCTCCGATTAGTTTGAATTTTTTAATTTTTTTTCGATACCTTGTATAATGCCTACTAGATATTATTCTGAGAACCCATGGTTCATAATGGTTCCTATCGCAATCATTTTCTTGACAAAGTTAGCATAATTGATGAGGTCTCAAGATACAGGATAGAAATAGGTACCTACCTATCTCACTCAGCTATTTTTTAGGGGGGTTCCGTTTTTCTCTTCAAATAAACTTCATCAACAAATAATAAGGATAGGTATCCAACTTTGATTTTGATTTATATTTTAGCATTTAATATACATTTTTACAAGGTACATGATATATGAAGAAAGAGTCAAAAGATATAAAAATTACATTGATGAAATCAGGTGGTAGATAAAGGTAAAGGTAACTGATACATTTTCAGGACTAGTGGATAAAAAAAAGTAAAATAAAATTAAAAATGGTGTAGAAAAACTTGGTATTAGAATATTAAAATGGTATATAAAAACTTGGTATTAGATTGGATAAAATAGGATCTTAGATATGATTATATGTTTATACTGGGACTGTGAGTCTCCATTCTATCCTAGAATTCATTTAGACTTTGAAATTGATTGGAAACTTCAAAAAAAAAAAAAAAATGTGCTGAAGGTAGGGAAATTGCAGCTCACTGGGAGATATCTTTTTTATAACTTTTTCACAGTTTTAATGAGACTTGTTTCTTTTATACCATTTGATAGAGCTTGTTCTCCCAAATCCAACAATACCTATATCTCAAAATGTGAAATTTCTGACTTAACCCCTTTTGCCCAGGCATGATCTTTACTCACCCTTTTTCGGCGACGGTTTCATGTCCTGGTAAGGCTTGGTGAGGAAGCTTTGTGCGGAGGTGAGGCGGCGGATGAGGTCGAGGCGGATGGATGTGGAGGTGTCGGACAGCTTCTCCTCCTGGAGGGTGGAGACGAGGAAGTCCCGGACATCTGGAGGAGAGGGAGAGATGGAGAGGGAGATTGGAATGAGGTCAGTCAAAATAGACCCGAAGTTTTTTTTTGGAAAATTCTGCACACCCAGAATCGAATAAGGGTAGGGTGGAAGAGATATCTAATCAAATCAAATCAAATCAAATCAAATCAAATCAAATCAAATAAGTTTTATTGTGATATCTTTTCAATGACATTTTTCACAATCTATATCTATAAAAGAAAGCTGTCTGTATGTGTGTATGTGTGTATGTATGTATGTATGTTCTTTATACAAATCCACACCGTTTGACCGAGAAACCTGAAATTTTGCACATAGGTCCCTTTGGATCAGGAAATTCTTCTAGGCTAGATTATATCTCCCTGAGGTTAAGCTACAATGAGTAAGGATAAAAATGGATGGGTGACGCAAAAAAAATTCACGTTTTTTGACATAAATGACATTTTTTCTCGAAATTTGTCGCGACGACCTATCAACTCAAAGCGAGAAAGTTTTAGGCAAGGGTTCGAGCTTTCAATTGACATATCGATCGCGAATTTCTGATGAGCCGTTCTTGAGCTACGCCGGGTAAGGTAAAAAAATGGATGGGTAACATGTAAAATATTCACGTTTTTTGACCTAAATGACATTTTTTCTCGAAATTTGAAGTGACGACCTATCAACTCAGAGCGAGAAAGTTTTAGGTAAGGGTTTAGGCTTTCATTTGACATATTGATCGCGAAATTCTGATGAGCCATTCTTGAGCTACGCCGGGGAAGACCAGAAGATAGATGGGCGACAAAAAATATTCAGGTTTTTTTTTCAAACCTAAATGACATTTTGTGTGTGTGTGTGTGTGTGTGTGTGTGTGTGTGTGGTGTGGTGTGTGTTTGTGGTGTGGTGTGGTGTGTGTGGTGTGTGTGTGTGTGTGTGGTGTGTGTGTGGTGTGTGGTGTGTGTGTGGTGTGTGTGTGTGTGTGTGTGTTGGTGTGTGTGTGTGTGTGTGGTGTGGTGTGTGTGTGTGTGTGTGGTGTGGTGGTGTGTGTGTGTGTGTGTGTGTGGTGTGTGTGTGTGTGTGGTGTGTGTGTGTGTGGTGTGTGTGTGTGTGTGTGTGTGTGGTGTGTGTGTTGTGTGTGTGTGTGTGTGTGTGTGTGTGGTGTGTGTGGTGTGTGTGTGTGGTGTGTGGTGTGTTGTGTTTTGTGTGTGTGGTGTGTGTGTGTGTGCGGTGTGTGTGGGGTGTGTGTGGTGTGTGTGTGTGTGGCGTGTGCGTGTGTGTTTTGATGGCTGGCGAAGCGGCGGGTGTAACCGCTAGTTTACAATATAATACGTATAACTAAGTGCTTAAAATTAAGTGTAAGGCTAAAAATAAAGTTTCAATTAATTTTGTAAAACAGTTCAAGTTAGAAGAAAGGTCTAAAGTTTTATGGTGCTCGTTAAATAGTGTTTGAGCTCTGATGATAGGCGATAAAGGCTGGGAAAGAGTGGGGGCGGCGAAAAAAGTGGAGTTATTAGAATCTCTTGTTCTCATACAGGGAACACGATAACACACGCCACTGGCTAGATCCATTGATTCTATCATATTGTTGATGATTTTATAAAGAAAAGTAAGTAAGATTATTTTATGTTTGGACTCAATGGATGGCAAACACAAGTGCTCTCGCAGATCTCTGTAAGAGATGGCTTCTGGATAGACGGGGTAAAAGCCGTTTAGTTTATAAAACAGTCGTCTGCAGAAAGCAGCTTGAACAGATTCCACCGAAGAGATTTTTTCCTGTGAACGGGGCATCCAGACTACAGATGCATATGTTAATTTGGAGAGGACAAGGGATTTGAAGAGTAAAAGGAAAGGATCAGGGTCGTCAGTAGGTTGCAAAGTCCTTGTTATGAATCCAAGGGTTCTGAATGCAGATTTAACAACTGTATCTATGTGGAAATTAAAAGAGAGATCTTGAGAGAAAAAGACACCTAAGTCTTTTTTCAAGGTTATTGATTTTATAAGTACATTATTGCTTGTATAGGAGCTAGGATACACCTCGCGTCTCCTTGTGAAACTAAGAACTTCACATTTCTCTGGGCAGAAAGAAAGAGAATTCTCTGATAACCACTTTTGAATCTGATCCAAATCGTATTGAAGGAGGAAAGAATCGGAGATTGAAGAAATAGGCCTAAAGAGTTTCAAGTCGTCTGCATAGAGAAGATAAGATGAGTGTTGAATGACGTCAGTTATACCGTCCATCATTACTAGAAAGAAAATATTTCCTAGCAGGCTCCCTTGAGGGACTGAAGAGGAAGGGTAGTAAGGAGAGGAAAGAACATTCATGTACCTGACTCGAAGTTTCCGTTGTCTTAGATATGAGGCAAAGATTTTGACCAGGCAGAGCGGAAAACCAAAATGAAACAATTTCTGTAAAAGAATAGTGTGATCTACTCGATCAAAGGCGGCCTTTACGTCGGTGTAGACAACGTCTACTTGGTGACAGGTAGGTAAAAGTGAGGACACGGAATGAATAAAATGGGAAAGATTAGATGAAGTAGACCTACAACGGGTAAAGCCATGTTGGTGAATTGAGATATTGGCATAGGTATGAGTACTGATCTTATTAAATTAAATATTAAATAAAGAGATAAATATATATTTATTTATTTACACTTTATTTTTTTTTTACAAAACAATCATCAACAAAGAATTAATAACAATAATTTTTTTAAAAAAAACTTAGAAGTATGTACAAAAAATAATAATAAAAAAGATCAATGTTAATTTTTAATTACAATTATTGTTATGTAATCCGGGGCGAAGTTAATGCCTTAGGCATTCTCTGCCACATTCTCCTTGAGTTAGGACGTATATTATGTATATAATTATTTATTTTTTATTTATCTTTTTCTTTTATTATATTGTATTTTAATTTGTAATTATTTGTGGTGTAGGTATATAATATGTCCTATTAATAAAGTGTAAATAAATAAATATAAAATAAATTATAATAGCCTCGATTTTACCTTGTAGAGGAAATGCCAAACTCACCCGCGTTCGTTGTCTCTACTTGTGAGGAAAATTAATGAGCAAAAGAGCAGAAATTTAAGGCGAGGATGACCAAACAATGACTCAAAAAAAAAGTTGCTCAGGAGGTTATAAAAGATAAATATATGAAAAAAAATTGAAATCGGAGCAACAAACTAATTTTTTATTACAAAAACGAGAGAGAGGGGTTCAGAAATCTCGCCTAACATATATTCCATCTTTGCTGGGGTTTCTTGGAAATTTCGGGGGGGGGGGGGGGGCAAACCCCCCCCTGGCTACGCCACTGGTTTAGGCGCTAGTCTGCTGATCCAGGTAGCGTAGGGTAATATTGTTTACATAGTATAGCGCCGTAACCATAGCAACTACCAATGGTAAGGTACGGGATCTGACCGTAGCAAATTCCAAGGTTCAGTATTATACCACCTCAAACCCCTCAGGCTTACACTTCGGTATAATAATGATTCTTAAAGTTCACCGGTATTATGTCAGCAAAAAAAAAATGTTCAACATATTTACACATCTAAATAAAGCAACGAAACTACTGAACCAGTTTTTTTTGCTTCAAATTAACACTTTAGTTGATTTGGTCTACTTTTTTCAATGTAAGGAAGTCTTGTATTTAAATTATTGAAAATGTGCAAGGTTTCTTGGGGTCTTTTTTAAATACATAGGTATGTAACATACTTTTCTACATAATTATATATGTCCACTAGTCCTGATGGGAACTAAGGCCTGTCCCATGTCCACTGTCTTTTTTACATACATATAGGTATGTAACAAAGACTATAGGTATGTTAAAAAAGACCTATAAGATAAAAATTACCAATAAGATAAAGATAAAGACCTGTATCATAGGGTGGCGTCATCGTGAACGATGGTAGCCAAACAGTGGAGGAATGACTCAGCACTTCTACCACTGTCTTTACAAGGAGGCTAATAATTGACAAGGGCCCCCAGAACCAAGCCAATGCTGGTTTACTCCCTGTTTATAGTCCCCCAGCCAGACTGCTGGTCTACTCCGTTTATAGTCCCCCAGCCATAGGTTTGAGAGTTTGAGAGCCCTTATCTGTTTGATATGGTTATGGATGTTTTGACTGAGGATGTTAGGGGCGAAGCCCCTTGGAATATGATGTTTGCAGATGATATTGTGATATGTGAGTTCTCAAGGAAAAAGTTAGAGAGAGAGTTGGAAAAATGGAGAAAAGTATTTGAAAGCAGAGGTTTGAGAGTAAGCAGAGGAAAGACAGAATATATGACAACAAAAGAGAGAGGAGGATCAGAAATAAAACTTGAGGACCAGGTCCTACCTGCAGTGGACAAATTCAAGTACCTGGGGTCGGTCCTGGAAAAAATGGAGAGCTAGCGAATGAGATAAATTTTAGAGTGAATTGTGGATGGATGAATTGGAGAAAATTGAGTGGAGTGTTGTGTGATAAGAGAGTGAGCGTAAAAATGAAAGGGAGACTGTATAAAAGAGTAGTTAGACCAGCGTTGATGTACAGTGCAGAAACCTGGTCTATAACAAAAGCGCAAGAGAGAAAGTTGGAGGTTGCTGAAATGAAAAGGTTACGATGGATGTGTGGAATAACAAGGAGAGATAGGGTGAGAAATGAGCGCACTAGGGATACAGTGAAAGTAGGACCCCTGGCAAAGAAAATACAAGAGAGTAGGCTGAGATGGTTCGGACATATAGAGCGAAGAGACGAAAACTATGTGAGTAAGAGAATACAGGAACTTCAAATAGACGGTAAAAGAAAGAGAGGAAGACCAAAGATGAGATGGAGAGACAAAGTTGAAGAAGACCTAAGAGAGAAAAACTGGAGAAAAGAGGACGCACAAAATAGAAAGATATGGAAGGAAATGATTCATGGAACAAATGCCGACCCCAAGTAGGTTTGGGAAAAGGCAAAGTGAAAGAAGAAGAAGAAGCCATACCAAGACCTGTATAGGTATGTATAATTCTTATGATCAGTATATAAGTTGATCACACTGGTTAAGGCGCTAGACGAAACGATCCAGCCCAGGGATCCATATAGATCGGATCCCACCCAAATATTTATTTTTTCCTCATGTCTTTGATTATTTGAGTATGTATTGTGACCAACTGACCACATAATAATAAGACTGTGGGTTATGTAGGTGACATAAAATAATTTGAGCATTAACATAAATCTATAACTGTTGGGTGAAAGAGATTGCCACGGGGTTTTTGCCCCGTCCTTTAGGTATATAGGACATTAGATTTATTCTCTTTTTACTTTCCTTATCCTATAATAAGGAAAGTATTGTATTCGTCGAAAATTTGACCTACCCAGCTTTTCACATTTCTGGACGAATCATAGCCTCAGGATACCAAAAAAGTGGTTTTCAGCCATTGGTCCGTGCGTCTGTCTGTGTGTGTGTGTGTGTGTGTGTCTGTGTGTCTGTGTGTGAACAGGATATCTCAAGAACGGTAAGAGCTAGAGACTTGAAATTTGGTATGGTAATTAATTTTATACACCAGACGAACCATGAAACTTTTGGTTGAAATCGGCCGCATTCTGAGGCCGCAGGGCCGCAAATATTGGCCGCAAGCACCGCTTCTTTGAATTGGTTAAAGATACAAAAAAAGTTAGAGAACAACATTTTCTCAGATTAAAAAAATAATAGGGGTTCACTCTGATCATTTTTTTGATATCTTTAACTTTTTCGAAACCGGCCCCAATTTACCGGTATTGTAGGGGGACCCGATTGGACTAACTTTTTTATTATTCATCCTAGATGGGGTTGTGACATATCAAATTAAATGATTTTGAAGTGCTGATCACGAATTTGGCATTGATTTTTAGTTATCTGTTACCGTTCAGTCACCAGTGGCGGAATTCGACTCCTTTTTGGGAGATAAGGAAAGTCGTGTGATGTTTACACCAGATTTTTTGTTATTGTGTTCTATCTATTTCATTTATCTCTGTATAATTTTATTATATTTTACTGTATATATTTTACTTTGTCTTACCTATAATAAAACATGATATAAAAATAATAATATTGCCTTTTTTATACTGCCCGATAAGGACTATTAAGTCCCATTATTCCAGCAGTAAGTCCAAGACATATTATTATGTGGTAAAAATCCCAAAAAATAATAATTAACCTCGCTTAGTGGTTAGGTACCAAATTATTACGATATTTTCAGCGCATTTTACATAGGCATCAATAGATACCATGTTTAGGTATAAATATAGGTACCTACCCTACCTAGACATTACACAGATATACCTACATGCAAGAAGTCATTGTGAAAGTCATCTAATATAGCAAATACTATTACCCAGACAGTATGGCTACAAATCGATGTCGATTATAAATTGCATCTCGACATTGTGACTCGATTATTGTGTCATCGTTCAGAATCGATTATTGGACATGTTTGAAATCGGTTTCAAAAGATGCAGACGGTTGCTTGCAAAGTGAAATAAAAAAATATTAATTTGATTGGTCTCGCAATCTGTTGTATGTAAGGTCAAATAGGGTGATCTCTTGCAGATTTGACCAATTAACAAGCGTCCCTTGATTGAAAAACCAGCACTTCAAGCAGGGTTTGCAATCATGCTGGGTTTCAGGGTTCAAAACCCAGCAAGGAAATGACAAGTTATCCTCCCATTTAGTATTTTTACCACATTAATGTGTGGTCAAACGTCTAAATGGGATGATAAATTATTATATTACTCTTTATAAGGTAAAAACAAAGTACAATATTTATACAGTACAATACAATGAAATAACAAAGAAAAAATATATAGATTGAACAAAGAAATAGGAACAAAAAAAAGAATAAAGCTAATGTCCTACCTAATGGGCGGGGTTATTACCTGCGGCAATCTCTTCCACCCAACTTAACAATAACAATTGGGCTCATTGCTGGAATAATGGGACACATTAGGCCTTATTAGGCAGTAAGCTATATTGCCGATCTCCGTGGCTCAGTGGTTAAGAGCATTGGTTGCTGACCCGGAGGTTGCGGGTTCGAATCCCGGCCGGAGCGGAAAATTCTGACCGAGTTATTCCGTTTCCGGAATGGCATGGGTCTAAAGGTAAAGTGCCCTGAAGTAATGCGAAAGCGGTTCCGGGGCACAACTACCTTTTTTTTTATTAAAGGCATTAAGCTATAAATAAGACGGTATTATTATTATTATTACCTGTTATCTGCAGCCCTGCACAGTTAAGTACTGGACATATTATGTTTTTGATGCAATAATCATAATAATTCCGTGTCCGTGAGTTAGGTATTGATACCTATGTCACGGTGGTGAGAGGATTATATGGACGCCCAGATTCAATGTCTAATAGGCTCCTTTCATGTCCATTGATTCTATTTGCTTTAAACGTCCTGACTTGAGGTAGACAGGACGGGGGTTTTACCCTCCATTCGCTGGGAATCGTACTAGCTACCCACATTAAACTCACCCAGCCTGGGTAGGGCCGGAATTGCCAGCCTGGGTAGGGCCAGAATTTGATGCAATAATATCTATCTATGTACTTATTAAATTACCTACTTACCTAATAAGATCTTGGAATTCAAATAGGAAAGTAAAGAGTTACAAAACCATTAAAACTTAAAAAGTAAAACCCATTAGTAATGTACAAATCTATGGCAGTGTTATGTGATGATTTGATGACCAACTTTAGGCAATTATCATCTTCTTAGAACTATGCACTTAATGACATCTGGTGTACGTTGAATAACAACTTCATGTCTTGTTGAGGTGTGTCGGTGAAGGATAATTATTAATTTCTATTTACTCATCATTACCTACATGGATACTGGATTCCTACCTACAGTATAGTTACCTTCTTAGATGTATACGTATGCTAATCCAATATAGCTCAGTGGTTAAGCACCCGCTTGCCATGCGGAAGGTCCCGGGTGCGAACCCCCGCGCGAAACACAAAATTGTAAAGATAGGTAAATCAAATCCCTTTAAAATATAAGCCAGGTACATAAAAATACCCCAGTATATTTTTTTAGGCCAGTGCTTTTCCCTCATTACATTATTATTAAAAAGTGAATTAAATTTTCTCCTGAATTTTATAATAACTTAAAATGTGTTTAAAACAATTTTTCAAGGCCGTCAGGGAGACCCAAAACCCACCGCCACCACCCCCCAAAATTTTACAATCCCACCAATTGATCAAAAAAATGTACATTAAATGTACAAAAAAGTGATGATGAAGAAGCGAAATTGTTCTTATTGTTTAGGTAATCAAAATTTATAGTGTCAATGAAAAATTGAAAATTTCAGTAGGTAATTAGGTAAAAGTTTTACAATTTTAAATTTGTTATTTTATTAATTGAAATAGAACACGAAATTGAAAGTTTGAATTGAACTGGAATAATGAACATTCCAAAATGAGTTTCAATGCAAACAAGAAAAGGATATTGCTCAGGCAAAATATGAAACAAATCAGATCAATGGAAGAAATTGAAAAATGAACGGCTGTAAACGAGATTCAAACAAAGAAATTTGGAGTAAAAGAAAATTGTGACCCAATAGAAAACCTCGCTGGCTGCAAGGTTGGTAGGATCTGCAACTACCATCATGTTACTGGAACTGACCCTTGTTGAAACACCAGCAATGCTTCTGTCGGAAAATTTAATTACAATACACAATATAAAATTATCATGTTGAAAACAAAAATGTTGTTATCATTTTCTCATTTGCTACTTTTCCATTTTTTGATGGATTTAAATCTAGCCAAAATAAATTTATATACAAGGTCTGAAGAGTCCTGATTTCCAGTTGGTTAGTACATGCTACAGATTGCGCCATTTGGTGCCCCGCGCTTTGGATAATTAAAAATGTAAAATACGTTATTTGTGGAAATTTGTACTATACAGTGCGCACGAATAGCTCAGTAGTTAAGCACTCGCATGCCATGCGGAAGCTCCTGTTTCATGGCTACGAAATAAAAAAGGCTGTGAAACACTCATCTTAAAAAAATAAGGGTTGGGTGGAAGAGATTAGGTTATATTTTTTAATATATTTAAAAATCATATTAAAAAAAATAACCTAAATAAAAAATATAACCCTTTAAAATAATAATAACATTTTTTAGTAGAAGGTGCTCAAAGCATTTTCTACCACCTAACTCTCAGAGTCTTAGTATTACGTGGTCACAAATTCAAATTAATGAGGAAAAATGCATGCACTGAGTGGGATTCGAACTAACGGATCCCTGAGCTACCTGGATTACCAGAATAGAGCGTTAACCACTTAACTACCAGTGCAGGTGTTAGGACATTAGTATTATTT
The DNA here is from genome assembly GCA_024516035.1 of Bactericera cockerelli. Taxonomy (NCBI): domain Eukaryota; kingdom Metazoa; phylum Arthropoda; class Insecta; order Hemiptera; family Triozidae; genus Bactericera; species Bactericera cockerelli. The sequence goes on along the minus strand of CM044964.1, from coordinate 30,519,075 downwards.
TCTTTGTTATTTATTTTTCAAACGATTTTTATCATTTATTTATTTTTTCTTAATTTTATAGTGTAAATATTGTACATATCTTTGTCCTCCTAATAAATTTTATTATAAATAATACTCTGGTCGGAAATTAACCTAACTATTGGCTAAAAATCAAAGGTTCGGTAGTATTCAAACAAATGCGCGGGAAAAAGCGAAAAACAATTTTTACCTGATAGACTGGTGGAAATTTCAATGACCAAATGCAGATGGCCAGTTTTACCTTCCATCAGCTGACGATATTTTCCTTTGACCTTTGTTTACATTTATTTTTTCAACACCCTGTACATTACGCCATGTACTATTTTCAAGAATGGTCTATGATGGAGTTGAAGGACTATAAATAGAGGAGAGGCCATTGTCTCACGTCTGTCTCACTTAATTGTCTAAATGAATATTGACTTCCCCCATCTGAAGCCTCCTTGCATACCAGTACTTAAGATTAATTTACTGTATGTACCTACTCTTATGCTATGTACTTAATTTACATAACTAGATAGTTACATAGGTGCATCATAAGTAGGTAGAAGCCTAAATGTGTATATAAGTTCGTCATAAGTATGTATACCTATAGGGTAGAGGGTCGCCATAAGTACATATACCTAGGTCATACATGTTCGTCTAAATGCCTTACAGATAAACAGATGTTTATGAAACCATAAGCTTGACTCACATGGGCTGTTTTTAAAACATACACTTTGCGCGTCCGTCTGGTAATATAGAGGTCGCGGGTTCGAAACCCAGCCGGGACGAGACAAAAAAGTTATCCTCCAATTTGGGATTATGACCAATACATGTATAATAATTTACGTCTTTAGCTCACTGCTGGCATAATGGGACTCATTAGTCCTCATCGGGCAGTATAAGTATAAGGCGATATAATCGAACCTGGATATAAGAGAACTCAAGACTCCGGAAGTTTAGAGCGCGCGATTTGCTCAGTGGTTAAGCACTCGCTTGCCATGCGGAAGGTCCTGGGTTCGTTCCCCTGTGCCGACAAAAAAATTTAATCTTAATTTGGTTACCATTGTTTGTAAGGGATACCTTCCGGTGCGCTCGTGTTGACCCAGCACCTAATTGGGAAGTATTGTGTCACTTCTCGCCCATCAGAGGGGAGGCATACTACGGGATGGGCAGGCTACAACACAGACCACAAGCGTCTACAATAGCTCCTGTTTCATGGCTACGAAATAAAAAAAAGGCCGTGAAACACTCATCTCTTATATCCTTGTTTCTCTTATAAAGAGGTTATTTTCCCTTATACAGAGGTAAAATCGACCTGGAAATCGTTCTCTTACATCCAGATTTGACTGAATCTGGTACGCCATTACTATTTACTACTGAAATACGTGACTTCCCATATCCTGATTTCTTCTGACGGACTAGCATAGACTTCCTTGGTGAAGAATAAACCCATCACTTGACATGATACCAACTTCTATACGAAGATGCGAGGTTCAACACATGATGAAGTCAGAATTAACATGTAGAGAAATTAGTCAAAAAGGTTATACGGTTTCGGGATAGAATAAGAACGATTTTCAGGTCAAATTTACCTCTCTATAAGGGAACAAGCGGGCTGTCGCCCGCTTTGCGGGCCGAGGCATGGCCGTGAAAGCAAAAAATCCTTTTTCGCCAATGGCAGGTGTTTGTAGTGGGAATTTCGAAAAATCCCGTCTTATTGCACATCTAGACTATAAGACAAAGCTACCTACCAAATTTCAGCTTCCTAATTGGACTTACGGTTTGGGCTGTAGAGCGATGATCAGTCAGTGGTCAGTCAGTCAGTGACTTTGACATTTATATATTAAGATATAGCATCTTTTTTAAAGAAACCTGGATAAAAAAGATGAAATTCCAGGTCCCTTGAGTTCTTTCATATGCAGGTTCTACTGTATTTTTTCTCTCCTTTTTTACATGCTTTCCGTGGCCGAGTGAGTTAGCGCTCTAGGCATTGCACACGCACGGTGACCTGGGTTCGATCCCCAGCGGAGCAAGATTGTTTCTGCTCAGTTCTTGGGTGTTCGGGGTCCACACATACCTCGTGAGGAAAAATGAGTAGCTGCTTTAATGTCAGCAGCGACTAGTGGCGAAATGATAGGCAAAAATAAGATATTAGTATAATTATTATAAAAGGTATGAAAAAGTCCTATAATTCTGTGCTACCCACTAAAAATTGTGATATAATTACACAAAGAAACACATTTATTATTATTTTTATTATTTTTACATGCTTTTGAAGGTAATTATGGTAGCCATATTGGATAGTTTCTCATGTGACAGGTTTCAGGCATTACAACTTCTCCATTGCTTATTCCTCCATGACGCAATCCACAGTAGAGGTGCTAAGAGCTCTTCTAATAATTCCTGACAGCTTTATCCCGATCTTGGCCTTGAATTGGTTCGGCCCTGAACCACTAGAGGTGCTATTGTCCAGGCAGGAAGTTCTGCAGGGAAACTCAGGGCGCTGGGAACCTGACGGGATCAGGAGCGGTTTCAGGAGAGAAAATCCCAAAAGATGGTAGCTGGTACGATTCCCAGCGAATGGATGTTAAAACCCCCGTCCTATCTACCTCAAGTCAGGACGTTAAAACCAATTGGAATCAATTGGAAATTGATGAGGAAAAAAAAAAAAAAAAAACACTTCCAGTCGATTGTTTTTGCTCCCTGTTTGAATGAAATATTAAACAGTTTTTTAGTGTCAAATTTACTTACCAAAGGTTTTTTCCATAAAGTTTAAGTTGCCAACCACACGAAATAATTCATATCACCAAGATCCAAGAGTAAGTAATTAAATTACACGAGAAATTAAGAAATACTTATTGAAATCCATTAAGAAAATAATCCACCATTGCATCAAACAAATAGAAAAATTTTCGAAGCTAAGAATCAGCTGATTGGCTTATCCAACAATTATCTGATTGTCTATCGGCTGATAAGATGAACTTTAACACCAAGTAACCGGTCCATCATTACTCTACCGGTTCATCACTACACATGCTCAATAACTGATAAATAGATATTCCGCGTGGACAACAGCATTAAAAGAATTCAAAATTAGTTCCCATGTCAATCAATAGAGAGCACTACCACCGTCACCCACCAACCCGCCATCAACAGCTGGAAAGCACGTGGATGTACTAGATACCAAGATTCTATACCTCATCGATTCTTATCACCTCAAACGCGGGAGAGTACCTACAAATAATCAGCTGCAGTAAACACGAAAATCTCCAACCTGCCACCAACTCACTGCTTATCAGACACAGTGCTGCCAAACTAGATAAGTCCAAGCAAGGGATTTTCAAATTTTCCCTTTTGCGAGTTTCCCTCAATATCTTATCTTTTGGACTGACTGATTGATCAATTTAATATTAATTAATACTATTACTCTTTTTTATCATTACTCATTACTATTACAATTTTTTTTTTTTTTTTTTTAAGTAGCTACTAATTAATTAATTCATTAGTTTCTAGTTTAAGTATCATTTTACGATTTGAAAGACTTTTAATCTCCAGTTACTTTTACCTACTACTATAGTACCTAGTAGGATATTTTGCTTTAGAATTATTAGATTTTTTATTTTTATTTTATTCTATTTATTTATTTGATTTTTTTTTTTTTTTTTTTTTTTTTTACATAAATAGTCAAGTAAACTGTTTATAATATTATTCTATCCTAGCAGACATGCAGTAGATTTAGAATTAATACTTTCCAACGACAAACCACTTCCTTAAAATGTCATATCGACTGCGTTCTAGGGAAAATGAGGACATAGAAAATATAAAGGCAGAACTAGAATCCAAATTAAAAGAGATAACAAATTTAACACTTAGGTCTAATATCAAACGTAAAGTTTTTGATATCCTAGAACGCCTTACAAAACTTGAAGAAGATGAAGAAGTATAAGAAAAGACAATACACAGTATGAAAAGAAGATATTTGATTTGGAAAATGAGAACAAAGGTCTTAGAAAAAAACTCAATGATGAGATTAGTAGATCTTATGTACTTTGAATGAAGGACAAGAACAAGTAGAAGTTTTGAAAGAAAAAGTTAAAGAGTTTGAAATTTCAAATACCAATAAAACTAAAAAAATTGAAACACTGGTACATGATATGGATCTAAAGAATTCTGAAACAGAAAAATTATTAGATGATAACAACAGACAACAAAAAGACATAAAATTACACCAAAGTGAGATCAATAAACTCAAAGAAACTATCCATAACCTGGAAAAGAAGAACGAAGAAAATGAAGAAAATATAGAAAAATTAAAATCAGAAAATGAGGATCTCACCTTCACAACTAATACCTTGAAAAACATAGTGGAAACTCTCAAGAAAGAAAACATACTACTCACAATGATATTTACTCCCTTGTAAGTGCTATAGAATCAGATGACGTAAATGAGTCAGCTCTTTCCTTTACAATTCAACCATTTAAAAATAATACGATATCTATTCAAGAAGAACTGAATAACACGGAGATCCAAATCTTACGAACAGATGATAACTTTCCAAACAAAACAACTATACATGAAAAAACAAATGATAACAGTAGAAAATACTCACCTAAAATTATATCCAAAGTACCAGATCTATCCGGAAAAAAGACACGCCAAATTCGAACAACAATAAAAGAAGTTGTACAACTGCAGCACCTACAAGTGTTGAGACAAACAATATACCAATGCCTAATACCAGCGGCACCATCATACAAAAATTGAAAAATAATATTAACCAAATCGAAAATGAAAATGACCCACTGAACCTAACACAAAATTTAATGACTTACAAAATCAAGTAAGAAAAAACACCGAAAGAATCCTGAATTTAGAACAAATAATTCACAAGGAAGGAAAAACAAAAAACATCATAGAAATGGAACCCAGTTCTTTAAATTATAAAACTCAAACAACAAGCATCTCTTTTGAGCAAAACACCACACAAAGAAAAGTTAAAACAAAATGTTTCCTCATTGGGGACTCTCATCTACGTTACATGCATGAAGAAATCACTAAAAGTACTTCCTTTAATAAAGAAAATGAACTCGAAACAAACTTCAAACCAGGCATTGGACTTCTGAATATAATACAAGACCTAATTCCTACCGAACTGAAAAAAGACGATGTTCTCATTATAAGCGGAGGCTCCAATGATCTTTACCAAACCAGCACAGAGTCAATGAAATATTGCATTAATAGACTTGGAAAACTGAATGCTGAAGTTATTTTACTATCAATCCCACCTCAAGCAGGAATACACGAGAACAGTGACATCATTAGACTGAACACACTGATAAAGTATGAATCATTAAAGCATGAAAATATCCATATTATAAATACACACACTTTTATAAAAAATCATCACTTGGCAAGAGATGGATTTCACTTAGGAAGGAATGCCAAAATTTGGCTTAGCAAGAAAATTGAAAACGCATTAGTCGACTTGAAAAATAAACTAGTTGTAGATGTAAATGGTCAACTCGAGCAAGTAGACAAACAAACCAAAGAAAAAAGTGAAAATGTCTTTATTAACACCACCAAACCAAATACTAGTTCTACTTCATCAGAAAAAAACACCAGGAATTTCTCGAAAAGCAAAGTTACCTTCAACAATTCAAACACAATTGAAAAGAATTCAACCGGCCGAGGCCATACCAAAACAACAAGAAATACTGTAAATCCTCTTTATAATAATAATAATAATAAATGAAACTACTAGTAAAAAAATTCCAAGCAACTTCAACAAAACAAAAAACAAAACAATAACTACGCCTAACTTGGATTTCGAAAAAAACACCCACTCCTTTGAAACACCTAAAAATAAAGAAAAATACCTCAAAAATAATCCACAACACAAAACAAGTACCCTAGAGACCCAAACAAAGAATCCACATGACCTAACTTACCAAACAACTGATATAAATAAAATTCAAATGAACCCACCACAACTCAAAACAAGTACCATAGAAACTCAAACAAATAACTCTAATGACCTAACATTTCATAGAAACACTAATAAAAACCCTGCGCACCATGCAAGCTTTGACATCCCCACACCCATGTACCCACCATATCCAGAATACTCTGCACAAAATTTTCAATGGGCACCTCAAATACCAATAAACCCCATACACAATCACGCAGCGATCTACCCTATCACAATAAATCCCTTTTACCCCTACTTAGACCCACATCAAATATTCCACAGAAATATCTTTCCAACACACCTACCACAAAGAATTTTGATGAAATAAAGAACTTACCAAATAATAGCAAGGAACATAAATACAAAAGATGCCACCTGAACAACAATCAAGACCAAAATGTAAATTTACATGAAATTGTGATTCAACAATATGGGTTGGAATATTATAAAAACATATGGGAAAACATTGAACTTGCTTGTAGTATTGAATATGCTCTAGATAAATACGAAAAAGACACAATGATCCTAAAAAATAAATCTTCGGAAGAACATAACACTTACCCCTCTCCTACCTTTACATACGCCTCCACCTCTAACACCTTCCCCCCTCTTACCAATACTTACGGTACTAATACCACTGACAAGTACCCCACTCCTACCTATACTTACCCCACTACCACTAACAACTGCCCTCCTACCACTTATACTTACCCCACTACCGCAGACAACTATCCTACTCATACCTATAGCTGCCGTACTACCACTGACACTTACCTATACCTACCTACTACAACTACCACTTACTCCCCTCCTACCCATACTAATTCCATTTCTTCTGAAATAAGTGGTACAGGTACAGGTGAAAGTACAATTTCACCTTCTGCTGCTCCCCTCCACCCATATTACTCCACAGTTTCCTCACAATACAGTATTCCCCGCTCTCCATCATCTTTTCATCAGCCAGCAACTGATTCCATAATATCTAGTTACATTACCCCTAATCCTGGTCATACCTCAGATCTGTCTCCTCTCGCTCCACCTTTCCAGCCAGCTTCTCACTCCATATTAAATCAGATTCAACTCCAACCCCAACCTGACACTTCTCAAGCAAATTCAAATTTCTCAAATGTTTCATTTCCTATATCTGATCTTTCGCCCTTTGCCCGACCCTTCGAGTCTAGATTTCCAAAGAATACACGAATCCCAAAACCAAAAAATCCATTGGTTCGAACCAACGATATCTTGACTGTCATGCATCACAATATGCAAAGCCTAGAGAGGAAAATTCCTCAATTAGAAGTTTTTCTCGATAGCCTTAGCAACAGCCATAACCTTAATCCCGGAATTCTCTGTTTAACGGAAACCTGGCTGAAGTGTAATACGTGGCAATGCGTCAACATTCCTGGTTACACAAATGTAGCGAACTACTTTAGACCTAATATGAAAGGGGGTGGCACTTCTATCTTTGTCAAGGAAAACCTTGATTTTAGTCCCCTAATCATTGATATCGATCCAGTCGAGCTTTCCTTTGAGTTCTGTGGTGTTATCTCGCCCTGCCGCCAAATCGTCATACTGTGTGTTTACCGCTCAAATAATACTCTCTCAGATTTCGACATCTTATTTTCAACCCTAGAGAAAATACTTGATAAACTATACCAAACCAAATTCCTTATACTATCAGGCGACTTTAATATTAATCTCTTACCTGACGCCAATGACAGAACCTTTCCTCAAAGCTCTGAATTTACTTCTATACTTAACATGTTTAATATAAAACCTACTATTTATACTCCTACACGAATACAAGGCGGATCACATTCATGCATTGACAACCACTTAGTTAACTTCCCAGCTCAAAACATCATTAACACTACCACTAACATCTACTCCGGACTGGGGGATCACCAACACGCTCAAGTCATTTCCTTCCGAGTTAAAGACCAAAACGTAATCAATAAAATTTTCCACCGATCCTACAAAGTTTCTCAGGTTGAAATTTTGGACAGGCACTTTCCAGCGCGGACTACTCTCCTGTTTATGAAGAGACTGATACGAATAGGAAAATGCTATGTTTTTATAATATATTTCTCTTTCTATTTAATTCTCACTTTCCTTATAAAGCTATTTCAGTCGGCAGTTCTCGGAAGAAGCCATGGATCACCAGTGGCATTAAGGTTTCTAGTATTAGAAAACGAGAAATTTTCCATTTATGTAAGAACTCTACTGATCCATCGCTTCTGGAGTACTACCGTACCTACTCTAGAATTTTACAGGAAGTTGTCCGGGCTGCAAAGAGCCTCGATGTCCATAATCGCATAAAAAGTGCCCCTCAAAATAAAAAATCAAAAGCAATCTGGGATGTCGTAAATTCCTACAGTAAAGCAAATCCTAAGAAACATACAGAATGTAAACTGATTCATGAGGGAAGGGAGGTTCGTGACCCACTAAGAGTTGCAGAGATTTTTAATTCTTATTATGTGAACATTGGCCAACAGACGTCTCAATCTCTTCAGACTTCAGCTCACTCTACCTCTACCAGTTCTGTTCACCCCATCCTCTCTGTCCACTCTACCCCTACCACTGCTGTTCACTCCACTCTTTCTGCTCACTCTACCTCTACCACTTCTGTGCGCCCCACTCTCTCTGCTCACTCTACCCCTACCACTGCTGTTCACTCACTCTTCTGCTCACTCTACCTCTACCACTTCTGTGGGCTCCACTCTCTCTGCTCACTCTACCTCTACCACTTCTGTGCGCTCCACTCTCTCTGCTCACTCTACCTCTACCAGTTCTGTTCACCCATTCTCTCTGTCACCTACCCTACCACTGCTGTTCACCCCACTCTTTCTGCTCACTCTACCCCTACCAGTTCTGTTCAGCCCATCCACTCTGTTCACTCTACCCCTACCACTGCTGTTCACCCCACTCTTTCTGCTCATCTACCTCTACCAGTTCTGTTCACCCCATCCTCTCTGTTCACTCTACCCCTACCACTGCTGTTCACCCCACTCTTTCTGCTCACTCTACCTCTACCAGTTCTGTTCACCCCATCCACTCTGTTCACTCTACCCCTACCACTGCTGTTCACCACTCTCCACTCTTCTCCTCTGATCACTCTACCTCTGCACATTCTGTTCACCTCCTCATCCTCTCTTTGTTCACTCTACCTCACTCACCTACCACTGCTGTTCACCCCACTCTTTCTGCTCACTCTACCTCTACCACTTCTGTGCGCTCCACTCTCTCTGATCACTCTACCTCTACCACCTCTGTGCGCTCCACTCTCTCTGCTCACTCTACCTCTACCACTTCTGTTCTCTCAACTCTCTCTGCCTACTCCACCTCTACCACTTCTGTTCTATCCACTCTCTCTGCCCAATCTACCTCTACCACTTCTGTTTCACTGCCTATTAATTCTGGCTCTTACTATCACCTTCCTCCTCATCTCTCCTATCTCAATGATGACAATCTTTCCTCTACTTCTAATTTTAGCCTCAGACCGACGAACGCCATGGAGATAATCAGGATAGTTAAACAGTTCGACAATAAATCTTCGTTCGGCAATGACACAATTCCAATGTCCATTCTAAGAAGTGTGATTCATCCTATTTCTATTCCCCTTGCAGATATATTTAATTCTTCCTTCACTACTTCTACTTTTCCTGAATGTTTCAAGTCCTCAGTCGTCTCCCCGATCCATAAGAAGGGTGCTACAACCGAAGTTGGAAATTACCGCCCAATATCGCTTCTCAATAACTTCTCAAAGATTCTAGAAAAACTTGTCAATCATAGGCTATCTTTTCACACTTAAGAAGCCTTGAATGACAGGCAATTCGGATTCAGGGCTGGTAAATCCACCGGCGACGCAGTGGCAAACTTCTTGAAAGATCTGGAGGAGGCCCTGAGCACTGGCAGACATTGTATCGGTCTGTTTTGTGACCTTTCCAAGGCGTTCGACCGTGTCGATCACTCTATCCTCCTGTCAAAACTTCCCTATTATGGTGTCACAGGAAATTCCTTATCTTGGTTTAAGAGCTACCTTGTGGGACGCACCCAAACAACTAAAATTTCCAAAGTTTCCAATGGAGTAAAGAATTTTGTAAATTCCTCTTCAAAAAACGTCTCTTTGGGGGTTCCACAAGGAAGTATACTTGGCCCTCTCCTTTTCCTGATCTACATCGACGACATTATCTACTCTTCTGCGGGGGTTGGAAAGTTCACACTGTTTGCTGATGATACCACCATTCTGATTGACGGTAAAACTCACCAAGAAACCTTTACAAATCTTTCGTCCGTGCTTCTTAACATCCAGAGGTGGTTCACAGTGAACAGGTTAACATTGAACGCAGATAAAACCACCTTCATCTATTTCAACCCCCATGGTTCCGCACTCCTTAACCCAATTCCTTTTAATTCCACCTCAGTAGCTCCATCCCAAGAAGTAAAATTCCTGGGTGTAATCCTCGATGCTAAACTGAATTGGAAGTCCCACATCACTTTCCTCACATCTAAACTTTCTTCTTCAATCTATGCTATCCGTTCTATTAAGAAGAACGTCGATGTTACTTCTGCTCTTCTTTCCTATCATGCTTACTTTCATTCTTTAATGAGTTATGGTATTGTGTATTGGGGCTTCACTTCTTCCGCCTCCAAAATCTTCCTTCTACAAAAACGAGCTCTCAGGACTGTTTTCGGTCTTAAAAGGCGTGATTCTTGTCGACCCCTGTTTAAGAACAACCAAATTTTAACCCTATATGGTCAGGTCATCCTCGACTCATGTGTTTTGATACACAAACTACAGAACGTCCTTCCCAGAAACTCAGATAACCACAACTACAATACACGTCATCGTGAAAACATCATTATAAGTCGGGAAAGGATGTTTAGTAGATCGTTTCTCAGTGCAGGTGTAAATATATACAACAAACTCCCAACCTCACTAAAGTCATTAAACATAGAAAAATTTAAATCTGCACTGAGAAGCGACCTGTTGTCTTCCTGTCCATATAACTTTCAAGAATCCTTTTCAATCCTGACCTGAGAGCTATGACTCATCACACCCTTTTCCTTACCTGCAAAATTTCTATCTTTACTCCTTCCGTAACTCCTCTCTCATTATCTTCACTGGCCCTCCTATCACCACATGTTCATCTTGCTATCTCTCTTTAAATTTTCTTCTTTTGCTTCTCCTTTTCCCGGGGCCACTTGAAGCCTGAGACTGGTTGCCTCTGGCGCATTAGTTTAAGTTTAGGTTTAGTTTATTTTTTAGTATCTAATTAGTCATTTAAGATAAATGTGAAACACATACTTTGTATATATTTATTCACAATAAACATTTGATTTGATTTGATTTGATTGATGGGGGTTTTACCCTCCATTCGCTGGGAATCGTACCAGCTACCGATATTAATCTCAACCAGCCTGGGTAGAGCCGGAAATGCTAGCCTCGCGTGTTTGGAGGGAACATATTTAATAGAAAAAAATTCTGGCCCAACAAGGGATCGAACTAAAATCATCACTTTTTCGATCCCCCGTGCCGACAAAAAAATGGTATTCTTAATTTGGTTAGAGTTGTTTGTAAGGGATACCTTCCGGTACGCTCGTGTTGACCCAGCACCTTAAATGGGAAGTATTGTTTCACTTCTGGCCCATCAGATGGGAGGTATACTACGGGGTGGGCAGGCTACAACATAGACCTCAAGCGTCTACAGAAGCTCCTGTTGGTATTGCTGGAAGCTCCTGTTTCATGGCTGGGAAATAAAAATAGCTGCAAAACACTCATCTTTAAATAATAAATCTAATCCTATTTGTTCCAAATAGTCTGTCAGTCTGTCTGACACAGAGGCTTCAACAAACCCACATGAATTCAGTCCTGGAGATATTATGGAGATATAAATGAAAATAAATGATGACATAAGACGCAGCATAGATCCCGGAAGATATTCACTACTGAACGATGAGACCTGGGAATCAGCCTGGTGAGGTGGCGAGTCAAGTAGTAGTCAAGTGGTTAAAGCGCTAGTCTGGTAATCCAGGTAGCGTAGGGATCCGTTGGTTCGAATCCCACCCAGTGCATGCATTTTTCCTCATTCATTTGAGTTTGTGACCAATAAGACTCTGAGAGTTAGGCGGTAGAAAATGCTTTGAGCATTAACCTCGCCATTAACTTGGAACTTAGATAAAACCTTCTACCACCTAACCCTCAGAGTCTTATTATTATGTTGTCTCAAACTAAAAAAAAAATGAAGAAAAATTCACGCATTGAGTGGGATTCGAACTAACGGATCCCTGCGCTATCTGGGTTACCAGACCAGCGCTTTAAGCGCTTGACTAATACCAATGTAGGTATATGATCTATTTTGATATCTTTAATAGTTTGGCCACTCTAAACCGCTTTAGCCACTATAATCGCCACTGGCGTTTAAGTATATTGTTCAGGAAACCTTCCCCTGTAAATGTGCAAAAATTGGCTTGTCATTTTTTTCTATGTTTAGGCGACATTTTCACCTCGTTACTTAGGCTATCCGTTTTTTACCTTTGTAGTGTAACTAGAGGTCGTGAGTTCGAACCCCTGTTGAGCAAAATTTTTCAAGACACAAAAAATAGAAAGATCTCTGTGCCTATCCGACACTCACGGACACAGAATTTCGATTATACAATCCATTCTTCAATTAAGACTCTCAGAGCCACAAGATATTTCTCTACCCGTATCTCACAGTAATAATATCACACTCATACATACCGTCTACCAGTATCTCACAGTAATAATAACAAGTCATACAATAGGTGCATACATACATAGTACATAAATATGTACATAGATACATTGTACATATTATGTATATACATTATACATACCTACGTAATTGGAGGAAGCCTTAATGTCATGTCTCACACATGGGTTTTTTTTATTTAATTTTTTTTTTTTTTTTACGAGTGAGTTGTCAGAAAAAGCAGTGGGAGTGCATTGTAGCTTCTTAACTGCATAATATTATATATCCTAACTGCATAATATGCGTAATGAAATGCATTCATCTATGTCATCTGCAATGAATAGGTCCTTACAGAACACAATACCAACATGAAGAGTGTCGTACACTCTCTTGTGTAGAGAGAAACAATAAAAAATTATTTTGGACGAACTGCTATAAATACATAATAAAATTGTAGGTAGTTGTCTTCGGTCAAAACCATTTTTTATGAGTATTTCACAGGCTTTTTTTATTTATTAATATATGTTTTTCACAGCCTTTTTTTATTTCGTAGTCACTGAGCTACTTTAGACGCTTATGGTCTGTGCTGTAGTTTGTCCATCCCGTAGTATGCCTCCTCTCCGATGGGCCGGATGGGCGAGAAGTGACACAATACTTTCTATTTACGACTTAGGTGCTACAGGTCAACACAAGAGTACCAGAGGGTCCCTTACAATTAACTGTAACCAATTATTTCCTTTGTTTTTTTTGTCGGTTCTGGGTTCGAACTCTGAATTTTCTGAATCGCAAAGAATTTCCACTAATATGAACACATCAGTAGTTTTTTTGTTTGTCATTTTCAACTCAATGGTCAATCACGACGGGGGTTTTACCCTCGCTGGAAATTCACAAATCAGCGACCCAAATGAACCTAAAAGTTAGCCTCACCCAGCCAGAGTGGGGACGGAAATAGCCAGGGTTTGAATTTGAATAGTCACCTAGCTAAGTCTTCCCTACCCCTACCCACGGTCACCCACCTTACCTCTCTGGACGTTGCTTAACTTCAGTGACAGAACGAGAACTGGTGTATTCTTCAATGTGCCCTCGACGCTGTCTCATCAGTAGTTTTTAGTTTTTTTCTTTCTTTTTTGGTTTAACGTCTTTTTCAACTGCATGATCAAATGCTCATATCACGACGGAGGTGTTACCCTCCATTTGCAGGAAACTCACAAACCTGCTACCAACACCTGACCCAGTCTGGGTTTTATTTATTTATTTAGAAACTCTTTATTAGTGGAACATAATTATATACAGACAAATAATGGTAAAAATTAAATATAAAATTGACAATATTAATAATATAAACAAGAAATAAATAAATAAAATATATACATAATTATGTCCTAACTCCTAACTAAAGGGCGGGGTTATTGCCTATGGCAATCTCTTCCACCCAACCCTTTTTTTGGGCCGGAATGACAGTATCACGAAGTTTTCACCTAGCTGGACGTTGCTTAACTTCGTTGATCCTACGAGAACCCGTGCATTCATCGCGTCATCGTCACCGGCTGTCATCAGTAGTTCGACTCATAACCAAAAAGCATGTTCTTTCCTCCTTTCTTCCAAAGTCTGACCGCAAGACTCATCAACGGACTTATAAAAAACTAATCTCCAACACTGCATGGACTTATGCAACGATCGAAAATACCTATAAACAATGATAATAAATGTACAGGGTATCCAAATTTTACTAAGACTAAAATAATTTGAGACAATTTTTCGAAAAAATTAAATAAAAAAATCACTTAAAAATTAGATAAAACCTTTTTAACCTGAAAATTAAACTTGTTGAGAGGAAGTGAAAGTTATTGTCATGTCAATGTGTATTATGATTATTGAGTAATTTCTAAAGGAAATACCTAATACTTAACATTTTGTACCTGTTTGCATTCAAGACTGAGTTATTATTTTGTTCATATCTCCGTTAGACGGCGTTTTTCGAAAAATGACCTGAGAATATTTTAGTTTTATGGCCGAATTAAGAAAAAGGATTTATTAACCTTATCCGTTAACTTTCACTTTGACAACATCTGTAGAGGTCATATCTAAGCCGAACTGTGTATATTTAGCTCTGTGGCTTAACGGAGTTTGGGCAGCCTTCGTGACGGAAAATCTTGTTTAAATTACCTATCGGTCAGCTGATAAAATCTAAGGGTCGGCTTAGATTTACTAATCCTGTTTCATAATACGGCCATAATACGACAGATCTTTGTGAACAAGAAGAAAATCATAGTACCACAGATCTTTGCACTGGTAGTCAAGTTGCTAGTCTGCATGGTAATCCAGGTAGCGAAGGGATCCGTTGGTTTAAATCCCACCCAGTGCATGAATTTATCCCCCAAATTGAGTTTTTTTTTATTTTTTTTTAGAAGATCCCAAATTGAGTTTGTGACCACGTAATAATAAAACTCTGAGGGTTAGGTTGAAGAAAATGCTTTGAAACATATCCTCGCCTGGCGGTTACCTTCCAATAAACAGTGTCATTATTATTATTATTATTATTTTTATTATGGCACTTAGAGTGTCTCCTAGAATTGATTCTGAAATTTTCTTTAAAAAAAAAGGTTGTACACCCTGTATAATGATAATGAAAAAAAGTTTAGTCCATATTACAGTGGCCAATGTAACGTAAAAAATAAATTAACATTACGCCACAAGTTGCTAAAATTGAAAAAATTAACATGGATCTTTCTCATTAATTTTTTTTTATTAAGAATTATTACTAAGTATTCTCAGTGTTTTTTTAAGTGCTCTTTTATCTTGACGGATTCTTCCCATCAAGTATCAAGTTGGGTAATTCGACTAATTCGTTTCCTCTGTTCCTAATGGAGTGTGAGAATTGAGAAACTTAGGAACTGCTGAAGTAAAGAAGCATCACGCTATAAAAAGTGGAAGTATCCTCTTGCATATTAACGAAAGTTAATAAATTACGTTATGTAAAAATAAGGCAATAAAGAAATTATATTTTCAAAATCTAACATTTTGCACCAGAGGTATAAATTTTGTTACCGAATTCAGGAAGATTATATAAAATGAACTTCTTCTCTTCTATGTAGAACCCACCTCGTGCATAAATTAACTGCACAATTCTGGGAGGTTGTAAAAATTTCTTAAGGAATATTTCGCATTATAAAGTACAATTTGGGCTCGCAATATTTTTTTTTTTTTTTTTTTAAGATGAGTGTTTCACAGACTTTTTAATTTCGTAGCCATGAAACAGGAGCTACTGTAGACGCTTGTGGTCTGTGTTGTAGCCTACCCATCCCGTAGTTAACCTCCCCTCTGATGGGCGAGAAGTGACACAATACTTCCCATTTAGGTGCTGGATTAACACGAGCGTAGCGGAAGGTATTCCTTACAAACAATCAATTGTAATAGATTATGAATACAAGTTTTTGTCGGCATGGGGGATTGAACCCGGGACCTTCCGCATGACAAGCAAGTGCTTAGCCACTGAGTTATTATAACTAATATCTAAGGTATGTTGGCATTAATTTGTCATAAAACTTTGCGTACATTAACACATTCCTAATGCTGATGTAGTTAAAGCACTAACTCATCAGGTGCAGAGCTAAAACACTTTGTATAACATCAGAAGCACTATAGTTTTCATAATAATATACTTTTGTTTACTTAACCTTTTTTTCAATGTAAATATACTGGCTATTTAATGTAAGAAAATAATAATATTGCAATTTTTTTTAAACAAACAATGCTTATATTTTAAATGTAAATATACTGGCTATTTTACATAATCATCTAGTAGTTTTTTATATTAAACAAGCAATGCTTATTTTTAAAGTAAACATTCACTTTTTATTAAGAGAAATCAACCTTTTTACCGTTTAAAACAAACACGCTAATTTTTTTAAACAACGCTTCATTGTTGCTGTGAATTTGCAATTTAATTAGGTAATTAACACTGCTGGACCTGCAATACCTGCATATTTATGTAAGTGCATTCTGCATGCATGCACTGGGTCTTAATTACCTGTTATTTGCTTTACTCAAGTATTAAGGTAGGTATTAGTAATAGGTATATTCGATAATTTCTTACCATCCAATCTATCCATTAGTATATATGACTGTACTAAACGTTTTAGTAATTTTATAACATATTAGGTATAGAAGATGTTTACGCAGTTACGGAAATTCCCTTGTAAAATATAAATTATTGTTTTTACTTCCGAGAAATTTCTAATACTAGAAATCGGAAGTATTGTGTTCGTTCTTGTAATTTTTTTTTATATATATTATAATTATTTAATTGTAATTTTCATCAATTGAATGGGTGAGTAGAAGAACCAGGAATGTCAAAAATCGATTTTTTTTTTCTTCGTAGAATAAGAAGGAATGTACTCTTTTCTATCATCTCTGTGAATATGAAGGAGAAATACCCCTTAAAAGTATAATTTTTTTCGATTTTAAAGTGGGGGAAGCGGAAAAAAAATCTGATGTAAAACAACGAATGTAACAAAATCACTGACCACTTTTGCTAGCGGTATTAGTACCTAGTTGTGAGAATCTTGTCGAATAACAAGGAATGTAAAATTTAATTTTATTATACTCATTAGCAGCAGGAAAGCAAAAATAAGACAAATCTTATTTCTGCTTTCCTGAAAAGTCGATTTTTGACATTCCTGGTTCTTCTACTCACCCATTCAATTCTTTTACTTGGTCTCTCTCCCCTATATCTCTTCTCTCTAATAATATAATACTCTTTAGTGGAAGGTAACCACCAGGCGAGGTTCATGATCAAAGTATTTTCTACCACCTAACCCTCAGAGTCTTATTATTATGAGGTCACAAACTCAAATGAATGAGAAAAAATCATGCACTGGGTGGGATTCGAACCAACGGATCCCTACGCTACCTGGATTACCAGACTAGCGCGTTAACCACTTGACTACCAGTGCACGGTCACTCCTTCTCTTTAAAAGTTATCACATTTGAGTTAATCACTTTCGTGATATCACAACTAATCAATCACGTTTTACTAAATCTACGCTGAAACCGGTACTTGAACCACCGACCCCCAGGTTACAAGTCCGCCGCCTCATCGATCAAGCTACTGAGGTCGGTAAAAGACTTTATAAATAGATTAAAATTGTGTTATTTCTCATTGTTTGTTAAGATATACCAATATCTTACAATAAACAAATAAAATTTAGTTAGGACATATTATGTATATATTTTATTTATTTTTTTCTTGTTTATATTATTAATATACTGTCAATTTTATATTTAATTTTTACCATTGTTTGTCTGTATATAATTATGTTCTGCTAATAAAGAGTTTCTAAATAAATAAATAAACTTATTGATCAAGCTACTGAATTCGGTTCCTTCTCTTAAGTAGATACAGCATAATGCTTGCACTTCGTTTTTCTTGGCGTAGCAGAACCACCGTTTGTGTCCTGAATCAGCTCTTTACAGGGTCTAGGCTGTATACGGATCGTAAAATAGTCATAAATGTAAGGCCCCATTAGTCAGTGTTGATTGATGTCCTCCAATGTTAAGTAATAATCCATTATGTACCCATTGATACTGGATATTCAGACCATTGAAGCGTACATCATCACTGTTGAAGGAATCTATTATTATTATTATTACATATGACTGATATATTATCATAAGTAATAATAATATACTACCTAATGTTTTTTTGTCCTAGGACTATAAATTTACCATTTAATATAGTACCTTTTTTCATTCATTTGGGGGTCTAGTCCTTTTATTGTTTAAAATAATACAATATGTATAAACCTACAAATTATTTCATACAGTGGGCTTCCTGATTACACAAACTGAACAGAAGATAAAAGATTGAAGTGTATTGATTAAGACTAACCTATAATTTTGGTGTTTTCAGTTCTGTTGATTATGGATTGAGTAGCTGACTGACTGTATATTAGGGTGGGCCGAAAAAAAAAATCTCAAAAATAGGACACAGCTGAGTCAAAAGTGGTTGTCAAACGAGCTGAAAATAATAGCTGTGAAGTTTCAGATCGAAATTTCATCATCTTGAGGTTCCACACTCCATTTGAAAATTTCACCCTCGAAAATCCTTGAAAAATCTCTATTTGACCAAATTTATTTTAGTTTTAGTTCATTTTTTGCTTTCAATAAACCAATAATAAGTGATCATGGGATTGCGTCAAATAAATAGTCCACAGAAATTAACAAATGAAAAGTTAAATAATTTTTAATAATTGCTGCCTACCAGAATATGCACAAAACCTTTTTAAAAAAAATATAATCACCGCAAAACTACAACACGGGGATGGTTTTTAATGTTTTTGTTTGACGTAAAGAAGTTCTTTCGTGGTAGTTAAAGCACTTACAAACTGCAATGTCAAACAGAGTAGTTCTAGCATGCTCCAAGAACAATTCCCTTTTCCTTTCATAACCCATTTTCGATGCAGGAACTCTCCCCATGTCTTTGTATTTGTCATTGTAGGCTCTAATCAACCGAATAATTTCTTATTGTGGCTCAGTACTGGGATGGAAGCTGCCTTCTAAAATTTTTCCATGTCTTCAGACACAGTTTGACTTATGTCTTTCACCGACGGGTTTTTGGCATTTCCTTTCCATCGCAGATCCTCTTTAACCCACAAAAAGTGGGTGATGAAGTACTCTTCAAAACATTACCTTTAAATAAATTTCGCCCACACGTTCCAGAGATGGGGCAGGCGGCAGAATGCGGGTAATTTTCTTAGGCATTATGACCCATCGAAAATCAAAGGCTCCCCACATTAATCACTACTACACCATATTACACTGATACCAACCAGACCACTACACTGATTACTAATGGGGTACGACAGACAACAAGCAAGTTTGCTCTTCACATTCACCTTGAAACCCAGTAATTCACAAGGATACCAAACGAGATGCGAAAATGGGATTCATAGTGAAATACCGTGAATCACAGGGTTCAATCGTCAAAATGGCCGAACGCCCTGGGTCAAAAACATTCCCTTGTCCCACAAAAATGTTTCCATGTCCTTTAAAAAAATTCTCACGATAAGCATATTAAATTATAACATTTTTTCAATAAAAAATTATGAGAGATTGACATTTTTCAAGAAAATTTCCTCTAATACCAAAAAAATTGAGTGTGGAACCTCAAGATGTTGGAACTATGACCTGTAACTACACCAATTTAAGTGCTTGCCTATTTGGCAACTATTCCTCACGGCTACGTATGAGTTCGGTGCGGAAAATAAAAAAATGTATGAGTTCGGTGCCGCCTAAAAAAGGTCATGTATGAATTCGGTGCCGCCTAAAAAAGGTCACGTATGAATTCGGTGCCCTGGTACTTGCCCTGATGATCAGGTAATTATAGTATTTTTTTCCTTATAGGCATGGCCTTCAATTAATAAACCGAGGCATGGCCTTCATTGTATTTTACCTAACCCTACTATAAACCCAAGGCATGGCCTTCATTGTATTTTACCTAACCCTACTATAAACCCAAGGCATGGCCTTCATTGTATTTTACCTAACCTTACTATAAACCTAAGGCATGGCCTTCATTGTATTTTACCTAACCCTACTATAAACCCAAGGCATGGCCTTCATTGTATTTTACCTAACCCTACTATAAACCCAAGGCATGGCCTTCATTGTATTTTACCTAACCCTACTATAAACCCAAGGCATGGCCTTCATTGTATTTTACCTAACCCTACTATAAACCCAAGGCATGGCCTTCATTGTATTTTACCTAACCCAACTATTAACCCTAGGCATGGCCTTCAAGGAGGAAATGGACAGCCTTGCTGAATGTAACTGTCTACAACATAATCTACTAACTTAATAACAGCAGAATGACTGTTAACAAGCAACAGAGTACATTATAAAAAAAAACAATCAATTTATAAGTCATTAGGACCGCACCGAACTCATACATCACCTTTTTTCGGCGGCACCGAATTCATACATGCGAAAAAGGTGCGGGTAATCTTCGCACCGAACTCACCTATTGCCTTCCTCACTCAGCCTACCTCAATTGCTTAAAAAAAATTTTTTTGCCCAGTTTCGGCCCACCCTACTGTATTATATATACATGACGAAGTTCTTACAAAGATACAAATACAATATAGTAAGTACCTACAAGTGTATTGATTAAGACTAACCTATAATTTTGGTGTTTTCAGTTTTGTTGATTATGGATTGAGTAGCTAACTGACTGTATACATGCCGAAGTTTTTACAAAAATACAAATACAATATAGTACCTACCATATCATGTTTTTTGCCCATAATTCCGCCACTGGTGGCTGTTCTTGATGTGTTCACATCAAGAACAGCCACCAGCCAGCAGTTCATTTTTCCTGACGAGATTCCAGAGGACGCGGGTTCGAAACCCTGCCGGGACATGACAACTTATCCTCCCATTTGGGATTTTTACCAGCACGTACTAATATGTCTTGGGCTTACTGCTGGAATAATGGGACTTTAATAGTCCTAATCGGGCACTATAAAAAAGACGATATTATTATTATTAGATAATTAGAAACACTGTATGAAAACATATAGGTATATTACCAAATACCAATACCCCCCTCATAGGGGGAGGCCCATGCTCCATAGGGGTGACATATAATACGCAAAGTTCACAGAAAGCAGCCTGAAAGTTTGAAAGCCTGTCCTAATCACAGTTTACACATCTGGTACAACTTCTCACTTTTTTGTACTGAATGACTTGAATGAGGATCAAGAATCAAGATAATAAACTCGGAACTCATGACTAGTCAGGATCAGGACACATAGATGAAAGTATCTCATGTATGTGCCTATTGCCTTACTGCCGCTACTATACCTATTTGCTATACCTGTGAGACTACCTTGGAACTTAAGATTGTAGGAAAGTAATTCAAGACAAGTTCAAGTCACGATAAACGACTTGAGAACGAAAGTGATCGGCCAGAAATGTTAATAGCTATACCTCTTAATCTTACCTACCTCAAAATATTAGGTATACCTTCTATTATGTAAATTGTAATAAAACCACAAATAATATTGTACCTAGGTAATGTTATTTATAATAAACATGGTTATTTTTTAAATAGTAAGTAGTCTAGCTATTTTTATTATAAAAAATATACAAAAGTTAAACAAAAATACATCATTCTTCTACTCGTCCCATTCCTGCACCATCTTCACACTCAATCCCTCTGATCCTCCCTCCTCTCACTCTCATGGATACTGCTCTCACTATCGAAATTTGTACTTCAAGGTCGTTAAATATTATTTGACGTGGTTAAATTGGTTAGGGTTCCAGAAGAAAATGAAAAATTGCAAAGCAGGACTGCCCAGATCAAATCAATCTCAATTCAAAAAATAATAAAAATGTAGCCGAGCCAGCGTCGATGTGGCAAGTTTTCTCGTTCTGTGACTCAAGTTAAGCAACGTCTAGCTAGACTAGGACTTGGATGAGGTTAATGTATATTTATATAAAACAATACTTAATTGTTGTTGATGTTGTTGTTGTTTTTTTATGTATAATTATGTCGTTTTAAACATATACACACATGAACGAATCATTTTATAATATATAAGATATTCCCTATAAGTAGGGTCAGAGACACACTATTGACACTATAGGGACAGCTTATGAGCATATAATAGACGTATACAAGATTAAGCCATTACTGAAACCTCTTAATTTTTTCCTGAACATCGAAATAATCTTATAAATCACTTTGACAGTTACTTAAAACCATGTTTAATCCCTTGTATAAATCTTTCCTTTGTCCTAGAAATCTGGCTACAATTTCAAATAATAGGTAATGTCCACCTGAATGAATGTTCAGTCTAAAATAAACTTGAATAGTTCTTTATTCCTGATTTCAAGTTTATGCTTTTTTAAGTCAGTACTTAACGAAAGTAAAAGTTGATTTTAAATTACTTATACATGTGTTTATTTTATAATCTTTAAACTTGAATTTTTATCACCTGTCTCGCGAGTTATGAAAGTTTCAACTTTTTACAAAGCAACAACAAATAAATGGGTAATAGAGCGGGGATGCATAGCCGCGTTGATTAGGTGCGTTAAGCCGTTCTGGTGGGCTGTCAGCTTTACGCACCTGAGGTGATTTTGTATGAAAGTGCCGGAGCCAGAATTTTTATCGCCTACGACCTAAGTAAAGTTAAGTTGACTTCTATTTCTTTGCGCCGAAGCTCGTAGATTTTTACATTATTTGAGGGTAGCACAGCTTTACAAAGAGCCCCCATCACTTTTCTAAACCGGTCACTAATATTGCTTTCTTTATACTCTGTGGTAATGCCGCCACTGGTCAATAATAATAAGAAATGTAGTAATAATAATAATAATCATCATTGGCGTCATCGTGAACGATGGTAGCCACAGACGTGGAGGAATGACTCAGCTCTTCTACCACTGTCTTTACAAAGAGGCTAATAATTGACAAGGGCCCCCAGAACCAAGCCAATGCTGGTCTACTCCCTGTTGATAGTCCCCCAGCCAGACTGTATAATAATAATAATAACAATCAATTTATCATACAAGTAACTATACTTATTTTTCGTCACGAGATATGAGTGGACCGCGCGTACATCCAAGAATAGAACTGAATTATTTCTGGCCTGATGGGGATTGAACCCATGTCACCGTGCGTGTTAGTCTAGAGTCTTACCTTTTACTAAAAATAAATAAAATAGGTAATAAATAAATAAGTAGGTAAGTACCTATAAATATAAATTCACAAAAATATATCCTTAAAGAATTAACCATCCGTTTGATCCGATAATTTTGATGGCAATGAAAAACCGGTTTATAATAAAATAATTGCAGGCAGTAGGTACTTTATTTATTTATTTATCATCTTTATTACCTGTAATTATTGATAGGTCACTTGCTAAGTTATGTATGTTTAGGTCAGTAGGTAGGAATACATATACAATTATACATACACATAATATTTGATATGTATGCGTTAGGGGGTAACTTTTAATCTACGAAGTCGGGACCAAGATGGACTATAAAGTATAAGTTCTTCGGATTAAAAAACCCCGCCCTTTAGGTAGGACATTAGCTTTATTCTCTTTTTAGTTCCTTTAATCAATCTATTTATTTTTTCTTTATAATTTCCTTGTATTTTACTGTATAAAATTTACTTTGTCTTACCTAATGAAGCATAATACAATAATAATAATAAATATTCCATTTAATGAAGGTACACAGTTCATGAAATAGAAATTGCAACAAAAAAGTCAATAGGATAGTGTCCAACACTTGGTGAATAAAACTGACCTCAGTAGGTAGCTTGATCGATAAGGCCGCTGCCTTGTAACCTAGATGTCGATGGTTCAAGTCCCGGTTTCAGCGTAGATTTAGTTAAGCGAGTTTGAGTATAGTTGTGATATCACGATAGTGATTAACACAAACATGATAACTTTTTCACTTGTTGAATGAAGGCCGAATTGTGATTTTTTTTATTAAATTCTGCTAATATCTAATAGATAAATAACGAATGTTGAATGAATAGATAAATAACGAAAATGTTCAAACTTAAGTAGGTTTAAAATGTTCAAACTTAAGTAGGTAAACTTAAAATTGACACACAATGACACACTGGCGTGAATTTGATTAACCCAGAAACCCGTGACACCAGCCACTTAGCCCAAGATTCGCAGGTTGCTGAACTTTTGTAAATAAACAGTGATGGTTATGTAAATATCAGGCCAAACTGTCTAGCGACACAATTCGCCTGAACTTTGGCCTGCTCTGGCGGTCTTCTGTTCCGGTTTTCAGTCTCTTGTGGCTATCAGCTACGACGCTTATGCATGTAATGCCACACTATAAGAGGACATAATAGGTATCTATACAGGGTGAGAGATTAGAAAATGAGAGTCCGTTCCCATTAGCGGTGCGTAGCAGGCGTTTTTTTCCGCTTCCTTTAGTATTTATAGTGGCAATGCATTTAAAATGAGAGTGTTGAAGAGCGGTGAGGGTGAGATTATAAAAATGAGACTCCGTCCCATTAGCAGGCGTTTTTTTCCGCTAGCTTTAGTGGTAATGCATTTTAAATGAGTGTTGAAGAATGGAGCAACCGCTCCTTTTCAATGAGAATGAGAACACACATACTACAGTCAGACTGGATATAAGAGAAACCTGGATATAATTGATATAAATGGGTTTGATGGCAGAGATTGCCTCAGGCAATAATCAAGCCCTCCGTCAATATTATTCTTGTCAATAAAGAGTTATTATTTTTATTATAATAATTAAAAAGAAAAAAAAACTGATCCCTTGAGTTTTTTTTACATTGTAGGTATTCTAAAATTTATATTGTATTTTAGACTGTATTATAAATTTTATATTTTTTGTGAAACCAAATGGCCATCATCTGAAAATTCATAATTATAAGTAAAACAAAAAAAAAGCCAAGTGTTCGAAATTTTGTGAAACCAAATCCGTGGCTCCGTGGTTAAGAGCATTGGTTGCTGACCCGCAGGTTGCGGGTTCGAATCTCGGCAGGAGCGGAAAATGCTTAGCGGGTTTTTGCGTTTCCGCAATGGCATGGATGTAAAGTAAAGTGCCCGGAAGTAATGCGAAAGTGGTTCCGGGGCACAATGGTACTTTCTTTAAAAAAAAAAAAAAAAAAAAAAATAAAAAAAAATAAAAAAAAATCCTTAAGCAGAAGTTATCATTTGATTTGTGTTAACCACCGACGAGTCTAATCGTCTAGGAAAATTCTAACCTAGTTTTTCCGTTTCCGGGCACAACTACCTTTAAAAAAAATCAATCAATCTTCGTATACTGCATGTAGTATCCTGGACCCACTTTGCCCTTATCTTCTGGCGGCACATTTCAGCCGGAAGTGAAAGCAACGTTCATATATTATACAGGGTGGACCAAAAAAACGTTTACACCCGTTAATGGTAGATTACTGACGACATTTCTAGGACGGATCTGCAATCCGTTTTTCCGGATTCGCCTTTATAACTGCACAAAGTGATTTTTTGCAACTTTCTGAAAAAGTCCGACTTTGGCTTATTCTTCAGGTCAGTACTTTTTTCCTGTTTAAGATGAGTTGATTCTGAACAATTCTGCAGAAAGCCAACAAAATTTCGATGTTTCTAGCTACACTACTTTGTTTTTTACGATTTGGTTTGTCATATTTTTTTTACACCTGAACAGAAAAAAACACCCAAAAAAACTTTTTTACTAAATAAAACACTCGACATTTGTCCGAACAAATTTTGGCACAGACATGGGCAAGTTTGATAAAAGTTGGCGGCCGCCCCAAGGATGCTAAAAAATAATTTTACGATTTTTTATCACGTGATCTTCTGGGAAAAATTATTAGATGTTTGCCAAAAACTCTTCAAAAATCCTAAGAGTTTTCTAGCTGTAGACTGTGTAAGGGGGTCTTGTATTGTTTACAAAAATTGTTTACATTGCTTTTTTTGAATACCGCGGTCTCACATGCCTTCATCAGCCAGTTTAGTAAAATTCAAATGATAAATTTCGTGCTTCTCAGATTGTCAGTGGTGTTAGCTAGATGTGTTAGTGTTAAGAGTGTTAGTCGCATGACCGAGGTTCAATTCTCGACGGTCAATATTATTTTAATTATCAAAAAAATCTGATGGAATATTTTATTCATACCTGTATCTGACCTGTTGTAACACCAACAACTTATGGTTTTTTTTGGGGGTAATACCATCTGTAAATTGAGTTATATCAGATACTATTGGTATCACAATACACATAATTATTATTCATGTAAGCCCCTGAGAGACTGCCTTGATAATGTAAGGATGGTTTTTCTTATGCTTCCCTACGAGAGAAAAAGAAACTAGCGAATTTTCCAAACGAAAATAGAGTTTATGAAATAAATCCAGGTAAATATGTAGGTAGGTTCTTCTATCATAAACAATACTAATTAAATAACAAATATTTACCGATTGCCAACTCTTAATAGAAGTCTTGAAAAAAACAAGATAATATTTTGGAAAATTAATAAACTTTTGCAGTCTTTATTATGTTTTATACTATTTTGATATAAACAAAAAGGTATTTAAAAAAACATTTTGTGTTAGTATGTTCAATGAGAAACGATTAGACGCGCACGATTAGCTCAGTGGTAAGCTAGTCCACCAGGTCCGAACGCCAGAGCCAGCAAAAAATTCATGACTACAAAATAAAAAAGACTGTTGCCATTTTTTATTTAGCCATAGTTACACACTATGGATTCTCCTCACACAATTTTTTGAAACCAATGGTGACTTTAGTACCTTAGTTCTAACTCAGAACTGTCCCTCTACCTTCTTGCCTTTCTCTCTCTCTTTCGCTCTTTGCCTCTCTCTCTCTCTCTCTCTCTCTCTGTCTCTCTCTCTCTCTCTCTTTCTCTCTCCCTTCTCAATTCCCTTAGAGGAACTGTTGGAAGTGTCGTCCACCTTCCTGGATGCAAAGGTTGAACCTCTTCATCTTGTTCCGTCGAATGTTGCGGAAGATTCCAGGTTTTTCTGTCAGGTCATCGAATGCCAACAGGATTCTTGCTACCAGATTTCGTAAACTATGTTTTTCACGTGATCCCAAATGTTCCTGTTGGCAACTCCATATGCTAAATGCGTATCTGCCATTTCAGCATCCGAATTATAATAATGTAACTTGTACTAAAAAAACTCAAGAAGTTTAAAGATAATATTTCATAGAATGCAGAAAAATATGCTTGAAAACTATCATCGAGAAACAAACAATCATTCATTTGACTGGCCTTTAATTAATTCCAAGGAAAATAATTATCAGACATAAATAGCTAATTACTCTTTGAGTACAAGACGACCCTACACGGTCAACACTTTTAAGATTTTGAACATCATTTTTTGAGACTTACCTGGTTTGTTTACCCAGAAGATCACGTGATAAAAAATCGTAAAATTATTTTTTAGCATCCTTGGGGCGGCCGCCAACTTTTATCAAACTTGCCCATGTCTGTGCCAAAATTTGCTCGGGCAAATCTTGAGTGTTTCAAAGTGTAAAAAATTTACATGAGAATTTTTTTTCTATTCAGGTGTCAAAAAAGATGCCAAACCAAACCGTAAAAAACAAAGTAGTGTAGCTAGAAACATCGAAATTTTGTTGGCTTTCTGCAGAATTGTTCAGAATCAACTCATCTTAAACAGGAAAAAAGTACTGACCTGAAGAATAAGCCAAAGTCGGACTTCTTCGGAAAGTTGCAAAAAATCACTTTGTGCAGTTACGAAGGCGAATCCGAAAAAACGGATTGCAGATCCGGCCTGGAAATGTCGTCAGTAATCTACCATTAACGGGTGTAAACGTTTTTTTGGTCCACCCTGTATACTGTGTCTCACATTAAGATTCCACAACTTGGGAAGCAAGAGACAAACGTACCTACTGTCGATGCTTTACTTGATTAGGTAAACAAAAAACACCACATACAGGGTGGCCTAGAAAGTTAAAAATGTTCAGTCTTCTATAATAATACCTGTTAAACAGGTGTATATTTACTTGCCAAGCCCTATATAAACAAATAAACATATAACATCAAGATTACAAAGTCTGTTGGTATGTAGGAGCTTTCTAAGAAAAGTTTTTTACTTTCCTTATCCTATAATAAGGATATTATTGTAATCGTCGAAAATCCTACCCAGTTTTTCACATTTTTGGACAAACCATAGCCTTAGATTCCTCAGAATACCAAAAAAGGTGGTTTGGGCCATTGGTACGTGTGTCTGTGCATCCGTTTGTCTGGGAACAAGATATCTCGAGAACGGTAAAAGCTAGATACTTGAAAATACCAAAAGAGTTGTTTTGGGCCATTGGTCCGTACGTCCGTCTGTCTATCTGGGAACAAGATATCTCGAGAATCGTAAGAACTAGAGACTAGAAATTTGGTATGAAATTAGATCTTATATACCACACTTCTTTGACTACTTTTCGAGTGATAAGGAAAGTCGTGTGGTGTCACACCAGTTTTTTTTTTTACATCGCCAGCCACGGATAAAAACCTTCATGACGACGAATTGTCGGGTTCACTTAGTTACCTAATAAAATGTACTTACAATATGTGATTGTAAAAGTTAAAGTTATCCCACAAAAAACTACCGTTAAAAAAAGGCCAAGTTCCAGAACTCCTATCCAAAAAGGTTTCGCCAATGAATGCAGTGAAATCTTGTTTGCGGCCAAGTTATCTTGGTACTAAACTAATTATTTTATTAAAACCCGTTTTCTGAGTTCCTCATTTTGTATGTTTTTAACTGCAAACTATCCTCTAACTCGGCCAGTTTCGCTCCTTGTGATGGTTATATTGTTATTCTGTACCTATACATATGTATAGTTGTAATATTCCATACAACCGATGGCATAATACAGGCCAAGTATGAGGATAGTTTGCAGTTAAAAACATACAAAATGAGGAACTCAGAAAACGGGTTTTAATAAAATAATTAGTTTAGTACCAAGATAACTTGGCCGCAAACAAGATTTCACTGCATTCATTGGCGAAACCTTTTTGGATAGGAGTTCTGGAACTTGGCCTTTTTTTAACGGTAGTTTTTTGTGGGATATCATTACTTTTTGTAAATGTTTCGTTTCACAGCAAGTTTCATTATTTTTTAT
The DNA here is from genome assembly GCA_024516035.1 of Bactericera cockerelli. Taxonomy (NCBI): domain Eukaryota; kingdom Metazoa; phylum Arthropoda; class Insecta; order Hemiptera; family Triozidae; genus Bactericera; species Bactericera cockerelli. Next base: position 30,489,740 of record CM044964.1, on the reverse strand, counting down.
TAAAAATTTCAGTATTCTTCAATTTAATATGCTCCCTAAAACGACACCGTTTAGCAGCAGAAATAGTGCGAAAGTGCCGGTTTTCAGAGTTTTCCCTGTATTTTTACAGTAAACGCTAGCACCATGCAAAATTTCAGCTTTGTACGTAGTAGGGAAGTACCTTATAATTTATATATATAATCGAGTATATTTCCTCCCTAATCAGCATGATAAGTGCGAAAGTTCCGGTTTTCAGATTTTTCCCTGTATTTTTACAATGAACCCTAGCACCATACAAAATTTCAGCTTTGTAGGTAGTAAGGAAGTGCCTCATAATTTATATGCATAATGGAGTATACTTCCTCCCTAAAATAACACAGTTTAACAGCGTGATAAGTGCGAAAGTTTCGGTTTTCAGATTTTTCCCTGTAATTTTATAATAAACCCTACCATCATGCAAAATTTTAGCTTTCTAAGTAGTTGGGAAGTGCCTCATAATTTAGATCCATAATCGATTATATATTTCCTCCCTAAAACGACACCGTTTTACACCATGATAAGTGCGAAAGTTCCGGTTTTCAGATTTTTCCCAGTACTTTTACAATAAACCCTACCAGTATGCAAAATTTCAGGTTTTTAGGTAGTAGGGCAGTGCCTCATAATTTATATACATATCATAGTATACTTCCTCCCTAAAACGACACCGTTTAACAGTTTTCAGAACTTTTTCAGATTTTTCCCTGTACTTTTACAATAAACCCTACCATCATGCAAAATTTCAGCTTTCTTGGTAGTAGGGAAGTGCTTCATAATTTAGATCCATAATCGATTATATATTTCCTCCCTAAAACGACACCGTTTAACAGGATGATAAGTGCGAAAGTTCCAGTTTTCAGATTTTTCCCTGTACTTTTACAATAAACCCTACTATCATGTAAAATTTCAGCCTTCTAGGTTTTCGGGAAGTGCCTTATAATTTTGATGATCTGTCAGTCAGTCAGTCAGTATCAAAATCGCAAATTTCAAAATTACATTCCTCTGAAAGTTTTTTGCATTGAGTCTTTAAATTTTCAATGTCATTTTATTGATATTAAGACTGTCTCTGTTCCAAATTTCATATCTCTATGATCAATTGAACCGAAGATATGAGGGTGTGAAAAACCGGGTGAATCGGTTCGTGTAAAGATACACTGCCGTGCTTGCTGGAACTTGGCCTGGCGCACTGCCGTGCGCTCAGATCATATTTGTGTTAATCACGCTATCACAATATTACTCAATTTCGCTAAATCTGTGCTGAACCTGGGACTCGAAACACCGACCTCTGGTTTCGAGTCTGCCGTCTTATCGATGGAGCTACTGAGGTCGGTCAATAAATGGTTGAGCCTGGCCATTCAGAGGGGGAATGCAGCCAGCATTGCGGGCTCATTCCCCTTCACAAAAAAAAATATAATTATGATTGTAGATACCTACCTTTTATATAAATTTAAGGTAGGTCCATATTAGTACGACAGAACTAGATCTTACAACATAGGAATTAAGCAAAATTGACAGAATAGGTCATGCTGTAGTTCGGACATAGGCAGGATAATTCTTTTGTGCAAGTGTATAGGTAGTTAGCCAGCCTCCGTGGCGTGACGGTTGAGACTACTGCCCGTAGAGATCCCGAGTTCAATCCCCGGTTGGGGCAGACTTTGTTTTGACGGTCCGCATAACTATGCGCATTTCGACTGAGTCACTCTGTATTTCTGACATCTTATCTACACGCCACATGTTTATACCAATATTATTATTATTTCACTTACGTACTTGCATGTCTATGGCTTAAGTGGCCTAACTGTGGCTTAACTAGCACCAAATATTATGGTGATGCCTTAAGCCAAAACTTCCGTGGGAAAACTGCAGTTTATAATACTAATAATAATACAGCAGTCACCGTGGTCGAGTAGTGTAGCGCACTAAGGGTTGGGTGGAAGAGATTGTCATAGACAATTACCGCACCCTTTATTTAGGACATCTGTATACAGGGTGTCCATAAAGTCCCACCCCACCCCCCGTATCTCAAGAACGACTAAAAATATAGAAAAACGCAAAAACCATTATTCCTTTATTTTTTGAGGGATTACGTTTCAGCAAAAAAAAATTGGCCTACACTGCCCCAAGTGCCCCAGTCAAGCTGGGCAAGAACCAACGTTAAAATCTTAAATAGAATGGTATGTCTTGTGGCATATTGTTTTAAAGGGCTCATTTAGAGAAGTTCATTGCAACAGATTTCAGTGAGCTACAAGATAATAAATAAATATATAAAACAGAAAAAAGGACTACCTACCTACCTATGTTTGTTTGTTTGTTTGTTTGTCCGGAGTTGTTTAGCCAAAACGGTAAGAGATAGCGAAAAATGTCTCAGAATTGACCCCCCAAAACCATTATCGCTTTGTCCAGAAAAATTATAAAAAGTTCAAAAAGGCATTGCTGTCCAGCAGTACGGCCATGCCTTAGTAAATTTGAAATTTAGTCCCGTTGCAAAGCACGGGCAAACGGCTAGTAAATAAATAAAAGCTAGAAGATACCGTTCTCAAAATACAGATACCTTCCACTAATGAGTATTATTATTAATAATACCACAATAAAGATAAGGAAAGACTGTTCCTTAAGCCGGACTTTCCACCAATACACTCAATACATTACAATACAAAGGGTTGGGTGGAAGATATTGCCATAGGCAATAATCCCGCCCTTTAGTTAGGACATATATTTTTATATATTTTTCTATTCTTTTTCATTTTATTGCATATATTATGTTGTTTCCATTTTTTTCATTGTTAAAATAATTATTTGTATTTTACATAATTATGTTCCTTTTTATCGAATAAAGTGTTGAATAATAATAATTGAATTGAATTGAATTGAATAAAATAGTAGTTCTTTTTATTTGTACAATAATAATATTTCTTAATATTATCTCCTAAGCTTATGCAAACTTCTGCAATGATAATAATAATAATACAGCGCACCATAATAACTCGGATTGGGATATTCTATCCTAATCTATACCGATCTTATTTTATAATTTTGCAATAAGTAATAGCGCTTAAGGTGTCTTATGAGTTAGCGCACTAGACTTACACGCACGGTGCCGTGGGTTCAAATTGATTTTTAATGATATCAAAAAGTTATAGTGTTTTAAATAATATTGTCGCATGGACCACCATGTAGATATTCTCTTAAACTACCTGTGGGTACTCGAGGTTGTATGAAATTCAACGAAGACTTCGAATCGTGGGGAAAAACAAGTAAAAAACACGAATTTTGAAGCCATTTTCAATTTGGTGTACACTCTGAATGATTTTAAAACTAGAATTAAAAAGTAGGTAGGTGTAGACACAAAATTGAAAATGGCTTTTTGAATTCATTTTTTTCTTTCAGATTTGGACTCCTCGTTGAATTTTAGACAATTTCGGCTACCCATATGATGTTTTAAGAAAATATCTACAGGGTGGTCCATGTGACAATATTAGTTAAAACACCATAACTTTTTAATATCATTGAAAATCAAAGTTTTTCTTGCATATTTAGTCTTTCTATTTAATTTTACGTCTCTTTGACTGCCCATATACAAGGTGTCACAAAAAAATTATGTCTCACCCTGTACAGCACTTTAGTTTTGTTTTTCGATATGACTAAGAAAAAATGTGTAAAATTAGGTTAGAATTATTAATCTCAAATAAAAAATTAAAAAAACTCAGTTTTAAAAAAAATCAAGTCATTATTTCACTTGTGAACCATCCTGTATAAAAAATTTTGATGCCAATTGAAAGTGCGTGTTTTCATCACACAAACACTTTCTATTCTTGCTGTCGAAAAAATTAAACAAACTTGAGTTATTCGAGATTTAGAAAAAAAATTGGTCGAAAAAAAACCACCCTGTATGTAAAAGTTTTGTTTAAAAAAGTACTCAGAAACCATTTAGAAGTAAAATTATTAAATAAAATTCAGGTCGATCCATTTAAAAATCGAAAGTTGACACCTCAATTTCTGACTTTTGAACCACCCTGTATAAAAAAAATTTTATGACTAAAACCGCATAATTAGACCATGTACCCTAGGATTTTTTATTTTTCAAAAACTCTTTCAGGGGCCGAGTAATTTGAGGTGTCCAAGTTTGGTGGGACACCCTGTATATGTATACTTGGATGTCCGGGGTCCACTCATTTCTCGTGAGGAAAAATGAGTAGTTACTTGTATGAGTAAAGGCCACTGACAGCATTACCAGAGTACCTATTAAAATATAATGTGTAAAAGTAAAGGAGGCTCTTGGTAATGCTGCGCTACCCACAAACATTGTAATGAGGCCTTGTGCTTCACAACAAAGATATCATACTTTAACTTTACTAAAATATATAATGAGTAGAGAATATAAAGAAAACTTACCGAAAAGTAGATCAGGGTCCATCTTGTGGTCCAACATTTGGCCGGATGATATCCAAAATCCAGACGACTAGAGGGAAATCCAAAGCACAGATAAATATCCAAAAGTCACTTACGAAACGGATTTTAAATTTCAAGAATTAAAACCTAGAAGTGATTAGATGTCTTCTTACTGACGATTGAATGGAACCTCAATTCGCAGAACCTCTGTAAAAAACTCTCCGAGCGAACACAAGAACTGATTGTTTCGACCTTTGATTTGAGGAGTTTCGGCCGAAAATGAACTCATAGTTTCCGGGAATTTGGTTCAATAGAAAGACGGTTTAGGAATTCTCTTTATATTCTTATCAGTTCGCAACTCCTTATCACTGGAAATGTTTGTTTGATTATTTATCAACGATATCACTCCTTAAAAAATACGATAGAACTTATTGATTATTGAAAAAAAAAAAAACACAGGGTTCAAATTTTAATTTATTAGAGGGGGGAAAAGAATTTCTGGTGTGTAGTTAAATGACGTTAAGTTAAAAAATAATGAAAAATACAAACACTTCAAAAATTAATCTGTAATATATTCGTAATCAATGCAACGAAAAATTAGGTAGGTAAATAAATGAATAAGTTGAAGAAAGTTTCAAAAAAAAAAAATAGAATATGTTATCTTTCAAAAGTCAATCACTAGGAAAAATACGTTCTTAGTTGCAATTAAACAAAATAAATCTATCAATTTCTTTTCTACTGATAATATTTTTTTAATCAATAAAATTTAATGAGAATCAAAACGGAAATTGATGTGTTGAAAAAATTTATGAATGAAAAAATAAAAATATTAATTTGGAACCGTATAGTTTGAGTGACTGAAATCTAAATTGAACGAATGAATCACGCGTGCACTGCCGCGAAGATACAACATCTCTCCCGCGATAGATAAAAAGACCCCTGAGGCGGCCCGAACACTACATCACTGGGGGACAATTTGAGTCACTCTCCGGTTCGGAACTGTCGGAAGTGAATGATGCCGGTCGAAAAGATACGGTCAGAGAGAAAACAATAATAATAAAATACGAAGACTTTAAATACGAAGACATTGAAGAGGATATATTATGAAGAAGACATGGAAATTAAAATCAATCAGAATAATACCAATAGTAATGTCAAGTGAAGGTGTGACTTCATCTAATTTCTTGAAGAACATTGAAATGGTTGGCATCCGGACATCAGTGAAATGGAAGATTCAGAAAAGTGTCATCTTGCAATCCTGCCATCTAGTCCGAATTTTTTTTACTTTCCTTATCTACAGGGTGTCCCGTATACAGATGCAAATATTTTGAGGGTAGGTTCAGCCCACCGTGGACTATCATATGAGCGAAACTTGCAGTGAGGCATTTTGCTTCGTTAAAGAGTTATAGCCAAATCCCTGTTTTTCCCACAGGTCTAGAGGTCACTTAGATCGATGCACCTTTTTAAAGAAATGGTAGCCAGTAAGTAATTTTTGACTTCATGTATGGACAGTCATGCATATTTCCCTTGAAATGCAGTTGGTTGCATGAAAAAATATTGACAGACCAGAGAGATATTTAATCATAAGTTCAATATTTTTCTAAAATTCGATTTTTCCCTGTTTTCCCTTTCGTGAATTTAGAGTACTTCTACAATTGCAATTCTGCGTATCACTAGGTAAAAAAATACCCTTTGCTATTTTGTTTCAATAAATACAAAGTTCTTTCAGACGCGTGAAGGAACGAATGAGATACGCCTTATCAAACGGCACCAGAAGGAGAGAAACACATCTTTCAAATTTTGAATCTGGGCGCTATTGCATTTTGAAGAACACTCGATGCCTGAAGCGGTCTGTGTGACTATTTTTGTGCCAACTGCAAGTTATAAATGAAAATTTTCTGAGTACAATTAGTTCTATTAACCAACTATATCAATCAAATCTAATAGTTAAAATAACAAGGCGATCAAATTGTTCGGTGGAAGAGAAAGCCACAAGCTTTAAACCTCGCCCTTGGTTCGCTACATATTCTTTTGGGTTCTTTTCATTAAATTTCATGTCCTGTGTTGCAGAATGTGTCATGTTTGTAGTTTATCAATAAACTACAAACATGTATCACTGTATCACCACCCTTGATCAGTCTTTGTTTATATTTATTTCACAAATTGTTACCATGTTCATTGTAAAAAAAATGTAAATAAAGCTTGGTCCAATTGTTTATAAAATAAAAAACACTGCCAATTATGGACACAATACTTCCTCGTGATTGCTTCACATTGTAAACACGTGCCAATTTTGAGATTTTATAGAAAATTACTTGTATCTCCAAAACGGCTCAACCGATTTTCTTCAAATTTTTATATGGTAGAATATCGTTTTTTATACAATCTAAATTCCACAAAAAATTCTGTATCGGCAAGTCGTGGTCCTTATTTTTTTACTTTTTTGTCCAAAATTTTGGATTTTCTTAAATATCAGAGTCAAATTATAATTAATTTAAAAATAAATATAAATTACCTATGTAAAACAATAATATGCATATTTTTACAAAATTTCATCGAAATCGGGTGTACCGTTCACGAGATATAAGCGTTTAAGTAAAAAGTTAGTGGTCAGGCGCATGGTCTCTTTCACCCAGAACCGCTGGTATGAATTTGATGAATTTAAAATGGGACCATCTACAGAATGTCTCCTAGATGTGTGCAAAATTTCATCAAAATCGGTCGAGTAGTTTCCGAGATTTGCGCGTTACAAGGAATTGTTTTAACAGACAGACCGACAGACGGACACAAAACCAAATTTACTCAGTAGGTTATGAAACGTCCAGAAATATGAAAAAAATTGAAATCGGAGCAAAAAAATATTTTTTTTTACAAAAACGAACACAATACTTCCGATTTCTAATATTAGAAATTTCTCGGAAGTAAAATATCGCCTTATTTATGTATACTGCCCCGAGGACTACTAAATTACTCCTGCAGAAAGCCCAAGACGTATTATTATGTGGTCGCAATCCTAAAAGAGAAGATGCCTTAGTCTGTAATGGACCTGTGCAAACCAGAAGATTGGTTAGAAATGAACCATCCTGTATGATCAACTCAGAATTATTACTGTAATGGGTCATTTTAGGTCAGAGCTGCAGCTCGACCCACCTTGAGAAGTACCCCCCCCTTCCCCTACCGTTTCGGACTTAATTTTCCTCGTACGTCATCATTATAGAGCCATTTTACCTTGTGAGAACTTCCAAATTCGAACTTCCCATGGGAACCTTTTGAAATTTTCCATGATAAGACAGGTAGTTCGGGTTAGGTTAGGCCCGAGCTGGGGGTCCTTGCTTCAGTGTATTCTCAACTCTCGTACCGTTCGGACCTCGATACTTTTAAAAGTGCTCTAGCTTTTGGTATCGGGCAAAATTTTCAATTATTTTTCAAATTATTTTTTCTATTTGCCGCACGTCGTCAATCTTTAAAGGTAAGTTCTCTCTTTTCATTAAGCAGCTCTTTTTTAATTCATTGCGCCTGACGGGCCTTTGAACTTACTCTTACGGCCTCTGAGTGGCTTTCGCATGCGATTGCCTAAATGCTTCACCGGGGAGAGTCTCCATCTTCTGCCTTGTGCAGTTGACCGGTGGGCAGCTCAGTTTAATTCATTGCGCCTGACGGGCCTTTGAACTTTCTCTCACGGCCTCTGAGTGGCTTTCGCATGCGATTGCCTAAATGCTTCACCGGGGAGAGTCTCCATCTTCTGCCTTGTGCAGTTGACCGGTGGGCAGCTCAGTTTAATTCATTGCGCCTGACGGGCCTTTGAACTTTCTCTCACGGCCTCTGAGTGGCTTTCGCATGCGATTGCCTAAATGCTTCACCGGGGAGAGTCTCCATCTTCTGCCTTGTGCAGTTGACCGGTGGGCAGCTCAGTTTGATTCATTGCGCCTGACGGGCCTTTGAACTTTCTCTTACGGCCTCTGAGTGGCTTTCGCATGCGACTGCCTAAATGCTTCACCGGGGAGAGTCTCCATCTTCTGCCTTGTGCAGTTGACCGGTAAGCAGCTCAGTTTAATTAATTGCGCCTGACGGGCCTTTGAACTTTCTTGTGGTCTCTGAGTGGCTTTCGCATGCGATTGCCTAAATGCTTCACCGGGGACAGTCTCCATCTTCTGCCTTGTGCAGTTGACCGGTGGGCAGCTCAGTTTAATTCATTGCGCCTGACGGGCCTTTGAACTTTCTCTCACGGCCTCTGAGTGGCTTTCGCATGCGATTGCCTAAATGCTTCACCGGGGAGAGTCTCCATCTTCTGCCTTGTGCAGTTGACCGGTGGGCAGCTCAGTTTAATTCATTGCGCCTGACGGGCCTTTGAACTTTCTCTCACGGCCTCTGAGTGGCTTTCGCATGCGATTGCCTAAATGCTTCACCGGGGAGAGTCTCCATCTTCTGCATTGTGCAGTTGACCGGTGGGCAGCTCAGTTTAATTCATTGCGCCTGACGGGCCTTTGAACTTTCTTGTGGTCTCTGAGTGGCTTTCGCATGCGATTGCCTAAATGCTTCACCGGGGAGAGTCTCCATCTTCTGCTTTGTGCAGTTGACCGGTGAGCAGCTCAATTTAATTCATTGCGCCTGACGGGCCTTTGAACTTTCTTGTGGTCTCTGAGTGGCTTTCGCATGCGATTGCCTAAATGCTTTACCGGGGAGAGTCTCCATCTTCTGCTTTGTGCAGTTGACCGGTGAGCAGCTCAGTTTAATTCATTGCGCCTGACGGGCCTTTAAACTTTCTTATGGTCTCTGAGTGGCTTTCGCATGCGATTGCCTAAATGTTTCACCGGGGAGAGTCTCCATCTTCTGCCTTGTGCAGTTGACCGGTGTGCAGCTCAGTTTAATTCATTGCGCCTGACGGGCCTTTGAACTTTCTTGTGGTCTCTGAGTGGCTTTCGCATGCAATTGCCTAAATGCTTCACCGGGGAGAGTCTCCATCTTCTGCTTTGTGCAGTTGACCGGTGAGCAGCTCAGTTTAATTCATTGCGCCTGACGGGCCTTTGAACTTTCTTGTGGTCTCTGAGTGGCTTTCGCATGCGATTGCCTAAATGCTTTACCGGGGAGAGTCTCCATCTTCTGCTTTGTGCAGTTGACCGGTGAGCAGCTCAGTTTAATTCATTGCGCCTGACGGGCCTTTGAACTTTCTTGTGGTCTCTGAGTGGCTTTCGCATGCGATTGCCTAAATGCTTCACCGGGGAGAGTCTCCATCTTCTGCATTGTGCAGTTGACCGGTAAGCAGCTCAGTTTAATTAATTGCGCCTGACGGGCCTTTGAACTTTCTTGTGGTCTCTGAGTGGCTTTCGCATGCGATTGCCTAAATGCTTCACCGGGGACAGTCTCCTCTTCTGCCTTGTGCAGTTGACCGGTGAGCAGCTCAATTTAATTCATTGTGCCTGACGGGCCTTTGAACTTTTTTCTTGCGGTCTCTGTGTGGCTTTCGCATGCGATTGATCTCTTTTGATCTTTGACCTAGTAACAACAATTTATTGTGCAATCTATTTTGTCTTTATATGGTGAAAGTTCATCCATTCACGGCCCGTTTCCGAGCCGTGTCCATATATTTCCAAGTGACATTTTGATAAGTTCCAGTCTGTCTTCGCGCCGTGTGTTATATTCCAGCGCTACAGAATTCAGGGTAAGTTCTTTTCCTGATTTTTCATTTTGGGCTCATGAGTTTTGAGTTCCTTGTGCCTCGGTACAAGTCGAGCCGTTACTCAAGATTTTGAGCCGGGGAGTCGACTTTGTCCTCCCTCTTTGGCGGGTGCGTCTCCCCAGACCCCCGGCCTGTCTCCTGGTACCCATGCTTTTGGTACCAGTCGAGCCGTGGCTCAAGATTTGAGCCATGGAGTTGACCTTGTCCTCCCTCTTGGCGGGTGCGTCTCTCAGACCCTCGGCCTGTCTCCTGGTACCTATGCTTTTGGTACCAGTCGAGCCATTGCTCAAGATTTGAGCCGTGGAGTTGACCTTGTCCTCCCTCTTGGCGGGTGCGTCTCTCAGACCCTCGGCCTGTCTCCTGGTACCTATGCTTTTGGCACCAGTCGAGCCATTGCTCAAGATTTGAGCCGTGGAGTTGACTTTGTCCTCCCTCTTGGCGGGTGCGTCTCTTAGACCCCTTGCCTGTCTCCTTGTACCTATGCCATCGGTAGAAGTTGCGCAGTTGCTCAAAATTTTGAACCGTGTGCTGGACTCCGTACCTCCTTGGCTTGGGTGCTTCCTTAGACCCCTTGCTTGTCTCCTGGTGCCTAGGCCATTGGTAACAGTCGAGCCGTTGCTCAAAATTTTGAACCCTGGGCTGGACTCGGTCCTTACTTGGTTTGGGTGCGTCTCCCGAGACCCCTTACCCGTCTCTTGGTGGTTAGACCCCTGGTATCACTCGAGCCGTTGCTAAAATATTTGATCTGTGGGCTGGACTCTTTCCCTCCTTGGCTTAGGTGTGTCTCTCTAGACCCCTCGGCTGTCTCCTGGTACCTATATCTTTGGAACCAGTCGAGCCGTTGCTCAGGATTAGAGCCGTGAAGTGGTTCTTCGTCTGCCTTTCGCTTGGGCGCGTCTCCCTGATCCCCTTCTCCTTTCTGGTCGAGCCTTGCTTCGGATATTGCATCGTTGCTCAATAATGTAAGCCTAGTTTGCCTAGTATTCTTGTCAGATGTTTACGGCAACATCTGTATAATAATTCTCTTAAGTGGAAGTTATCCACCAGGCGAGGTTAATGCTCAAAGCATTTTCTACCACCTAACCCTCGGAGTCTTATCATTATGTGGTCACAAACTCAAATTAATGAGGAAAAAATTCATGCACTGGGCGGGACTCGAACCAACGGATCCATACGCCACCTGGATTACCAGACTAGCGCGTTATCCACTTGACTACCAATGCTCGATAGTCTTTGGGAGCTCTCTGTGACCTGCCATCTGACAATGACGTCCTGTCTCGACTGAAGGATGTGTCAAAAAAAAAAAAAAAGTTTCTAGCTGATGGCTGGTGAGATTAGACGCTGATCAACTCGATCGACTAAGGCTTTGAAGTGGATGCAACAGTCCTTAACAAGCTTCGATTCGCCCTCCCCACGCTAGATATAGCTCGGGCTTTTGATCCAAGTGCGTCAGTCTTGAAGGAATACCACTATAGGGATATGGAAAAGCAGATCCGTGGATCATCGCAGTCATACGATATCATGGCTCATGCTGTAGCTCCTCTAAAATCGGAGCTCATTTCTCGTGAAGCAGCGGACAGAATCCTGGTTGGAAATGTTTCCATACCAGTCTCCAGATAATCGTCCCTGTCAACAAAGTCTCCGGAAGATTCTGGGACACAAAAAACTCTTGACAAACGCTTCCAAGTACAAAAGGACTTCCAAGCCATGAATTTTCTCTTCACCAGGCTCCAGCCGACTCATGTTCAACTGATCGTCCAGAACGATGAGTTGTCGGCGTCTGACCCTTCGGAAGCCTAGGATTCTGAGGGTGACTATTCTCTTCCCGAAGCCCCTCCCCTGTAGGGCGAGCACGAGGAAGTTATAGCGACTCCAGACCTTCCGTTCGATGTTACCCCCTGCGTAAAAGAACGTGAGCCGGATGTTCCTCTTCCATCTCCTGAAGCCGAAATAAATGGCCGCAAATCAGAATCTTAATTCTACAAGTTGGAACAGCATTAGATACATGGTATCTTCGCTTGTCTGCAGCCGAATTCGGAACTGAAGGCCCAGCCATGTGCATGAGCGGATCTCCTAGCTAATATGAACGGAGCTTTTGGGATATTATCCCACTGCCTAATTCTCCAACGCCCTGCACTGGCAGACGTCACGAACAAGATCGTTGCTGTACATCCTTCTGTGAGGTCGTCAAAGAACGACCTGATAAAAGAACTGCCCTCGGAAGATTCTGCTTCCGAGGGTCTTCTTCAGTACGTTAGCGGAAAGAGATCCCAAACGATTGCCAGTCGGAGAAGCCTGTTTGTACCAGCGATTTAGGTCCCGCGTCGGATTCTGAAGGATATTCCTCCTTCGGAAGACTAATTGTTTGAGCCCAAGGCCTTACTTGAAGCTGTGAAATCACACTCTTCTTCTTCTCATCCTCGCCCACGACCTCAGAGAAGCCGCACTACGAGAACACTTGTCCCCCCTTCGTTCGTGGGTTTATAACCTTTTAGATATGAAAAAAAAAAAAAAAATTCAAAGATGCAGTTCACTGGATATTCCAGACCTGCCCATATCTTCAAGGGTCAAAGTCTAGGCAGCTTCTAAAGCAGTGATTGCCAATCGGAGCACGACAGCTCTGAAGGAGGCAGGAATCATTGCTTCCTCCGGGAGCCTACGTTCTTCTGTCAACTTTGACTTGTCAAGGACAAATATCCCCCTTGGGCAAATTGGCGATCCACATCAACTTTTATGAGGCATTACTGTCGCAAAATCGAGTTTCAAAAGACTCCTCTGGGGACTGAGGACCCCCTCTAAGCTTTAATCCTACCCTGTAATTTATACAGGCGGTGGGTAACTTCTTGTTCCTTGTGAGCAATGTCAATAATGTTGTTCATTATCTTCCATGTGCATCAAATACTGTGCAAGTTCATGTAACTATGTATACATTTGATATTATTGGTCTGGTCTCCTATCCCACGGTACATACATTCCTACTTGTAATTATTTGTACCCTCTTGCTGTAGAATGTTATTCTTAATAATGCTAAATATTCATTTTACTCTCGTAAATGAAATTTACAATATTTTCTATAGCCTCTGTTTTGCACTAATACCTCTGCAACTTGTCTGTTTTATTTTCCGTTGTGTTCTGGAACCTGATTTAAAAAATCTCTTCCGACTATATCACAGTGTATTCCCGGCCACGAGCTGGCAGATAACAAACACATCTCAAGGTGGGTCGAGCTGCAGCTCTGACCTAAAATAATACAGTTTTCTCCCCGAAGGGACCCGAAAACTGATATTTTGGGTCAAGCAAAGCTCGACCCACCCACTTAAATGCTTGCCAGCTCCGCATTTTAATTCACTGAAGCAAGGACCCCCAGCTCGGGCCTAACCTAACCCGAACTACCTGTCTTATCATGGAAAATTTCAAAAGGTTCCCATGGGAAGTTCGAATTTGGAAGTTCTCACAAGGTAAAATGGCTCTATAATGATGACGTACGAGGAAAATTAAGTCCGAAACGGTAGGGGAAGGGGGGGGTACTTCTCAAGGTGGGTCGAGCTTTGCTTGACCCAAAATATCAGTTTTCGGGTCCCTTCGGGGAGAAAACTGTATTAATTCAGCATTATAATGTCCTTAATCAGCAAGAAAACCAGAACAATGGTCTATACCAGCGGTTCCCAACATTTTTAGTTTTTTTTTTTTTTTTTTTTTAAACAATTTTGCGGCACACCCCGATTTTATATATAAAATATTTACTATTTTAATATTATTTCTTGAGTTTTGGCCAGCATCCGCGGCCCACCGGTTGGGAACCGCTGGTTTATACTCTACAAGTCTACACTACACCTTACTTGGTCCTGAAATCCCAAGTCTTAACCGATGCCGATGGTTTGACTCCCACACAAAGTGATATTATCAATAATTGAAAAAAGGAAGTAACTCGGGAACCAAGTTATTATAACTCGAGAACCACGTTATTATAACGTGGTTGTAAAGACGTGAGTCGATTTATTCCTTAAGCTCGGCTTTGAAATTTTATTTTACTCAAGGAAGATCTATGAATTCCACCCCTGCTTTCCCTTGGCCCTCGTCCCTACGACCGGCCCTGTAGAGTTTGCAAACACAATGTCGCTAAAATTGCCAGTTTGGCAAGGAGTTATTTTGCAAGTCTAGCAAATTCGTGACATAATTTACTCAGTAGGTTATGAAACGTCCAGAAATATGAAAAAAATTGAAATCGGAGCAAAAAAATATTTTTTTTTTACAAAAACGAACACAATACTTCCGATTTCTAATATTAGACATTTCTCGGAAGTAATAAAGTAATAATCAAATGTGAAAAGATTATATCTCCCTAGAACTGATGGCGGCAGAGGGCTACGAAACATCGAAAACACATCTAACATTGCAATTTTACGTTTTGCCAAATATATAAACAAAAAATATGAAACAGATAAATTGATCAAAATATTGCATGATCATATGACCAAATCTGATCAAAAAAGTATTCTGAAACAAGCTGAAAAGTTGGAAAGTAACCTAAACATCAATATTGAAGAAAATAATATTAGTTCTTATAATTATTTTAAAAAATACAAGAATGAAGTTAAACAATCAATTGTTCAGAACGCCATTCAAGATTGGAGAGATAAGCCATTGCATGGTCAATTCATAAGGGATATTGAGTCCAACAATTCAATTGACAAATTAAGAACTTTTGACTGGATGAAACTGGGCAAACTTAAATGTGAAACAGAGGCTTACATTATATCGGCTCAAGATCAATCATTGAGAACAAAATACTATGAAAAACACATTTTAAAAACAAGTACTGATGATCGCTGTAGATTATGCAAATCGGCTCCAGAACACATTACACATATTGTAAGTGGATGTGAAATACTTGCAAAGCATGAGTATATTATTCGACATAACAAGATATGTACCTACATGCATTACAATATATGTGTCTATTATGATATTCCAAACATTCCTGATAAATGGTATAAGCATTGTCCTCAACCTGTCACCAACTATAACCACATAACAATTTTATATGACCAACAAATTCGTACAGACAGAACTATTCTTGCCAACAAACCTGACCTCGTCATAAAAAATACCCAGGATAAGAAATGTCACCTTATTGATGTGTCAGTTCCAGCCGACTGTAACGTGGTCAAGAAAGAAGCTGAAAAGAAACTCAAGTACAAGGACTTAGCTATTGAAATAGAAAGAATGTGGGGTATGAACTGTAACATCATTCCAGTCATCATTGGAGCACTTGGATATGTACCCATTTCACTCGATACAAACCTCAAAATGGTCCCAGGGTATTTCAATGTTTCCGAAGTGCAATCATGTGCCATCCTGGGTACAGCCCACATTCTCAGAAAGTTTGGTGTATAAGTGAAAGCGATTTAGCTAACATCCAAAGAATATGGTTTATTCTCGATGTTAGTAATGTGTATTGTACGGATAAAAAATAAATTATCTTGCGTTGTATGCCATAATAGTAACCTTAAGGTTGGATGTTCGAGTTTTACCCAAGGTTAATTTTCGGCACTATTTGTTATGTTTTTGATATCATGATTGTGATAAACACAAAAATGATATTTTTAATTTTACTTCTAAAAATAAAATTATAATTTTTGTTGGTAGCGCAGAGTCTTTCTCCATGTGTATTCTTTTTCCATAATATTTATTACACCACTGGTTGCTGCTTTCGTTGCAGCCTCTCTCATTTTTCCTCATGATAACCCTGTGATTCCGTAACCCCATTCACATAAAAGTTCACACCGACCGACCACTGTGAATGATCAATTTCCCTCTGTTAAACATCCCAGAGCAGTGTATTTATACCTCAAATTACGCGCCAATTCTGTTAAAATTCAGCCAACTTTGAATTTTCCATCATGATTCAGAAGTGTTTTTTGAGCTTTGTGTGTACTGCGTTCCATGATCTTTAAAGTACTATAAATGAGCTTTCTTTTTTATAAAACTAAACATAATAGGGTATTTTTTTAACTAGTGATACGCAGAATTGCAATTGTAGAAGTACTCTAAATTCACGAAAGGGAAAACAGGGAAAAATCGAATTTTAGAAAAATATTGAACTTATGATTAAATATCTCTCTGGTCTGTCAATATTTTTTCATGCAACCAACTGCATTTCAAGGGAAATATGCATGACTGTCCATACATGAAGTCAAAAATTACTTACTGGCTACCATTTCTTTAAAGACGTGCATCGATCTAAGTGACCTCTAGACCTGTGGGAAAAACAGGGATTTGGCCATAACTCTTTAACGAAGCAAAATTCCCCACTGCAAGTTTCGCTCATATGATAGTCCACGGTGGGCTGAACCTACCCTCAAAATATTTGCATCTGTATACGGGACACCCTGTATAATAAGGAAAGTATTGTATTCGTCGAAAATTTGACCTACCCAGTTTTTCACATTTCTGGACGAATCATAGCCTCAGGATACCAAAAAAGTTGTTTTCAGCCATTGGTCCGTGCGTCTGTCTGTGTGTAAACAGGATATCTCGAGAACGGTAAGAGCTAGCAACTTGAAATTTGGTATACAAATTAATTTTATACACCAGACGAACCACGAAACTTTTGGTTGAAATCGGCCGCAAACGCCGCTTCTTTGAATTGGTTAAAGATACAAAAAAAGTTAGAGAACAACATTTTCTTGCATTAAAAAAATAATATTGGTTTATTCTGATCATTTTTTTGATATCTTGAACTTTTTGGAACCCAGTCCCAATTTACCGGTATTTTGGGGGGACCCGCTTGGACTAACTTTTTTATTATTCACCCTAGATGGGGGTTGCGACATATCAAATCCAATGATTTTAAGGTGCTGATTACGAATTAGGCACTGATTTTTAACTATCTGTTACCGGTGAGTCACCAGTGGCGGAATTCGACTTATTTTTGGGGGATAAGGAAAGTCGTGTGATGTTTACACCAGATTTTTTTAAGTTCACAGTAGATCCCCCCCCCCTCACATAAACTAAGAAAAACTGTAAATAAAAATACAAGTATCTGGTTCATAATATCGCCTTATTTATACTACCCTATTGAGACTACTAAAGTCCCATTATTCCAGCAGTAAGCCCAAGTCGTATTATTATGTGGTAAAAATCCCAAATGGGAGGATAACATGTCATGTCTCGGTTGAGTTTCGAACCAACGACCCCTGAAATCACTGTATTCACAGAGTGCCTTTACCACTGAGTTACCGGGACAGAGATAAGAGATGGCATTCCCCGAAAAATTATCAAAAGAATATTAACCCTTTGACGCCGGAATTAATCTGGCCGGGGGAAAAAAATCGCAACCAACTTTTCTTTCATCCTGATGGTTTTCTAAGACTTTTGGCGTTGGTTTCAGCTTTCTAGCTTTTACCGGTAAAAAGTTATGAATCCGTGTCGAAAACGACACACCGGGCTTTAAAGGAACAAGAATGTAGAAAATTATTACAATTTTCTTTAAAACTATATGTTAATAAGCATATTAGCTACCTCTATTAATTTTTTCATTTTTTCATCGTAAAATAATCGACCAGGAAACACAAGAAATAACTTGCCAAAGTCGGCAAAACTCCATGCGATGATGCACTCTCGAAATCTCAGCAACAAATGAAAATTTAGAAATGTAAACAAAACAATTCAAAAATCGCGCTGGATAGATTTGAAGATAAGAAGTCAAGGAACTGTTTCACACTGAAACGATAATGATACTGTATTCTAGTGAATAATTATTGATTGTCAAAGTACCTGTGTCGAAAACGACACGCTCGGCGTCAAAGGGTTAATAATAATATAGGTAATGAAAATGCCAATTGAAGGATCTTTTCTTTAATTGTTATACATAATACATCTATAAAAACGAACACAAAATTCGGACAGCTACAGATATATGTAGATACCTAATCGGAAGTAATTAATTTCGTTTAAAGTATTAGCTATCAGCAAATTAATTAACCTTTAATTTTGTAAATGTTCGCAATGCAAAAAAAAAAGTACCTAAACCAAACAAAAAATAAACCTATTTCTCATTTTAATAAATTCGATGAACCACTAAATTATTATTTTATTTTTACACTTGAAAAAACAAATGAAAATATTAGGTACCTAATGTTTAAAAGATGTTAGACAAAAAAATAAATAAATAAACACACTTATTTCCGATTTAACATAAACAATCAAAGTATTTTATGTGTTGAAGGTAAACACTGAAAATCTGAAATTATTTTGCACATGATGTTTTTTTGCGAACCTATCATGATCAACTGATCTTACTGATAGGCACATTTGCTGCATCTTATGTGTGTGTGTGAGAGAGAGAGAGACAGGGAATTTTGTTGATAACGTACATACTTACATAGATATGTAAAGTTAAATAGTATGTATTGTTATACATAATGAAGTAACATTACCATACGTATTACGTATGTATACCGAGTATAGTAATAATATCGCCTTATTTATACTACCCGATTTGGACTATTTAGTCCCAGTATTCCAGCAGTAAGCCGAAGACATTTTATTATGTGTTAAAAATCCCAAATGGGAGGAAAACTTGCCATGTCCGGGCTGGGTTTCGAACCCACGACCCCTGAAACATTTGGATTCACAGTGTGCCGCCTTTACATGTGAGCTACCGGGACATACGAAACTGCAGTTTTTCTGCTATGACAGCTCCTCATTCATAAAAAATATGTCCACACCATTTGTCAAATGAAATAAAACTAAGACAGCAGGGAAGACTCAAAATAGCCATTTCATCCAGGGGGGTCAGTTTGAGTCTCACCATGTGTACATCACCACATGTGCACACGTGTCCACAATGTGCACATGTGTCCAAGATGTGAACAGTTTATCAATGAAGGAGGTAACTTCAATGGAATTCAAAATTATTAAATAATTTATGAATGAAAATAAACAAGAGTCCTGTGGGTCTCGTTGGTAAAAGTAATCAAAGTTATCATATTTGTGTTAATCACAATCGTGATATCACAACTACTCAAATTTGCTTTACTAAAAAATTGCTTAACTTGGGACTCGAACCACCGACCTCCAGTTACAAGTCTGCGGCCTTATCGATCAAGCTACTGAGGTTGGTTAAAAGTAATCAGTAGGTTTAGTAGTAGTGTCAGCGTGACCAGGTCGAATTTCAATGGTCACCCATTCAAGTGCTATCCTCACTGTATGTTGCTTAGCTTCAGTGACTGGTGGATTCACCGTGTCATTGAGACGCTGGTTGCTTCCACATATTGAAAAGATATCGGCAACATCATAAGAACAATGGATACATTCTTTCTTAGTTATTCATTACAGTACTCGTATCTTTGTATGTTTTATGATTGAAATCATTGTTTTCTTCCATTGACTTATGACTATTTTAGTCAATTGAACAGAACATTCGACAGTGAAATATTGAAACAGGTGAAGCATTCCTACAGAAATACTTTCTTTAGAGCTACTGCTATGACTAAACCAACAGGCGCTAGGCGCGGTGGATTCATGAGCTTGATCAATAAACTGGTGTGACACCCCACGACTTTCCTCATCCCCCGAAAAGAAGCCAAATTCGGCCACTGGTGACTCAATGGTAAGAGATAGCAATGCCAAATTCGTAATCAGCACCTCAAAATCATTGGATTTAATATGTCACAACCCCCATTTGGATGAATAATAAAAAAGTTAGTCAAAGCGAGTCCCCCCCCAAAATACCGGTAAACTGAGGCCAAGATCCAAAATGTTCAAGATAAAAAAATAGACTCGTATTATTTTATTATTGCAAGATAAAGTTTTTCTTATAATTTTATAATATAATCTGTGTATATCTGATATAGGTCTGAGTGTACAATGCAGACAATCGTCCCAATATTTACCAATTATTTTTCCCAATGCTCTTTAGAAATAATGTATTAATTTGAATCTCTTTGATCCAAAGATATCCGTCAAATCTATATCCAAGCTAAAGATCATTCACCTCTCCTCAATTAACAAAGACAATTCGTTCAACCAAGCTTTGGCTCAGAAAATAGCTCTGTTGTTTTCCAATCTCTATTGCGCGGGTTCAAACCCCGCCCAGGGCAAAAAAATTGAACCTTATTTTTTTCTCTCGGAATGAATTAATTCTACTCAGCCGGGATTTGAACCCTCGGTCCTGGTCACCGTAAATGCAAGCATTGGGCGCTACACCAGACACAAATAGTCCACTACTTCTATACTTCCAGTAATTGTATAAGTGTGCTATTACTTTGTATATCTACCTACTTAAAAAAACAATAATAAAAAAATACGTTGTATCACATTCCTAAATGTATGAAAAACTCATGCTCTGGGTGGGATTCGAACCAACGGATCCCCGCGCTACCTGGATCACCGGACTAGCGCCTTAACCGCCTTGACCAACAGTGCATGGTCGCGGAAGTTGATGACGTCATTTATTATTATATTATTATAATATATTACAACTTGTATTGTGTGACTTCATTATTTATTTAACGCCCATGTGATGTCTTCAAATTGAAGTTCATTGCCAAAAATAATAATAATAATAATAATAAAAATAGCAATCAGTCACACAGTGACCACTTTGACCACCATGAAGTCTTCATGATTTGTTCCCGGAGAAGCAAAAGAAGAAGAAGAAGAAAAAAAAATAATTTAAATATAAATACAGGGTGGGGCAAAAGTCTGGAAACCCCTGAATAACTTTCGAATGGCTTCTTCGGTAAAATTAAAATTTTGTACGGTAAACCGGGCTAATAAGACCTTCTTTTAGAGTGGGGTCGATTTTCGTTACCGGCCCCCATGTCGGGGCCAGGGGGGCCAACTTAATTTTTTTAAATACGAACCCTCACTTTGCGATACATTTTTGAAAAGGTCTTCAAATAAGAAATACATTGGTGCAAATTTTATTTTTTTTAAATTAACTGTTTGCAAATGGCGTCCAACTTTGTGTATGCAGTAAAGTCTGGAAACCCCTGAATATCTTTCGAAAAGGCTTTCTCAGTAAATTTAAAATTGTGTACGGTAACCCTTAGTAATTAGACCTTCTTTTAGAGTGGGGTCGATTTTTGTTTACCGGCCCCCATGTCGGGGCCAGGGAGGCCAACTTCATTTTTTTTAATACGAAACCCCACCTTGCGATACATTTTTGGAAAGGTCTAATTACCCCGACTTACCGTGCACAATTTTAAATTTACTGAGAAAGCCCTTTCAAAAGATATTCAGGGGTTTCCAGACTTTACTGCATATACCATGTTGGACGCCATTTGCAAACAGTTAATATTTAAAAAATAAAATTTGCACCAATGTATTTCTTATTTAAAGACCTTTCCAAAAATGTATCGCAAGGTGGGGGTTCGTATTTAAAAAAATGAAGTTGGCCCCCCCGGCCCCGACATGAAGGCCGGTAACAAAAATCGACCCGACTCTAAATGAAGGTCTTATTAGCCCGGTTTACCTTACAAAATTTTAATTTTACCGAAGAAGCCATTCGAAAGTTATTCAGGGGTTTCCAGACTTTTGCCCCACCCTGTATACAGTATGTTTCAGAAAAGGTGACCACCCCCTCGTAACTTTTGAATGCGACGGAATTTTTCAATTCTGTAAAGTCCTAAGCATAGGAAGTGCCCTATGGCCCATCCTGTGGTCATATTTATTTTTGGCCCCGGTCGGCCCTTCCGGCTTTTAGGCCATATTTTTTCATTTTTCTCGCGAATTTTAAATGGAATGCTATATTTTTTATTCCTGTTAATTAAAGTCCAAGTTAGGCTAAGTATAATGAGCTTTTAAATTTTTCAATAACCTAATCAGGGGCGGAGCTAGTAGGGTGCAAGGTTCAAAACTGTTACACGCTGTATTTCAGCGTTAGTTGGATTTTTTAGTACTTTTTTTATTTACATAGGTTCAAAATATTGTTTTACACCATATGAAATCAAAAAATATTCTTGTTTTTATCTAATCAGGGTCATAATAATGTTTTTGTAAAAGTACTTTTTTTCTCACGTCAATTTTTCCGTAAATTCATGGTGTTTTCGAAATTGGCATTTTTAGAGGTAAAAGTCTGCTGTGACATATGTTTTTTATGCTTAAAATCAAAAGAAAACTTAACGAAAGAGCGATTAAAGTAATAAAAAAGGCCATTTAACCTGCTAGTTTTTTCACAACAGTGTCCGGTAAAGTGGGTGAATTTCGAAATTATTGGATTTTTTTTTGTAGAGGAAACACAATTGGCATAGAAAATAAATAATATCTAATAAGGGGATAATACTTCAATAAACATAACTAAATGTGAAATTAAATGAAAATTATTTTTTCTAAATCAGTGCCGGATATTTTTTTTTTTTTTTTTTTTTTTTTTTCTCTCTCTCTCTTTTTTTCTCTTTTCAAAGTTCAAGTTGGATCAAAAATAATTATCGGATAATGCTGCTTCTAAAGTCGGGCCAGGGGTCCCCTCTTGAGACAACTTTAGTTGGTAAGTTGGTAAAATCTGTAGAAAACACATTGTCAATCATTCTGGAGTCAGTCCGATGACGCTTTGAATGCAACGATTCTTGTAGGATCACCGAAGGACTGACTCCAGAATGATTGACAATGTGTTTTCTACAGATTTTACTAACTTACCAACTAAAAAGTCTCAAGAGGGGACCCCTGGGCCGACTTTAGAAGCAGCATTATCCGATAATTATTTTTGATCCAACTTGAACTTTGAGAGAGAAAAAAAAAAAAAAAAAATATATGCGGCACTGATTTAGAAAAAATAATTTTCATTTAATTTCACATTTAGTTATGATTATTGAAGTATTATTCCCTTATTAGATATTATTTATTTTCTATGCCAATTGTGTTTCCTCTACAAAAAAATCCAATAATTTCGAAATTCACCCACTTTACCGGACACTGTTGTGAAAAAACTAGCAGGTTAAATGGCCTTTTTTATTACTTTAATCGCTTTTCCGTTAAGTTTTCTTTTGATTTTAAGCATAAAAAACATATGTCACAGCAGACTTTTACCTCTAAAAATGCTAATTTCGAAAACACCATGAATTTACGGAAAAATTGACGTGAGAAAAAAAGTACTTTTACAAAAACATTATTATGACCCTGATCAAATGTAAACAAGAATATTTTTTGATTTCATATGGTGTAAAACAATATTTTGAACCTATGTAAATAAAAAAAGTACTAAAAAATCCAACTAACGCTGAAATACAGTGTGTAACAGTTTTGAACCTTGCACCCTACTAGCTCCGCCCCTGATAATGTTATTAAAAAATTTAAAAGCTCATTATACTCAGCCTAACTTGGACTTTAATTAACAGGAATAAAAAATATAGCATTCCATTTAAAATTCGCGAGAAAAATGAAAAAATATGGCCTAAAAGCCGGAAGGGCCGACCGGGGCCAAAAATAAATATGACCACAGGATGGGCCATAGAGCACTTCCTATGCTTAGAACTTTACAGAATTGAAAAATTCCGTCGCGTTCAAAAGTTACGAGGGGGTGGCCACCTTTTCTGAAACATACTGTATACTGTGCATACTGCATAGGTACCTATTTTGGCTCGCTGTTAGTTAGTTTAAACCGGGTAGATACGTGACAATATTTTGCTGATTCAGAGCTTACTGCTTAGTGCCTAGACAAAAATTTACAGGGTGAACCCAAATGAGATGAGATGACCAAAAGTTGGTCTGTTTCTCCATGCCAAAATAAGCAGCATACCCATTGCACAAGGAATACACCATTTCTCGTCAGAACGTTGAACTTAAGCAACGTCCAGCGAGGTGACTGCTTCATGCTTTATTAGGTAAGACAAAAGTATATACAGTAAAATACAATAAAAATATAAATAATATATAATAATAATGCTTTTTCTTTGTGTTATTATGTCACAATTTTAGTGGGTAGCGCAGAATCATAGGACTTTACCACTTTAATTTACAATATCTTGTATTATTTTTTTTACCTAAGATTCTGCCACTGGTCGCTGCTTCACATTAAAGCAGCTACTCATTTTTCCTCACGAGGTATGAGTGGACCCCGAACAACCAAGTACAGAGCAGAAAAAATCCTCCCCCGCTGGGAATCGAACCCAGGTCACCATGTGTGCAATGCCTAGCGCGCCAACTCGCTCTGCCACAGTGACTACTAATGAAAATATAAAGAAAAAATAAAATAATAGATTGAACAAAGAAACAAGAACAAAAAAGAGAATGAAGCAAATGTCCTACCTAAAGGGCGGGGTTATTGCCTGTGGCAATCTCTTCCACCCAACATAGTGAGATTTGTGAGTTACGAATGTCATGATCCACACTCGAGTTATAATTACTCAGAAGTTCAGAATCATCATGTTTGTTTACGGCGATATGTCACGAATTTGCTAGACTTGCAAAGTAACTCTTTGCCAAACTGGCAATTTTAGCGACATTGTGTTTGCAAACTCGGCAGGGTCGGCAGTAGGGACGAGGGCTATTGGAAGGCAGGGGCGGAATTCATAGATCTTCCTTGAGTAAAATAAAATCTCAAAGCCAACCTTGAGGAATAAATAGACTCACGTCTTTACAACCACGTTCTAATAACGTGGTTCTCGAGTTATAATAACGTGGTTCTCGAGCTATAATAACTTGGTTCTCGAGTTATAATACCATGGTTCTTGAGTTATAATAACGTGGTTCTCGAGTTATAATAACGTAGTTCTCGAGTTATAATAACGTGGTTCTCGAGTTATAATAACGTGGTTCCCGAGTTATAATAACGTGGTTCTCGAGTTATAATAACGTGGTTCCCGAGTTATAATACCGTGGTTCCCGAGTTATAATAACGTGGTTCCCGAGTTATAATAACGTGGTTCTCGAGTTATAATAACGTGGTTCCCGAGTTATAATAACGTGGTTCTCGAGTTATAATAACGTGGTTCTCGAGTTATAATAACGTGGGTTCCGAGTTGCTTCCTTTTTTCAATTATTCCTAATATCACTTTGTGTGGGAGTCAAACTATCGGTTAAGACTTAGGATTTCAGGACCAAGTAGGGTGTAGTGTAGAGTATAGACCAGCGGTTCCCAACCGGTGGGCCGCGGATGCTGGCCAAAACTCAAGAAATAATATTAAAATAGTATATATTTTATAGATAAAATCGAGGTGTGCCGCAAAATTGTTTTTTAAAAAAAAAAAAAAAAAAGTTGGGAACCGCTGGTATTGTTCTGGTTTTCTTGCTGATTAAGGACATTATAATGCTGAATTGACCCATTACAGTAATAATTCTGAGTTGATCATACAGGATGGTTTATTTCTAACCAATCTTCTGGTTTGCACAGGTCCATTACAGACTAAGGCATCTTCTCTTTTAGGATTGCGACCACATAATAATACATCTTGGGCTTTCTGCAGGAGTAATTTAGTAGTCCTCGGGACAGTATACATAAATAAGGCGATATTTTTATTATTATTATTATTATTATGCTATCGGTACAAATTTTTGGGTTTAACGTCGCATTCATCTGCATGGTCATATCAAGTCTGGGCTGTTACCCTCTATTCGCAGGAAACTCACAAACCTGCTACCCACATTAACCTCTCCCAGCCTGGGTTGCGCCGGAATGCCGGCATCACGAGGTCTTTACTTCGATGGACGAAGTAAAGACCGGCCGGAATTCGAACCCGCAACCTCCGGGTCAGCAAACCATTCTCTTAACCACTGGCCCCAATATTAGAATGCCTAATTCCGTAATTTGGAATTACTAATGCCAAAAAAAGATGTACGTTCAATACGAACTACTGACCTCTTGGTTGTGTGTCCGCTGTCTTCATGATCCATGTACTACTTTGTCTCAGGTAATAAGTATTCTAGTCTTTCATATAAATCATTATATAATCCTTAGCTATAACTTTTTTTAAATACCTAATACCTACCTACCTGTCTGATACATGTTATTCAGATATTCCGTACAGTTCATTGACCTGACACCTCGGCCGGACCCGTCCTGAGCATAATATATCCTCGCATTGTTAGATTCATTTATGTTTCCTATTAGTAAGTGACTTAGCCAGTTACCTGTTAGTGACTTAGTCAGTTACCTATTAGTAACTTGGCCATTAGGACTGAAGGCAGGACATCCCTCCTGCTCAAGACCTGAGGTCATAGTCCCTGCGGCGGATGTGTCCTTTCCTCCGACGCGACGGTCCTTATAGTATAATGTTAACGCGCTAGTCTGGTAATCAAGGTAGCGTAGGGATCCGTACTGAACGATGAGACCTGGGAATCAGTCTGGTGAGGTGGCGAGTCAAGTAGTAGTCAAGTGGTTAACGCGCGAGTCTGGTAATCCAGGTAGTGTAGGGATCCGTTGGTTCAAATCCCACCCAGTTTACGCATTTTTCCTCATTCATTTCAGTTTGTGACCACATAATCATAACACTCTGAGGGTTAGGTGGTAGAAAATGCTTTGAGCATTAACCCCGCCTGGTAGTTAACTTCCACAAAAGAGTGTTATTATTATTATTCCCAGCGAATGGAGGGTAAAACCCCCGTCCTAATCCAGGACGTTAAATCAAATAGAATCGTTGCCGTTAGGAAGGCCATACAACCGTAAAAAAATGTGCCAAAACCAACCAACCTCAACCATGAGGTTGAACAAGCAGGGTCGCTTTAGCGGGATAAGACAGAGTAAAATAAGCAGAAGAAAAAGACTCAGCTATACAGGGTGGACCAAAAAAACGTTTACACCCGTTAATGGTAGATTACTGACGACATTTTCAGGCCGGATCTGCAATCCGTTTTTTCGGATTCGCCTTTATAACTGCACAAAGTGATTTTTTGCAACTTTCCGAAAAAGTTCGACTTTGGCTTATTCTTCAGGTCAGTACTTTTTTCCTGTTTAAGATGAGTTGATTCTGAACAATTCTGCAGAAAGCCAACAAAATTTCAATGTTTCTAGTTACACTACTTTGTTTTTTACGGTTTGGTTTGTCGTATTTTTTTACACCTGAACAGAAAAAAACACACGAAAAAACTTTTTTACTAAATAAAACACTCGACATTTGTCCGAACAAATTTTGGCACAGACACGGGCAAGTTTGATAAAAGTTGGCGGCCACCCCGAGGATGCTAAAAAATAATTTTACGATTTTTTATTACCTGATCTTCTGGGAAAAAATATTAGATGTTTGCCAAAAACTCTTCAAAAATCCTTAGAGTTTTCTAGCTGTAGACTGTGTAAGGGCGTCTTGTATTGTTTACAAAAATTGTTTACATTGCTTTTTTTGAATACCGCGGTCTCACATGCATCCATCAGCCAGTTTAGGAAAATTCAAATAATAGTTTTCGTGCTTTTCAGACTGCCAGTGGTGTTACCTAGATGTTGTAGTGCTAAGAGTGTAAGTCGAATGATCGAGGTTCAATTCTCGACGGTCAATATTTTTTTAATTATCAAAAAAATCTGATGGAATATTTTATTCATACCTGTATCTGACCTGTTGTAACACCAACAACTTATGGGTTTTTTTTGGGTAATACCATCTGTAAATTGAGTTATATCTGATACTATTGGTATCACAATACACATAATTATTATTCATGTAAGCCCCTGAGAGACTGCCTTGATAATGTAAGGATGGTTTTTCTTATGCTTCCCTACGAAAGAAAAAAAACTAGCGACTTTTCCAAACGAAAATAGAGTTTATGAAATAAATCCAGGTAAATATGTAGGTAGGTTCTTCTATCATAAACAATACTAATTAAATAACAAATAACTCCAACTCTTAATAGAAGTCTTGAAAAAAACAAGATAATATTTTGTAAAATTAATAAACTTTTGCAGTCTTTATTATGTTTTATACTATTTTGATATAAACAAGAAGGTAGGTATTAAAAAAAAAAAAAAAACATTTTGTGTTAGTATGTTCAATGAGAAACGATTAGCTCGGTGGTAAGCTAGTTGGAAGTGGCGTCCACCTTCCTGGATGCAAAGGTTGAACCTCTTCATCATGTTCCGTCGAATGTTGCGGAAGATTCCAGGTTTTTCTGTCAGGTCATCGAATGCCAACAGGAGTCTTGCTACCATATTCTGATACTCTTGTGTCTCCACTGGTACTTCGTAAACTATGTTTTTCACGTGATCCCAAATGTTCCTGTTGGCAGCTCAATATGCTAAATGCATATCTGCCATTTCATCATCCGAATTATAATAATGTAACGTGTACTAAAAAAAACTTAAGAAGTTAAAAGATAATACTTCATAGAATGCAGAAAAATATGCGTGAAAACTATCATCGAGAAACAAACAATCATTCATTTGACTGGCCTCTAATTAATTCCAAGGAAAATAATTATCAGACATAAATAGCTAATTACTCTTTGAGTACAAGACGACCCTACACGGTCAACACTTTAAGATTTTGAACATCATTTTTTGAGACTTACCTGGTTTGTTTCCCCAGAAGATAACGTGATAAAAAATCGTAAAATTATTTTTTAGCATTCATGGATTGGTCGCCAACTTTTATCAAACTTGCCCGTGTCTGTGCCAAAATTTGCTCGGGCAAATCTTAGGTGTTTCAAAGTGTAAAAAAATTACATCAGAATTTTTTTTCAATTCAGGTGTCAAAAAAGATGCCAAACAAAACCGTAAAGAACAAAGTAGTGTAGCTAGAAACATCGAAATTTTGTTGGCTTTCTGCGAAATTGTTCAGAATCAACTCATCTTAAACAGGAAAAAAGTTCTGACCTGAAGAATAAGCCAAAGTCGGACTTTTTAAGAAAGTTGCAAAAAATCACTTTGTGCCGTTATAAAGGCGAATCCGAAAAAAAGGATTGCAGATCCGGCCTGGAAATGTCGTCAGTAATCTACCATTAACGGGTGTAAACGTTTTTTTGGTCCACCCTGTATGTAAGTAGGATCTGGTTAAGTAGGTATTTTATATTCAATAGATTTTCAAATTTCAAATAATCGAGCCAGTAACTATTTGTAAAACAGAATAAATTGGAAGTAAAAATCAGAATGAAATACAAATCAAATACAAATCACTCATCATGAAAATTTCTCGTGCTAAATTTTTGGTATACCATGAGGCAGTGCTTTCTTTTCTTGGTAATGATACCTTTTATTCGTCAGGGTTGAAACTCGAACCATCGACCTCAAGGTTACGAGTCCGCCGTCTTATCGATGAAGCTACTGAGGTGGATGGAAAAGTGACGAATATGTAACAACCTCTTGGGATCCGTGCCTGAAGGAAAAGAATTGGAAGAGATTTTTATTTTATTAAAAAAAAAAAAAAACAGGTATACCTACCTATAATAATAATAATAATTCCGTGTCCGTGAGATAGGTATTGATACCTGATTCAGGATGGTGAGCACCTACCTATTATTCAATCATAAGGGTGGCGTCATCGTGAACGATGGTAGCCAGACAGTGGAAGAATGACTCAGCTCTTCTACCACTGTCTTTACAAGAAGGCTAATAATTGACAAGGGCCCCCGGAACCATGCCAATGCCGGTCTACTCCCTGTTTATAGTCCCCCAGCCAGACTATTATTCAATATCATTGTAAAAAAAGCAAGAAGTACAACAGTAAAAATACTTTCCTTATTATAAGGAAAATAAAAATGTACCAATTATTTGAAGACAGTGAAACTGCGATCCCACTCGCTCGGTGGATAAGCCAGTGGATTTGTAACCTAGAGTCGGACGAATTGAATCCCAATTATGGCAGAATTTTGGTGAGGCGAATTTGCGTATTTTTAATGTGACATCAAGTTTCTGACAGCTGGTAAAGCACACTAGTTGAACTCAAATTACATCAAATAGTTCTGAAATCAAGATATTCCACATTATGGCACTGCTCCTGGGGTAAATATGAAATACCAAATTTGACAAATTCAAGTCAATCAAAATTCCAGTCATTCAAAATTCAAATAACACAAAATTCAAATAACACAAAATTCAAATCATTCAAAATTCAAGTCATTCAAAATTCAAGTCAATCTAAATTCCAGTCATTCAGGATTCAAATAATACAAAATCCAGGTCATTCAAAATTCAAGTCATTCCAAATTCAAGTAATTCAAAATTCCAGTCACTCAAAATTCAAATCATTCAAAATTCCAGTCTTTCAAAATTCCAGTTATTCAAAAATCAAGTAATACAAAATTCAAGTCAATCTAAATTCCAGTCATTCAGGATTCAAATAATACAAAATCCAGGTCATTCAAAATTCAAGAAGTCATTCCAAATTCAAGTAATTCAAAATTCCAGTCACTCAAAATTCAAATCATTCAAAATTCCAGTCATTCAAAATTCCAGTTATTCAAAAATCAAGTAATACAAAATTCAAGTCAATCTAAATTCCAGTCATTCAGGATTCAAATAATACAAAATCCAGGTCATTCAAAATTCAAGTCATTCCAAATTCAAAATTCCAGTCACTCAAAATTCCAGTTATTCAAAAATCAAGTAATACAAAATTCAAGTCACTCAAAATTCAAGTAATTCAAAATTCCAGTCATTCAAAATTCAAGTCATTCAAAATTCCAGTTATTCAAAAATCAAGTAATACAAAATTCAAGTCATTCAAAATTCAAGTCAATCTAAATTCCAGTCATTCAGAATTCAAATAATACAAAATCCAGGTCATTCAAAATTCAAGTCATTCCAAATTCAAATCATTCAAAATTCAAGTCATTCCAAATTCAAATCATTCAAAATTCAAGTCATTCGAAATTCAAACCTTTCGAAATTCAAGTCATTCCAAATTCAAGTAATTCAAAATTCCAGTCACTCAAAATTCAAATCATTCAAAATTCCAGTTATTCAAAAATCAAGTAATACAAAATTCAAGTCAATCTAAATTCCAGTCATTCAGGATTCAAATAATACAAAATCCAGGTCATTCAAAATTCAAGTCATTCCAAATTCAAGTAATTCAAAATTCCAGTCACTCAAAATTCCAGTTATTCAAAAATCAAGTAATACAAAATTCCAGTCACTCAAAATTCAAGTAATTCAAAATTCCAGTCATTCAAAATTCAAGTCATTCAAAATTCCAGTTATTCAAAAATCAAGTAATACAAAATTCAAGTCATTCAAAATTCAAGTCAATCTAAATTCCAGTCATTCAGAATTCAAATAATACAAAATCCAGGTCATTCAAAATTCAAGTCATTCCAAATTCAAATCATTCAAAATTCAAGTCATTCCAAATTCAAATCATTCAAAATTCAAGTCATTCGAAATTCAAACCTTTCGAAATTCAAGTCATTCCAAATTCAAGTAATTCAAAATTCCAGTCACTCAAAATTCAAATCATTCAAAATTCCAGTTATTCAAAAATCAAGTAATACAAAATTCAAGTCACTCAAAATTCAAATCATTCAAAATTCAAGTAATTCAAAATTCCAGTCATTCAGGATTCAAATAATACAAAATCCAGGTCATTCAAAATTCAAGTCATTCAAAATTCAAGTCAATCTAAATTCCAGTCATTCAGGATTCAAATAATACAAAATCCAGGTCATTCAAAATTCAAGTCATTCCAAATTCAAGTAATTCAAAATTCCAGTCACTCAAAATTCAAATCATTCAAAATTCCAGTCATTCAAAATTCCAGTCATTCAAAATTCCAGTTATTCAAAAATCAAGTAATACAAAATTCAAGTCACTCAAAATTCAAGTAATTCAAAATTCCAGTCATTCAAATTTCAAGTCATTCAAAATTCCAGTTATTCAAAAATCAAGTAATACAAAATTCAAGTCATTCAAAATTCAAATAATACAAAATCCAGGTCATTCAAAATTCAAGTCATTCCAAATGCAAATCATTCAAAATTCAAGTCATTCCAAATTCAAATCATTCAAAATTCAAGTCATTCAAAATTCAAACCTTTCAAAATTCAAGTCATTCCAAATTCAAGTAATTCAAAATTCCAGTCACTCAAAATTCAAATCATTCAAAATTCCAGTTATTCAAAAATCAAGTAATACAAAATTCAAGTCACTCAAAATTCAAATCATTCAAAATTCAAGTAATTCAAAATTCCAGTCACTCAAAAATCAAGTACCTAATACAAAATTCAAGTCATTCTAAATTTAAGTTATTCCAAAATAAAGTCATTCAAAATTCTAGTAATTTGAAATTCAAGTAATTCGAAATTCAAGTTATTTGAAATTCCAGACATTCAAAATTTAAGTAATTGAAAATTCAAGCTTTCAAAATTTCAAATCGTTCAAAATGTAAGATGTTCCGAATTCAAGTCAACCAGAATTCTAGTTGTTGAATTATTCAAGTCATTCAAAATTGCAGTTTTTCAAAATTCAAGTTAATCAAAATTCAAATTAATCAAAACTCAAGTTAATCAAAATTCCAGTTGTTCAAAATTCAAGTTAATCAAAATTCGATATGTTCCAAATTCCAGTCAATCAAAATTCCAGGTGTTCCAAATTTAAGACAATCAAAATTCCAATTGTTCAAAATTCAAGTCAATCATAATTCCAGTTGTTCCAAATTCAAGTTAATCATAATTCCAGTTATACAGGGTGGGGCAAAAGTCTGGAAACCCCTGAATAACTTTCGAATGGCTTCTTCGGTAAAATTAAAATTTTGTACGGTGAACTGGGCTAACAAGACCTTCTTTTAATGTGGGTTCGATTTTTGTTACCGGCCCCCATGTCGGGGCCAGGGGGGCCAACTTCATATTTTTAAATACGAACCCCCACTTTACGATACATTTTTGGAAAGGTCTTTAAATAAGAAATACATTAGTGCAAATTTTATTTTTTTAATATTAACTGTTTGCAAATGGCGTCCAACTTTGTGTAAGCAGTAAAGTCTGGAAACCCCTGAATATCTTTTGAGAGGGCTTTCTCAGTAAATTTAAAATTATGCACGGTAAGTCGGGGTAATTAGACCTTTCCAAAAATGTATCGCAAGGTGTGGTTTCGTATTTAAAAAAATGAAGTTGGCCTCCCTTGCCCCGACATGGGGGCCGGTAAAAAAAAATCGGTCCCATTCTAATATAAGGTCTAATTACCAAGGATTACCGTACACAATTTTAAATTTACTGAGAAAGCCCTTTCGAAAGATATTCAGGGGTTTCCAGACTTTACTGCATACACAAAGT
This sequence comes from Bactericera cockerelli, assembly GCA_024516035.1. Lineage (NCBI taxonomy): Eukaryota > Metazoa > Arthropoda > Insecta > Hemiptera > Triozidae > Bactericera > Bactericera cockerelli. The sequence goes on along the minus strand of CM044964.1, from coordinate 30,456,526 downwards.
TGGACGCCATTTGCAAACAGTTAATATTAAAAAAATAAAATTTGTACCAATGTATTTCTTATTTAAAGACCTTTTCAAAAATGTATCACAAGGTGAGGGTTCGTATTTAAAAAAAATAAGTTGGCCCCCCTGGCCCCGACATGGGGGCCGGTAACAAAAATCAACCCCACTCTAAAAGAAGGTCTTATTAGCCCGGTTTACCGTACAAAATTTTAATTTTACCGAAGAAGCCATTCCAAAGTTATTCAGGGGTTTCCAGACTTTTGCCCCACCCTGTATATCTCCCTTGCCTTTATCCCATATTAGCTTATGTTGCTTTGGGGTCGGCATTGTTCAACCTCATGGTTGAGGTCGGTAGGGTGGAGCACGTTTTTTATGGCTGGATGCCCTTCCTAACGCCAACGATTCTGTTTGATTTAACGTCCTGGGTTAGGACGGGGGTTTTACCCTCCATTCGCTGGGAATCGTACCAGCTACCCACATTAACCTCACCCAGCCTGGGTAGGGCCGGAAATAGCAGCCTCACGTGTTTGGATGGAACAGAATTTTCTTCGAAAAGTCTGCCCCAGCCGGGAGTTGAACTCGGGAACTCTGGACTACGGGCAGTAGTCACAACCATTACGCCACGGAGGCTGGTTGTTCCAAATAAAGTTAATTATAATTCCAGTTGTTCCGAATTCAAGTTAATGATAATTCCAGTTGTTCCAATCAAGTTAATCATTATTCCAGTTGTTCCAAATTCAAGTTAATCATAATTCCAGTTGTTCCAAATTCAAGTTAATCATAATTCCAATTGTTCCAAATTAAAGTTAATGATGATTCCAGTTGTTCCAAATTCAAGTCATTCAAAATTGCAGTTATTTAAAATTCAAATTAATCAAGATTCCAACTGTTCCAAATTCAATATTAAAATTTTTAGTTGTTTAAAAATCAAGTCAACCAGTATTCCACTTCTTTCAAAATTTAATTAATTTTAAATTTCCGTTCAAAATTCCAGTCAATCAAAATCCTAGTTGTTTAATATTCAAGCTATGCAAAATTTCAGTTGTTCAAAATTTAAGTCATTCAACAACCAAAAATTGACAGTAAAATAATTTATGATTATCTCACGCCTTCAATTTTTTGTGATCCAAACTCAGCCAATATGGTAGGTATCCATTTTAAAGCCGAATCACATAATACAATAAAAGCCGAGACAGGTAACAAAAATAGAATGATGTTATTCTTGTCTTCAAAATTTCATTTTTTTCCAAATTCAAGTCAATCAGAATTCCACTTTTTCAAAATTGAGGTCATGTACCTAAATTTGCAGTTCAAAATTCAAGTCAATCAAAATTCTAATTGTTCAAAATTCAAGTCATTCAAAATTCCACTTCAAAATTCAAGTAGGATTTTGTATTCTCCTAACATTCCTCTTCATTTACTCTGTCTTATCCCACTCAAGCAGGGTCGATGTTATTCAACCTCATGGTTGATGTTGGTTGGTTTTGGCACATTTTTTACGACTGGATGCCCTTCCAAATGCCAACGATTCTATTTGATTTAAAGTCCTGGATTAGGACAGGGGTTTTACTCTCCATTCGGTGGGAATCGTACCAGCTACCCACATTAACACCACCTAGCCTGGGTAGAGCTAGAAATGCCAGCCTCACATGTACGGAGGGAACAGAATTTTCTGTGAAAAAGTCTGCTCCGACCGGGGATCGAACTCAGGATCTCTGGGCTACGGACAGTAGTCACAACCGTTACGCCACGGAGGCTGGTTATCGGGTTAACCTCCTAACTTTCAACAACCAAAAATTGGTAGATAATAATAAAATTTATGATTATCTTACGCCTTCAATTTTTCATGATCCAAACTTAGACAACATGGTATCTATTTTAAGCTTGAATCCCACATTGACAGTAAACAAAATAGAAAAATAGCATGATGCTATTCTTAATCTGCATCAGCTCGTCAAAAATTTCCGCTCACAATCGTCAGTCACGTGTCGCAAGTCAAAACAGTTTCACGATTTTTTTTCTTTTGCAAAAATGGACAAAACTGTTGAACAACGCGTATGTTTGAAATTTTGTATTTTAAACGGAATTACTTGTTCTAATGCTTAATGCTTATGAAATGTTACTAAAAGCATACGAAGATGACACATTGTCAAGAACTAGTGTTTTTCGTTGGTAGGTATAAGGGCTTTAAAGATGGCAGAGAAGTGGTTGATGACCTACCACGTCCTGGAAGACCTTCTTCTGTTTGTACAGACGATACAGTCGAAAAAGTTAAAGAAATGGTTCTATAAAACCGTAATACAGGTGAAATTGCAGATACTCTAAACATGTCTCATGAGACCGCTCGTAACATTTTGACCCATAATTTGGGAATGAAAAAAAAAAGGCCCGGCTTGATCCGAAGGACCTAAATTTTCTCCAAAAAGATGCCCGGAAACAAGATGCCCTAGACATGCTTCAGAGAGTTAATGCTGATGAATCTTTTATCAAACGCATCATAACAGGTGGTGAGACATGGGTGTATGAGTTTAACATGCAAACAAGGCAGCAATCTTCTAAATTGCCCCTCTGTGGGCGTCGTTTTGAGTCCATAGAGGACATAAAACAAAATTCGCGGAAAGAACTGATAGCTATCCCAAAAAGTGCCTATAAAGAGTGCTTTAATGAGTGGATTATTCGATGGCGCAAGTGTATTCAGGTCCAGGGAGAATACTTCGAAGGTGACAAAATCAATATGGTCAATTAGGCATGTACTTTTTGAATTACAGACACAGTCCCACTACTTATTTGACAGAATGTATGCAAGACAATTTGTCTAGCACATATGCTATACTCGGTCCCTAGTGACAAGGAAATATGGATTTTTTGTCTGGGGGACCGCGTGTTGCACATATGCTAGACAGGTGATTTTGAGGAAAATACCCTTGGTCCCCAGGGCAAGTTTCATAAAAATGGCTTGGTAGGCAATGGGTTAATTAGGAAAAGTTAGGAATAAGAAGAATCAAGCCACATTGCATACCTAAATATATTATACGGGCGCATTGTTGATAGCAATTTTCTGCTCCACGAAAATAATAATAATTATGAACAGTTAGAGTCACCGTCGTGGCGTGTTGAATGCACTCGAAGGACCACCGAAGTAAAGCAACGTCCAGCGAGGTGAAGACTTTGTGATGCTGCCATTCTAGCCCAACTCAGGCTGGGTGAGTTCAAGGTCTCGGTACAATCAGTATAAACAGAAAAGTGAGAAGTTGTACTAGATGTACAATTGTACATGTATGTACATGAATATCAGAACATACCTGGACAGCTGTTTCGAGCTTAATTGCTCTCATCAGCAGGTAATAATTCTGAATATCCATGCCATCAACTAACCTCTCTATTTTAATCAGTATAAACAGAACTAACGTCCAGTTACTAACGGCCTGATTAAGCAAGGCCCAGTAGACATTTGATTGTGTAATGTTGAATGATTTAATCTGTTCATTAGTTACTATACACTTTGGCTTAAGTTTTTTTACTCTTCTGCCATAATCAATTATTCTATTTTAGTGTTAAAGTTCTTATTTATTATTCAGGACGGGGGTTTCAACCTCCAATTTCTGGGAATCACACCAGTTCCAGCTACTCACTCACATCTTTTTTTTCTATTTTTTCATTCTTCTATTTAATGTTCTTTTGTAATTTAATTTATTTTTTTATTTTACCTTTTCAGCTTTTTTTTTTACAATAAATATGGTTTTTTTTATATATATTATATTAATATGTAAAATATTTATCCCATAATATATATAAGACCTTTTTGACTGCTGGAGGAAAGGGACTTTTCAGTCTTACCTCTGCAGTATAAACAAGGTATTTTCTATTCTATTCTATAACATAGCCTGGGTTGAGACAGAAATGCCATTCTCTCACACTTTTTTCACATGATTGAGGTTTTGAGGTTGGTTGGATCTGACACTACTATATTTCCACATTTTACGGCTTACTACCCTTACATTTTTTTTTTATATTAATAAACACTCTCTCTCTATTACTCAAATCCTAACAAAGACTCGCCACTTCTGTATCTTCTTCTTGTCCCTCGTACACACATGCTCCCCCCTAAACAAAAAAGATACTTTTAGCACGATACTATCGTACTTAAAGAATATTCAGGTATTCTGTAGCGCATGTGCTAAGCACGTTATTATCACAATATTAGCAGGATTATATTACGCTAATAGCATGGCTATGACCGCTCTTTTCGTGCTATTATCCCATTTTTGGGTATAATAGCGCGCGTGCTATTATCACGTTATTAGCGCACTATTATACCCAAGCACTAGTTGATCTGCTATTGTTACGATAAAAGCCTTCTAATATTACTACTTTTATACTACTTTTAGCAGATGCTAAAATTACGCTTAATGTATGCTATTATCACGTAATGTATGAGCGTGCTATTATCACGTTTTTAGCGCACTATTATACCCAAGCACTAGTTGATCTGCTATTGTTACGCTAATAGCCTTCTAATATTACTACTTTTAGCAGATGCTAAAATTACGCTTAATGTATGCTATTATCACGTAATGTATGAGCGTGCTATTATCACGTTTTTAGCGCACTATTATACCCAAGCACTAGTTGATCTGCTATTGTTACGCTAAAAGCCTTCTATATTACTACTTTTATACTACTTTTAGCAGATGCTAAAATTACGCTTAATGTATGCTATTTTTCCTTCTTTTATTTGATCTTATATTGTAATACTATTACTATTTAATATCTCTTTTAGTAGCATTTTATTCCACGATACTATACTGGCGCTTTTAGCATAATTTTAGCTTCTCATGAAGAATGCTAAAAGCACGCTACTCTAGCACGTTTTTAGCAGATCATTATCATGATAAACTAATGGGATTTTCTTTAGTAATTTATTTTTCTTCCTTAAAACTTCTCATTTTTACAAAGTTTTACTCCAAGAATGCTACTCCATTTTTAGTTACTCGAGTAACTACAAATGGGGTAGCATTCTTGGAGTAAAACAATGTACAAAAACAAGTTTCAAGGAAGAAAAATAAATTACTAAAGAGAATCCCATTAATTAGTTTGTATACAGTATGTTTCAGAAAAGGTGGCCACCCCCTCGTAACTTTTGAACGCGACAGAATTTTTCAATTCTGTAAAGTCCTAAGTATAGAAAGTGCCCTATGGCCCATCCTGTGGTCATATTTATTTTTGGCCCCGGTCGGCCCTTCCGGCTTTTAGGCCATATTTTTTCATTTTTCTCGCGAATTTTAAATAGAATGCTATATTTTTTATTCCTGTTAATTAAAGTCCATGTTAGGTTGAGTATAATGAGCTTTTAAAATTTTCAAAAACCTTATCAGGGACGGAGCTAGTAGGGTGCAAGGTTCAAAACTGTTACACGCTGTATTTCAGCGTTAGTTAGATTTTTTTAGTACTCTTTTTATTTTCATAGCTTCAAAATATTGTTTTACACCATATGAAATCAAAAAATATTCTTGTTTATTTCTAATCAGGGTCATAGTAAGGTTTTTGTAAAGCTAGTTTTTTCACGACAGTGTCCGGTAAAGTGGGTGAATTCCGTATTGGAATTTTTTTTGTTGAGGAAACACAATCGGCATAGAAAATAAATAATATCTAATAAGGGAACAATACTTCAATAAACATAACTAAATGCGAAATTAAATGAAAATTATTTCTTCTAAATCAGTGCCGGATATTTTTTTTCTCTCTCTTTTTTTAACTTTTCAAAGTTCAAGTTGTATCAAAAATAATTATCGGATAATGCTGCTTCTAAAGTCGGCCTAGGGGTCCCCTCTTGAGACAATTTGGTAAGTTGGTGAAATCTATAGAAAACACATTGTCAATCATTCTGGAGTCAGTCTGATGGCGCTTTGAATGCAACGATTCTTGTAGGATCAACGAAGTTAAGCAACGTCCAGCGAGGAGAAGACTTCGTCATGCTGGCATTCCGGCCTAACCCAGGCTGGGTGAGATAAATGTGTTTAGCAGGTTGGTGAGTTTCTTGCGAATGGAGGGTAACACCCCCGTTATGATATGACAATGCAGTTGAAACGCGATATTACCAGGTCTCTAAATAAAAATCTAATTATCTCAAAATTTAAGAGAAAAAAATACCAGGTCAAGTACCAAACTATTGAGGGTGAAAATTAAACCGATTCAATTATTTCAAAGAGGAGAAGAGAGAGAGAGAGAGAGAAAAAAAAATATATCCGGCACTGATTTAGAAGAAATAATCTGCATTTTTATTCGCATTTAGTTATGTTTATTGAAGTATTATTCCCTTATTAGATATTATTTATTTTCTATGCCAATTGTGTTTCCTCAACAACAAAAAAATCCAATACGGAATTCACCCACTTTACCGGACACTGTCGTGAAAAAACTAGCAGGTTAAATGGCTTTTTTTATATTCTTAATCGCTTCTCCGTTAAGTTTCCTTTCGATTTCAAGCATAAAAAACATATGTCACTGCAGACTTTCACCTCTAAAAATGCCAATTTCGAGAACACCATGAATTTAAGGAAAAATTGACGTGAGAAAAAAAGTACTTTTACAAAAACCTTACTATGACCCTGATTAGAAATAAACAAGAATATTTTTTGATTTCATATGGTGTAAAACAATATTTTGAAGCTATGAAAATAAAAGAGTACTAAAAAAATCTAACTAACGCTGAAATACAGCGTGTAACAGTTTTGAAACTTGCACCCTACTAGCTCCGCCCCTGATAAGGTTTTTGAAAATTTTAAAAGCTCATTATACTCAACCTAACATGGACTTTAATTAACAGGGATAAAAAATATATCATTCCATTTAAAATTCTTGAGAAAAATGAAAAATTATGGCCTAAAAGCCTGAAGGGCCAACCGGGTCAAAAATAAATATGACCACAGGATGGGCCATAGGGCATTTCCTATACTTAGGACTTTACAGAATTGAAAAATTCCGTCGCGTTCAAAAGTTACGAGGGGGTGGCCACCTTTTCTGAAACATACTGTATTATATATGCTTTTCTGAAGTATTTTTTTTTCTTCATCCCATGTAGTTTTTACTTTCCTTATCCTATAGAAAGGAAAGTAATGGAATCACCAATACCTGTATTTGGGGGGGGGGGTCCCTTGGATTAACTTTTTTATTATTCACCCTAAAGCGGTTTTTTTATGTGAACGAAGCGAACCGAAGCTGACCTGGTCACTGAAATTCACTTTTTTTTATTTGACCGGACCGAAAAATCCTGACCAAATCATAATATTATTCATAATATTATTATTTTATTTTCACACATTTTTTTTTTTTTTTCAAAACTCCCTGTTATGTGAAGAGTTTTATTGAGACACCTACCTACGCATTAAGTTTAGACATTTTCTTTTCTCTTGACTTTTTATTCTCTACTGATTCCTGTATCTTTATTTAGTGCTAGTTATAATTTTATTTTATTCATATTACTTTTGTCATATTACATGGTCACTTGATGGATATAAGTTTATATAGAGTAAAAAACATAGGTAATCAGTTTTTTTATGAGATTGGGGTTTTCATATAGATTGTTGGGTAATTAAAGTTTAAGCCATTTAAGGTCCAATGGAATTTGATTAATTGAATAAAATCAAAATGAAATGCAACAGTCGCTTGTTTTCATTTTCATTTCAAAAGCAAAATGTAAACACACACCGAAAATGTAAATAAACCAGAGTCCCAAAATCACTTTTTTTTATTCTTCAAATCTTGGTTGACCAGAGTTGACCGACCAGTCTCGGTCAGGCTTTTCGTTCACATAAAAAAAACCGCTTCTAGACGGGATTGTGACATATCAAATCCAACGATTTTCAGGTGCTGATTACGAATTTTACATTGATTTTTAGCTAAATGTTACCGTTGAGTCACCAGTGGTGGAATTTGACTTCTTTTCAAGTGATGAGCTTTCCTGGTGTCACACCAGATTTTTTAGTTTATTTCCACCATTTCTATGAATTTGAGCTCTAGTATCGTGCAATACAAACTCACGCAGACGTATTAAAGCACCGCAGGCGACATTTTTTAGAAGCTCATTTATGTAAAATGTCCATCTTGATTTAAACCATTTATGAAGTGACAGACCTGAATACACTAAAATTTACATATCGGAATACTGTTTGAATTTCAAAGCCAAATAAAGAATTAATCAATCAAAGTGTCTGAGTTTGGGACTCTTATATCAGAGACACTTTTATTGATAAAATATGTAAAGAAATAATAAAACATAGTATTTTTTAAAGTAATGCAAATTTGATTTATTTAAAGAACTAATTTAATAAAATCAAAACAAAACAGTAGGTAAAATATTTCAAATCAGGTACAATTGAACACACTTTTTAAATTAATCATTGCTAGTGTTTTAAAATCTAATTAAATGTATGTGATACTGAGGAGACCAATAACTATAGCTCATGGGTAATAAATTTGTACCATAAGAAACAATATAATATGGCTATTCTTATTACCTTCAAAAGCATGTAAGGATGAAAAACACTTTGTGATAAAACTAACCACTATGCCTGATTTTTTTTTTTAAGTGGGGTTTAACGTCGCTTTCAACTGCCATGGTCATATCACGACGGGGGTTTTACCATCCATTCGCAGGAAACTCACAAACCTGCTACTCACATTGACCTCACCCAGCCTGAGTGGGGCCGGGAAAAGCCAGCGTCACGAGAATTAGAATTTGAATGGTCACCCATTAAAGTCTTAACCTCGCTGGATGTTGCTTAACTTCGGTGTTCTGAAGGGAACCGGTGTATTCAACATGCCATCAACGCTATGCCTGATTTTACTTGAATGTTTTGAAGCATTACAAGGTTCTCCATTACTTATTTCTAAAACATCTTCCCAGAATCAGGCTGGGTTGGAATGGAATCTTTGGATACCATATTGATGAATAATAGCAACAGATTTCAAAATTACTAGGGGTAAAGTATTGATTTCCTACCAAGCATTGATAAAAAAATTAATAAAAAAGGAAAAAATTAATTCAGATAGTAACAATTTTAGCAAAAATTATGTTTTAAAGCTTATCTTATGGTAAACAATTCAATCAAAATGGATAAGACAAATTAGAAATTAATCTGTTTACTTTTAGGATAGTCCTGTAAATTGCATTAAAAAGACAATTCTTAGTAATAAAGATAATGCTTATTTTTAACTAATACTGATGATAATCAAATATGTTCTTTGGTATGATTTGTTAGTAGGTACTATGAAAGAATACAGATGAATTAAAAATTGAGTTGAGTTGTGTTCTCATAAACACAAGCAGAGATCTATTTAGTTGTTACTATAAGGGCGGAATTAATAGACGTTTTTGTAATACCTCTGTGGCGCTAAGTCACGGATTGCGTACTGTGTAAGATAGGGAAAATCGACACTTACCAACGACTTAAGTTATTGATGTTGTCTATTAATTCCGCCCTAAGTCTCATTCAAGGTGTAGGAACTGGTAACAAATACAGAATATTCAAAATAATATTCTGCAGAATATTGAAAGTAACAAATTTAATACAACTCTTCTCTCATTATCTTCACTGGCTCTCTTATCACCACACTTCACATTTTGCTATCTCTCTTTTACTTTTTCTCCTTTTCCCGGGGCCACTTGATGCCTGAGACTAGTTGCCTTTGGCGCATTGGTTTTTATTTAGTTTAAGTTCTCTAATTGGTAATTTAAGATAAATGTGAAACACATACTTTGTATATTATTATTTACAATAAACATTTGATTTATTGAAATAACCTTCAGGAGGGATTAACACCTTTAAAGTATGAAATAAAGATTGTAAGAAAAATCAAGGGAAACGTATCAATTTTATTTAAAAAATTTGGTTAAAAACCACTTCACAAAAGCCTATAGAGATCTCATCTAATGTAAATCAAACCTAATAACTAAAATTATAAGATCAAAAAGAAAATAAAGTTAATTATTTCTGGACAGGCAATGATTGCTACTTATTGAATCTGGAATGGAGTTTTAAGCTGCTGGAAAAGCTGGAGAATTCAGTTTTCTGGCTTCTATGTGTTGAAGTTCAAGCTTTCTTGTTGGATATGGATACTTATGAGACTCAAGCTGCACCGTTGCTCCTTCCTCAAACAGTGAGGCAGTAGGACTTCTTGGATTAGATTTAGCAAGTGGTTGAATTTTTTATCACCTCAATGTAGTCTGACAATGATTGTATTCAATCAGCAACTTCAATAGAATTAGACTTCCTGTTGGGGTTTCCAGGATAATGCTAATTAGTTTGATCACAGCAAGATGAATGAAAGTTCTCAATTATAGTACAATGCCTTGAATTGTGGGCAGGTGAATTTCCAATTGGTACTTTGTAAGTTCTGTCAACTTTTTGTTTGTTTTATTGGAGCAAATATTTAAATCTTACCACTTTAAATCCAAGGAGGTTATTTCATGAAGTCAGGTTTGAGGTATAACAGGGCCAAATAATTTATGTTTTCAACTTAGGGAAAACGATAATATCAAGAGAATAAATAGAATTTTAGATTTTTTAGTTTTCACAAAAGCAAAAGAAACAATTATTTTACAGATCAGTAATGAACCGAAAAATGGCGTCTTACGTTTATAGGCGATATTATGTCACTACCGCTTCAATAGCGTCGAAGCGCTAAAATACCGGTAAAATAGCGCTAAAAGACAGCATAATAGCATGATAAAAGCACGTGCTAATACTACCTAAATAGTATCGGTATTTTATTACTTGCGCTAAAACAGCGCTAAAATAGCGCTAAAAGACAGCATAATAGCATGATAATAGCACGTGCTAATACTACCTAAATAGTATCGGTATTTTATTACTTAAATATTAGCCTCTTTTATTGGTATTTTATATCTTATAAAAGAGGGTATTTTCGACTGCTATGGTCTACTTATAGCATGCTGTTAGCAGTATAAAAGACATACTACTAATAAAGGTATTTTATTCCAAATATAATATCCTGCTAAAAGAGCTAGCGCTAATATATAATTAGCCATTGTTTAAGGGGTCGTCGCTCTTACAATGCTTATTCCAACTCTTGTTCTTAAGTATCCCACCATTCTTCCATAATTCATTCCCATCTTTTCAGTCAACCTTTCCGCAAGAGCTTTGATGAAAGAAATGAATTGTGGTGCAAATGATCCATCCACTGATTTCACCAAGGGATTGAACGTAGTGTGCCTTAACTCACATGTGTCTTTGTATTTGGTCTTCTTTTCTTCCTCTGCTTGTTTAAGTACAGTTGAGACAGAGAGGGAGGTAAAGGAGGGAGCATCTGTGTCCACGACACGTAATTATGTCAAACAATGCCTCCCTCTGTGCCTCCCACACTCCTCGAACTGCCAAATCACCTCTATACTGGAGGAATACTGGAGGAATATTCTTTTGACGTTTTATAATTAAGCTGTCCTACTTCATTTGGATTAATGATTCCCAATCCACCTTTTTTACCGGTAATGAAAACAAATCAGCTTCATCTTCAGAAACATGGACATGAAACAACGCTGGCAAAAAGATTGATCTTATAATATCCCTCAAAGGCTGATAATCGTTTTCATCATCATTGAGTACTCTTTGAAAATATGTCCACTTGAATTGCATGGACTTTACAAAAGCTGAGTATGCAGCTTGAGGTTCTTCTTTATAGCTATAGTGCACTATAGCTCGCCTCAAGGGATAGTAGTATGACTTACCTTAAATTTATACCTTAAAATCGTTGAGGATTCCTGGCAAGAAGTTTGGCATAACGTTCCGAACTCAAACAAATTAAAAAGAATCAAACCCATAATTCAAAATTAGGAATCCTCTAATAGAGACAGTCGATATGAAGAAGTTGTTACATGTAGAGAGAGACAGTAAAATAAATAATATTTTATTGAGAATTGGACACACACGTGCTACACATAGTTTTCTATTCAAAAGATCTCCTCCACCCTCCTGTCAATGTGGCCAAACATTTAACTGTCTTACACACCAACATCCGCGCCTCTCTCCCTGCTCCCCCGGCACTGACAGACAGTACCAAGAGCGTCGATTCTATGCTCCAATACCTAAAAGCTCTTATACTCTACAACATGATTTAAAATTAGGGAATCGGCGCGAACGACCTGTCTGTCGAGAAGGTTAAAGCGCTTGAAAAAAAGAAAAAAATAATATTCCTGTTTTATAATTCAGACCTAATTATGTTCCCGAAGAAAACCTCCATGCAATATAATATGTTTATGTTATAAGCTGAAGGGAAAGCAGATAAACTCACAAACTATTAGGTACCAATTAAAAATAAGGATTACATTATACAGGGTGGACCAAAAAAACGTTTACACCCGTTAATGGTAGATTACTGACGACATTTCCAGCCCGGATCTGCAATCCGTTTTTTCGGATTCGCCTTTATAACTGCACAAAGTAAATTTTTGCAACTTTCTGAAAAAGTCCGACTTTGGTTTATTCTTCAGGTCAGAACTTTTTTCTTGTTTAAGATGAGTTGATTCTGATCAATTCTGCAGAAAGCCAACAAAATTTCGATGTTTCTAGCTACACTACTTTGTTTTTTACGGTTTGGTTTATCATATTTTTTGACACCTGAATAGAAAAAAAATTCTCATGTAAGTTTTTTACACTTTGAAACACTCAAGATTTGGCCGAGCAAATTTTGGCACAGACACGGGCAAGTTTGATAAAAGTTGGCGGCCTCCCCAAGGATGCTAAAAAATAATTTTACGATTTTTTATCACGTGATCTTCTGGAAAAACGAACTAGGTAAGTCTCAAAAAATGATGTTCAAAATCTTAAAAGTGTTGACCCTGTAGGGTCGTCTTGTACTCAAAGAGTAATTAGCTATTTATGTCTGATAATTATTTTCCTTTAAATTAAAGGCCAGTCAAATGAATGATTGTTTGTTTCTTGATGATAGTTTTCAAGCATATTTTTCTGCATTCTATGAAATATTATCTTTAAACTTCTTGAGTTTTTTTTAGTACAAGTTACATAATTATTATTATTCGGATGCTGAAATGGCAGATATGCATTTAGCATATGGAGCTGCCAACTGGAACATTTGGGATAACGTGAAAAACATAGTTTACGATATACCAGTGGGGAACTGGAGACGCAAGAGTAGCAGAATCTGGTAGCAAGAATCCTGTTGGCATTCGATGACCTGACAGAAAAACCTGGAATCTTCCGCAACATTCGAGGGAACATGATGAAGATGTTCAACCTTTGCATCCAGGAAGATGACGCCACTTCCAACAGTTCCTCTGAGGGAATTGAGAAGGGAGAGAGAGAGAGAAAGAGAGAGAGAGAAAAAGAGAAGCAGAGAGCGAAAGAGAGAGAGAGAGAGGCAGAGAGCGAAAGAGAGAGAGAGAGAGGCAAGAAGGTAGAAGGACAGTTCTGAGTTAGAACTAAGGTACTAGAGTAAACATTGGTTTCAAAAATTTGTGTGAGGAGAATCCATAGTGTGTACTATGGCTAAATAAAAAATGGCAACAGTCTTTTTTATTTTGTAGTCATTCGGACCGGGGTGGGATCTTCCGCATGACAAGTGACTAGCTTACCATTGAGCTAATCGTGCGCTTCTAATCGTTTCTCATTGAACATACTAACACAAATATCGAGTGTTTTATTTAGTAAAAAAGTTTTTCGTGTGTTTTTTTTTCTGTTCAGGTTTAAAAAAATATGACAAACCAAACCTTAAAGAACAGAGAGTGTAGCTAGAAACATCGAAATTTTGTTGGCTTTCTGCAGAATTGTTCAGAATCAACTCATTTTAAATAGGAACAAAGCACTGACCTGAAGCATAACCCAAAGTCAGACATTTTCGGAAAGTTGCAAAAAATCACTTTGTGCAGTTACGAAGGCGAATCCGAAAAAACGGATTGCAGATCCGGGCTGGAAATATCGTCAGTAATCTTTCATTAACGGGTGTATTATCCCAAATTCAATCCTGTTTTATCCTCTTATAGACTGTTTTATCCTCTTATCAGTAGGTAATTATCAGGGTAAAAAGAAAAAAATAAAAGAAACTGTAAAAAATAAAAGAAGTCAATAAGATAGCTTATGTATCTAAAATAAATAGAATAAGATAAATAAGAAAACACCAGGACAGTATTGAAGAAATTAAAACTCTAATACATATTGTAATAAATAAATAAACTGATATCTTGGTCAAAGAAAACCTTTTTTCTGTGTCAAATAAAATTGCAAACAAATTATTTACATTTTGGTTCTTCTTTTTGTTGTTGCTATTTTTTTATCGGTATATTTTATTTCAATGAAACTTCGTATGGAGAGGAAAAATGCGTAGTACGTACAAGCAAAATATGTTGTATAGCTGGTAAATTTTCAAGGAGGTAACCTTGGCAGTATCGAAGGTCCCAAAACATATGAAAAATGAATGTCTCTAAGAAATGTACATGATTGATAGATTAGGTGTAAGTTAACTTAAATTTGTTCAAAGAAATCAGAATTTTTTCAAAATATATTGTGAATTATTTACAATGAATTTACGGGTAATTGTGCCCAAAAATGTGAAGAAGTAAAAAAAATGTGCGCTTAAAATAGAAAATGCATCTTCTGGTACATACTAAAACACTTAAAATTAAAAATAACAATAAATTTTTAAAAGCTAGGGAGAAATCTTGTCTTTTTGGATGAATATAAAAAAAATTACCTGAGTCAGAGTCAATTTGTGATTTATAAGCTATCATCAAATTCGTTTGCTTTGTCTTGTAATAGATAGGTTTTTTGTGTTTGTCACACGGTAATAGTAAGGATTTGTAGAAGTTTTCGACTTGGTAATATTTGTGGTTTGTATCAGTTTGTCACTTTTTAATAGTTCGGTTTTGTATAAGTTTGTCATTTGGTAATAGTTAAGGTCTGTATAAGTTTGTCCTTTTTTAATAGTCAGGTTTTGTAGAATTTCTTCACTTGGTAATAGTTGAGGTTTGTATAAGTTTGTCACTTTTTAATAGTCAGGTTTTGTAGAAGTTCTTCACTTTGTAATATTTGAGGTTTGTATAAGTTTGTCACTTTGTGATAGTTCGGTTTTGTATAAGTTTGTCATTTGGTAATAGTTAAGGTCTGTATCAGTTTGTCACTTTTTAATAGTTCGGTTTTGTATAAGTTTGTCATTTGGTAATAGTTAAGGTCTGTATAAGTTTGTCACTTTTTTAATAGTCAGGTTTTGTAGAATTTCTTCACTTGGTAATAGTTGAGGTTTGTATAAGTTTGTCACTTTTTAATAGTCAGGTTTTGTAGAAGTTCTTCACTTTGTAATATTTGAGGTTTGTATAAGTTTGTCACTTTGTGATAGTTCGGTTTTGTATAAGTTTGTCATTTGGTAATAGTTAAGGTCTGTATCAGTTTGTCACTTTTTAATAGTTCGGTTTTGTATAAGTTTGTCATTTGGTAATAGTTAAGGTCTGTATAAGTTTGTCACTTTTTAATAGTCAGGTTTTGTAGAATTTCTTCACTTGGTAATAGTTGAGGTTTGTATAAGTTTGTCACTTTGTGATAGTAGTTAGGTTTGTCTAAGTTTGTCACTTTGTGATAGTTCGGTTTTGTATAAGTTTGTCATTTGGTAAAAGTTAAGGTCTGTATAAGTTTGTCACATTTTAATAAACAGGTTTTGTAGAAGTTCTTCACTTGGTAATAGTTGAGGTTTGTAGAAGTTTGTCACTTTGTAACAGTCAGATTTTGTCTAAGTTTGTTACTTGGTGATAGTTGGGGTTAATATAAGTTTGTCAATTAGTAATATTTAGGTTTTGCATAAGTTTTTTACTTTGTAATAATTAGTTTTTTATAACCTTGTCATTTGGTAATAGTTGAGGTCTGTATAAGTTTCAATTTGTTTTTTTCTTTTCTTCAAATTTGGCGCTTTAACTCTGTATTAGAACAGGTCCTTCGCGCTTGTCACTTTTTAATATCAGGTTTTGTATAATTTTGTAACTTGTTATTAGTTTAGGTTTGTATAAGTTTGTTATTTTGTAATAGTCAGTTAATGTTTAAGTTTGTTACTTAGTGATAGTTAGGTTTTGAATAAGTTGTTCATTTGGTAATAGTTGAGGTTTGTATAAGTTTGTCACTTTTTAATAGTCAGGTTTTGTAGAAGTTTGTCAATTGATAATAGTTTATGTTTGCATAAGTTTGTTACTTGGTAATAAGTGGGTTTTGTATACATACATAGTTTTCTCACTTATAATAGTTAGTTTTTGTATAATTTTGTAATTCTTATTTTTTTGTACAATTTGTCTCTCTGAAATAGTTAGGTTTTGTATAAGTTTGTCTCTATGTAAAAGTTAGTTTTTGTATAAATTTGTCATTTGGAAGTAGGTTTTTTCACCATCTCTTTTGTTTATAATTTGTCAGGTTCATTTTCATAATACATTTTTGTTGAGTCTGTCAAGTGTTGTCTTGTCATGTAGGTTTTTCAAGTTCACATTCATGATAATAATTTGTTAATAAGTCATGTCATTTATTCTAAGATTTATGCAGTTGTTTGTCAGGTTTTTTGTTTTTGTGTGTTGTTTGTTTTCTATCCAATATGATTTGAATCGAAAAAAGGTGCAAAGTCAAGCGAAGAAAAAAGTGGTGCATTTGTAAAGCTCATCGGTAAGCATAGGTAAAGTGCAATATTAAAAACCTTTCACTTACCTTACTAAAAACATTATTAGAGATATTTTTTTCTAAACAGTTCATAAATTTTGAAGGGTAAACCCAACAAGTAAATAGTTCTATTTATATAAGGTAAAAAGAAAATTTCAGCCAACGACAAGTTGAATACATGCACTAACTCACGTTCTGTCACTGTAGTTAAACAACGTCTAGCCAGGTTAGGACTTGGATGGGTCAAGTTCTAACCCCCGTGATGCTTGCTATTCTCGACCCAACCCAGGCTGGTTGAGGTTAATGTGCGTAGCTGGTTGTGAGTTTCCAGCGAATGAAGCTAAAAAACACCCTGTCTAATAAGTAAGAAAAGAGTAAGTTCCATTTTAAAAAGGTAAGTTCAGGCAATAAGGAATGTAGTCAGTCGTCTGTCTGTAATTAGAAGGAAAAACTATCTCAAGATATTCACATTTTCTTCGTTACCAAAAATAATATGTGAATCTTATATGTGTAAATATAGTATACAGACTGGATAAAGCCTGTCATGTATTATAATTATTTTATGGAAATGACCTAAACTCTAATTTATTTATTTATTAATTAAAATACAAATTCATTAACTTATAGGTAAAACACCTCCCGCATATCTGTTGTCCTCTTCATTGTTCCCAACCTTTTTTTTTTTCAATTTACTTTTTGGAGCTTTTGGTAGTAAAATTATTATTATAACTAATGAAAATATCTTTGGTTATCAAGCACACACACTCAATGTTAATAAACTTACTACTTAATAACTATTATTGTAAAATTTAAAATAATAATCAACCAACAATAGGTTTGAAAAAAGTGAGTTGTTGGAAGTACCACTACCCCAGTACTATTTTTCTATTTGAGGGAATTTAATCATAAATTTAACTGGCCATCAGATCTTAAAAAGGAATAGATTTACCTAAAATCGGCAGTAGATTTATACGACTTAAAAGTAATATTATAATTTTAAAGTAAAACTACTGCACAGCCTCATTTGAAAACTAAGCCGAAAATAACACTAGAAATTATTAAAAATAAAATTCTAAACTAAAAAAAATATTTCAATACTCGTACATAAAAAAAATAAACTATTTTTTTTTTTTTCAATAAAAAAAAACGGAAATAGTGAAGCTGTACCATATTTTGGGGGAGTTGATGTCAAATTGTGGAGGTTAACAGTAAAGAAAATGAACTAAAACTAGCTTATAAGGTATTTTTGATTTCATTTGCTCGGAAATTTTGATTTTCGTTTAGAAAAAATATATTACAAAGAATTTACAGACCATAAGTTAGTGTTTTGGGACTTCATACTATACAAGGCACCATTTTTCTTCTGAAAATAGTAATTTATCTTGCATTTATCAAATTATATAAAAATATATTATGTATAAGTGGGTTCTATTGTTTCACACAAGTAAAAGTATTGGGAATAGAAAAGAATGCTTTTACATATTTTATAAAACGGTTTGTTTGCAATTTGTTTTATTCGACAGAGTGAAATAGGAATTATAATATATATAATATATACACAAATAAAATTTGAAACTATAAATTTTATAGTGGGTTTACAATCAATAAAAAATAAAATTAAAATAGGCAAAGGGTAAAGGTTGATCAATGGAAAATCATGTCATAGGTAATTCCTGAATTTTCACACATTTCAATTGCTATTTTAACGTTAGGTGTATGTAATATTTTATATAAAACTAAGATTCTTTAAAGTATTCCACTCACCTACTTGAGTTTCGCCTAAGCTCGTAGGCTTGATCTATACCTAACATTACTTTGGATTTCTAATATAAACTTAATAACAAATCATTGCTATTTTAACTTTATTTTTACAACCTAATACTAAAAGTAACGTGAGAAAACAAAAAAAAAAGGATAGATTTGTACATTATAAATAATAAATAGTTAACTTTCAAGTGGTGGAGCTGTTACTCCTGAAACAGACGATGAATATGAAGGCAATTAAGGTAAACCCTTTCCCACAAATATTGCAGCAATTTGTGAAAAAGAAACGAACTATTGAAAACATTTAGTAAAAAAAAGAAACAATTTTTTTGAAAAAGGAAACAATTAGTAAAAGAAAGTGTTCTTG
>CM044964.1:30338965-30437634 GCA_024516035.1 Bactericera cockerelli | reverse complement strand
CATACTGAGGACTAAACGTGTACAAGGGCGCACCATATCTCAGCAAGGACTCGACTAGTGAAAAGTAAATTATTTTCTTCGTGCTGAACGGGAGGGCGTCAGCATTTGTTTTTTACTTTCCTTATCCTATAATAAGGAAAGTATTGTATTCGTCGAAAATTTGACCTACCCAGTTTTTCACATTTCTGGACGAATCATAGCCTCAGGATACCAAAAAAGTTGTTTTCAGCCATTGGTCCGTGCGTCTGTCTGTCTGTCTGTCTGTCTGTGAACAGGATATCTCAAGAACGGTAAGAGCTAGAGACTTGAAATTTGGTATGCAAATCAATTTTATACACCAGACGAACCACGAAACTTTTGGTTGAAATCGGCCGCAAAATGCGGCCGCAGGGCCGCAAATATTGGCCGCAAACGCCACTTCTATGAATTGGTTAAAGATACAAAAAAAGTTACAGAACAACATTTTCTTAGATTTAAAAAATAATAGGGGTCTCTTCTTATCATTTTTTTGATATCTTGAACTTTTTGGACCTCGGCCCCAATTTACCGGTATTTTGGGGGGGGCCGCTCAGACTAACTTTTTTATTATTCATCCTAGATGGGGATTGTGACATATCAAATCCAATGATTTTGAGGTGCTGATTACGAATTTGGCTTTGATTTTTAGCTCACTGTTACCTTTGAGTCACCAGTGGCTTTTGGTCCTGTTCCCATTCCTAATATGATAAGGAAAGTCGTGTGATGTTTACACTAGATTTTTTGAATTTGTAGTCCACGATTCTAAGTTTCTTGCTCAAATTGTATACATGGTCTTTCATCTTAAATTCAGAATCGATAATCATGCCTAGATATTTTACCTTTGTATTGTAATCTGCCCGATGACACGAACATCCTCGCTCGTAGGCATGCGCGGATATACCCCTCTTGTACTGGGGGGGCACAACCGCACAATATACCTAACTTAGCGGGTTGCACCCGCCGCTTCGCAAGCCTATCACACACCCCCCCCCTCCACACACACACACACACACACACACACACACCCCTACACACACACACACACACACACACACACACACACACACACACACACACACACACAACTGTCAATATTTTTTGTGTCACCCATCCATTTCTTGTCCTTACTGCTTACTGGAGCTCAAGAATGGCTCATCAGAATTTCGCGATCAATATGTCAACTCCAACCCTTGCAAAAACACTCTCGCTTTGAGTTGATAGTTCGTCACGACATATTTCAAGAAAAAATGTCATTCAGGTCAAAAAACGTAAATACTTTTTGTTTACCCATTCATTTTATGTCCTTACTCAACATAGCTCAAGAACGGCTCATCAGAAATTCGTGATCTCAAATGAAAACTTGAACCCTTGTTTAAAACTTTCTCTTTTTGAGTTGATACGCCGCCGCCGTGGCGCCGTCACGACAAATTTTGAGAAAAAAATGCCATTTCGGTCGAAAAATGTGATTTTTTTGTGTGTCACCCATCCATTATTTGTCCTTACCCCGTGTAGCTGAACCCTAGAGATATATTCCCTGATCCAAATGGACCTATTAGGTAAAATTTCAGGTTTCTCGGACAATCTGTGTGGATTTGACAACTTTATTATTTAGTTATTTCTTATTGGTCTTAGAATTGGGAATTATTTTGGGGCCCGTGCCCCCCTAACTCATTGAGATCATTTTTTTTACGGGACTTTTTTTTTTTTTTTTTTTTTTAAAGATGAGTGTTTCACAGCCTTTTTTGTTTCGTAGCCATGAAACAGGAGCTACTGTAGACGCTTGTGGTCTGTGTTGTAGCCTGCCCATCCCGTAGTATGCCTCCCCTCTGATGGGCGAGAAGTGACACAATACTTCCCATTTAGGTGCTGGGTCAACACGAGCGAACCGGAAGGTATCCCTTACAAACAACTGTAACCAAATTTTGAATACAAATTTTTGTCGGCGCGGGGGTTCGAACCCGGGACCTTCCGCATGGCAAGCGAGTGCTTAACCACTGAGCTATTCGTGCGCTCATAACTCATTGAGATCTTTTTTTTTTACTGGATCAGTCTTATAATTGGGAATTATTTTGGGGCCCGAGCCCCCCTAACTCATTGAGATCATTTTTTTTTACGGGATCAGTCTTATAATTGGGAATTATTTTGGGGCCCGTGCCCCCCTAACTCATTGAGATCATTTTTTTTTTATACGGGATCAGTCTTATAATTGGGAATTATTTTGGGGCCTGTGCCCCCCTAACTCATTGAGATCATTTTTTTTACGGGACTAGTCTTAGAATTGGGAATTATTTTGGGGCCCGTGCCCCCATAACTCATTGAGATCTTTTTTTTTACGGGATTAAGTATAATGAAATTTGAGAAACCGCTTACCGAAAAAATCTGGGGGGGCACGTGCCCCCCGTGCCCCCCCCCCCTATATCCGCGCATGCTCGTAGGTATTTCCTACCAAACAATCTCGGCTGTGACAATAGATCCTGTGAGATGAAGTGTCTATTCGTTTGCTGGCGAAACCCATTATCATCGTTGCGGTTTTCTTTTCGTTTAAATAAATGTGATTTGCGTAGAAGTATTTTTGCAGTTCGATAAAATCAGTTTGAGCATTATTTATAGCAATTATGGGGTCTTTATGGATTGAGATAATGCAAGAGTCGTCAGCAAACATTTTCGTTTGACGTACTGTACATCATATGTGTAGATATTGAACCAGGTAGGGGAATTAATCCCCCCCTGAACTAGGCCCTGCAGTACATTTTCAGGCTCACTTTGGACTTCTCCTATTCGTGTTATTTGTTTTCTGTTGATAAAAAAGTTGCGGAGTAGCAGCGGATGGTTGATACCGGTGTCTTTTAGTTTTTTGCACAGCAGGGAGTGATTTATTGTGTCAAAAGCGAGGCTCAGATCTAAATATACAATTACTACACAGTTTCTCTGGTCCAGGGCAGTGTTTATGAGATCAGAAAACTGCATTAACAAAGTCATAGTACTTTTACCTGCTTGAAAACCATGTTGAAATTCAGGTAGTATTTTGTTAGCAGTAAGGTATTTCTTGGTCTGAATATTCAAATGTTTTTCCAAAATTTTCTCAATAATGGGCATCGAACCAACCGGCCTGTATTTAGCAACATCGTCAATATTATTTTTTTTGTAGATGGGCGTAACACAAGAAATCTTTAAGATGTCCGGCATGGACGATTTATCTATAATTAAATTTACAAGGTGTGTTAACATAGATAAGTATAATGGGGTATTATTAATAATATCGAAATTTCTTATTCCATCAATTCCCTTTCCTGTTTTTTTCATGGATTTAAGGATTTTTCCCACGTCTTTTTCATTTGCTTTTCTCAGTAACATAGAACTGTTATTAGATGGGGGAGTAAAGTTCAACATACTCACGGAAAAATCAGTGCCTCTATTTTTAGACTGCATGTCACTAATTTGTTTCATGAAGTTTTGATTAAACTTATTGGCTAATGACAAAAGATCACTTGTCTGAAAATTCTTTTTTAATTTTTCTTCTGGCGGCTCCTTCTTCTTCCTGTCCATCAGTTCGTTGATCAGCGTCCAGGTTCTTCTCATGTCCCCCTTTGCCTCGGAAAACTTTTTATACATGAAAATTCTCTTTTCTTTTTAATGAGATTAGTTACTGTATTTCTTTAATTTTTATATCTTTCATAGTTGAACATATTATTTTTGTTGTTTCGCCACACGCGAAGTAGATTTTGTTTTAAAGAGATCTCATTTCTTATTTTTTCATTTACCCACGGTGTATAGGAATCCTTCTCTTTTAATTTAATAGTTTTCGTACATGATCCATAGATAAAATTAAATTTTTCGACAATTTTTGAGTAGAAGTATTCTGGGTCATCATTATCTTGTATTTCAGCCCAATTAGTACTATTAATCAGTTGTTGAACTTTTTTATTATCCAGTATTGTTTTAGTAGTAGGTGATTTTTTAACAGTATTATTTTGTCGAGTACTAGATATTCTTAAAGCGACAAAATAGTGATCAGCCACTTTATCGTGTATAACTGTTGCAGTGTGATTCAACCGTTTATTAAACCTTAGATTAATGTGATCCAAACAAGAACTGGTTACTCTTTCACTTAACATTTCCTCTCTAGTGGGCTCTCGGACTAGTGGTAATAGTGTATTTTGGTATAGAATATTTAAATAATTTTGGTTAATATTTGTTTTCTTTTGGATGCAAACATTAATATCCCCAATTATTAGTACGTTTTCATTTCTCCTAATACCATTTTGAAGCCAGAAATTGAGGTCGTCCAGAAATTTATTTATGTTTAAGTTCGGGGCTCGGTAAATAGCAAGTACAGCACATTCTAATTTACGTTGAGGGTCAGTAGCCTTGATAATCAGGCTCTCTGATTCCTCAAGGTTGTACATCAAGTTTTCTACTTGTATGCCATCTCTATAAAAGATCATTACCCCCCCGCCCTGGTACCTGGCTACTCTACACTTACTCATCTGCTGGAAGCCTTCGAGTTGGTAAGCGACTGCCTCTTCTTCGTTGACCTTGATTTCCGTCAGGATCAGTAGGTCCAACTCCTTTAGTACTGGCTCAATCTTCACACGAAGGAGATCCCATTTGCTTTTTATTGACATAAGATTTATATGAAGAACTGTAAATAAATCATTATTTAATTTATTTTTCCAATCAATTAAATCATGACAAACTAGAAGGAGAGAGAGATGTAGGGAGCTAAGGAGAGAGTAGTGTAGTTAACATTTAGGAGTGGGACAGACGTAATGTGCGTAGAATTGACGTGGGTGTAGGGTTAATAGATATAGTGAAAGAAGAGAGAGAGAAAAGAGACAGGAGGGTCTGAAGAGATAGAGGAAAAAAGAAAGAAAGAAATAATGAGGAAGGAAGATAAAGAAGGATTTGCATTGCATTAGTATCTTTATGAAATTTAACTATGTTGCCTGGTTAGAGAAATACAGAACAAAGAGGGCTATTGCTACTTGAATATTTTCCATTATCCCCGGGGGGAATCTTGAGACATCATAATTTAGGGGGGGGGGGGGTGATTGTGGTAGAGGGAAAAGTCGGGGGAGAAAGAGAGAGAACGAAGGTTGAGGAGATAGGAAATAAATAGATATAAAGAGGACGAATAAGAGAGAGAGAGATCTATGAAATGACGGAAGACGGAGAAGGGAAAAGAGAGGGGTTGGAGGGGGGATCGAGGAGAGAAAGAGGGGAAAAGGGGAGGGAGAGAAAGGCGAGGAGATATTGATATTGAAAATCTGGACAGGACACTTAGGGGGGGTGGGGGGAGCCCCATATGTATAAAGATATCACCTGAGGGCAGAAGTATACGCTCTCATTTATATTGTAATTTTTTACTGATAAAAAAAGGGACAAAGTTTTGTAGAGGATATAACCCCTTGAGTTTGACATCTGAGGGGAGCAGTTGTTATTGTTCAGTGAGTGTTTCGCAGTCTGGAGTGTGAGGGTTCGAGGTAAGTTTTCCAAGTGGACGTTTTAGTAGAGGGGATAGCTCATGCCGAAAAGTGTGGGACTCATGAATCCCCGGTAGAGAGAGAGAGATATTATTATTTTACACTTTATTAGATGTAAATGGACATAACTATCGAGCTATTCACGAGTCCCCTAAACTATCGAGTTATTCACGAGTCCCCTGAACTATCGAGCTATTCACGAGTCCCCTGAACTATCGAGCTATTCACAAGTCCCGTGAAATATCGAGCTATTCACAAGTCCCCTGAACTATCGAGCTATTCATTCACGAGTCCCCTGAACTATCGAGCTTTTCACGAGTCCCCTGAACTGTCGAGCTATTCACGAGTCCCCTGAACTATCGAGCTATTCACGAGTCCCCTGAACTATCGAGCTATTCACGAGTCCCCTGAACTATCGAGCTATTCACAAGTCCCCTGAACTATCGAGCTATTCACGAGTCCCCTGAACTATCGAGCTATTCACGAGTCCCCTGAACTATCGAGCTATTCACAAGTCCCCTGAACTATCGAGCTATTCACGAGTCCCCTGAACTATCGAGCTATTCACAAGTCCCCTGAACTATCGAGCTATCCACGAGTCTCCTGAACTATCGAGTTATTATAGGTCATTTATTCTGTGCTCCTGTCTACAATGTGGAGGATTTAAATTGTGAACGAGTAGTTACTTTTGTCGGTATTAAATTAGTTCAGGGTATATAGATTTCTCCGTTTGTACAGTTTCATTGGTCTGGTATCGAGGGACCTAACCTCGTTCTATTGTAATTGTTTCCCGGTAATGGAACAATGAAGGTACGTCGAGGGAAAATCAAATTTTATGCGACCATTTATTTATTTGTTTTTGATTTTTATATGCACGGAAAAAGAGCAGTTTTCAAAACACCATTAATATACGAATGGCGATTATTTTTTAGCGCTGGCTGTGAAAACGAAGATAATTATTTACCCTCGAAAATGTTTGACATTGGTGAAATATTTTTCAATTTTCGGCAAAGTGTAACTTACCCCAGCTCTCTCTTTCTCCCTCCTTTCTTCTACCTGACTCACAAATTTTTCTCTCTCTCCTTCCTTCTCTCTTTCTCTCTCTCTCTCTCACTCTCCTCTATTTCTCTTTCTCTTGTTCTCTCTCTTGCTCTCTCTCTCTCTCCTCTCTCTTTCTCTCCCTCTCTCTCCCCTCTCCATCTTTTATCTCTCTCTCCTCTCCTCTCTTTTTCTTTCTCTCTCTCTCCCTCCCTCTCTCTTTCTCCCTCCTTTCTTCTACCTGCTCACAATTTTTCTCTTTCTCCTTTCTCTCTCCTCTCTCTCTCTCTCTTCTTCTCTTTTGTTCTCTCCTCCTCCTCTCTTTTCTTTTCTCTTCTCTCTCTCTCTCCTCTCTTCTTGCCTTCCTCTCTCTCCCCTCTCCTCCCCCCTCCTCTCCTCTCCTCTCTCTCCCTCCTCCTCCCTCCCCCTCTCCTCCCCCCTCCTCTCTCCTCCTCTCTTCTCTCTCTCCTCCTCTCTTGCTCTCTCACTCTCCTCTCTTTATCTTCTTCTCTCTCTCTCTCCTCTCTCCTCTTACTGTTCTCTTCCTTCTCCCTCTCCCTCCCTCTCTCCTCTCTCTCTCCCCTCCTCTCCTCCTCTCCCTCATCTCCCATCCCCCTCTCTGTTTATTCCCCCCTCCTACGATTGTACGATCTCTTTCTCTCGTTGCGTGTGCAACTTTATTTCTTGGGTGTGGAGTATGTGTTCTTTCTCCCTTTCCTCTCTTTTATTCCCCCTCTCTCTCCTCCACCCCTGCCACTGATTCCCAACCCTCTCTTTTTCACACCCCCTCGCCTGATTAACCCCCCGTTGTGTCACAGTTGGGGAGGGAAGTCCAAGTTTTTTGATATTAAAAAATAATGATTGTGTTTAGTTTTTTGACTTTCTATTACATATAGAAAGTATTGTTAAAATATTTTATGTAATAATATTATTGTTTGTTGTTTCTCTTCTCTCTTTTCCTCTTTATTTACCTCCTTTTCTTCACCCTTATCTTCGTCGTCCCTCTCCTCATTCTTCCTCTTTGTCCTGCTCTTGATCGTTCTTCTTCTCATCCTTCTCCTCCTCTTTCTCTTTCTACTCTTCTCTACATCTCCTCTTCCTCATTTTAACTGTTGAATGGGAAATCCTTTTCTTCGTCTCTGTTTTGCCCTCTATCATTCTCTTTCTTCTTCTCCTCCTCTTTCTACTCTTCTCTACATCTCCTCTTCCTCATTTTAATTGTTGAATGGGAAATCCTTTTCTTCGTCATTGTCCTGCCCTCTATCATTCTCTTTCTTCTTCTCCTCCTCTTTCTACTCTTCTCTACATCTCCTCTTCCTCATTTTAATTGTTGAATGGGAAATCCTTTTCTTTGTCATGCTCTCTCTATCGTTCTCTTTCTTCTTCTCTTCCTCTTTCTCTTCCTTCTCTTCTCTACATCTCCTCTTCCTCATTTTAATTGTTGAATGGGAAATCCTTTTCTTTGTCATGCTCTCTCTATCGTTCTCTTTCTTCTTCTCTTCCTCTTTCTCTTCCTACGCTTCTCTACATCTCCTCTTCCTCATTTTAATTGTTGAATGGGAAATCCTTTTCTTTGTCATGCTCTCTCTATCGTTCTCTTTCTTCTTCTCCTCCTTCTTCTCCTCTTTCTCTTTCTACTCTTCTCTACATCTCCTCTTCCTCATTTTAATTGTTGAATGGGAAATGATAGACTTCATAACGCAAAATGTTTGCTTCAGTGAACATGAAATTATGACGAGACGAATAAAAACTGCGTGTTTTTGCATCATTATGAACTGTATTTTTTTTATTATTATTATTATTTATTTATTTTTCAAATTTAATTTAAATTTGTTATCCACAATTCGTTGTGCATACTAAGCGAAACTAAATTTCAGACGAGTATTACAAAGTTATTATGTGAACGTGATGTTCAATGTTTAATCGTATATTTGAGAAAAAAAGACCGACCTTCAATGGCCTTCTTAAAAAAAGGAGGCTTTGATCTATAATAATAATACTGTTTAGTAGAAGGTAATCATCAGGCGAGGTTAATGCTCAAAGAATTTTGTACCACCTAATCCTCAGAGTCTTATTATTATGTGGTCACAAATTCAAATTAATGAGGGTGGGATTCGAACCAAAGGATTCCTACGCTACCTGGATTACCAGACTAGTGCGTTAACCACTTGACTACCAGTACACAATTGTTTCACACCTTTCAAATTTTATTGTTCCTGTCATAGAAAACCTCACCAGCAGACTAACAGGTCTTGTGTATTTTATTTTGGTTATAATGTCGGGCGCAAACAGATTTCTTCTTGAATTCGGCTAGGAAAGTTTGTGTCTCTTTTTAAATTTATGGATTTGGGCGGTGTTTGTTCATAACTTCAGCCCACTGGTATCATGGGAGTAATAAAAAAGGCCCAAATGGAACAATACCACTATTGCTGCTGCGGCATAACTCATGAGATAGCTTTTCACAATATTAGCTTTTAAAAGCTTCATAACATCTGTTTTAGATTTTTTATTTAAACTTTTAATTTTAATTTATGCTTTAAATTGGTGTAAATATATTGCCCTGTGCGTGTGCGACTATTTGGTCACCATATTACAATGGGCAAGTTTTCTCGTATGTATACGATATTTCAATACTGGGTACGGTTTCCAAAGAATTCTCCAAGCAATAACAAAAATAAACAATTTGGCCTCAAATTTACAACAAAAAATTTAGGATACAGACTGTCAAAAGCTTTGATAACGTCCTGTTTTATAGTTTTAAACCTCTATCTGGCTACAAAATTTTACTTCTATTTTTTTTATTTATTTTTTTTAATCACTTTATTAATAGTTAAATTTAAGGCAAAAATACAATAAAAATACGTATATTATTTTTATTATTAGTTGTCTTTTACTTGAATTTACAAAATACTTGGACTTAAAGACAAGCGCAGTCTCTCTTGAACTTGCACAATACGCAAAGCAGCTCTTCTATATATTGTTCAGTAAATTCAAAAATTCTATGACACTCAGAACTACCTATTAGGCTTTTTACTTTTTACATGGCACTAGCTTTCATTTTATCGAATATTTCATTTTATCGAATATTACATTTTATCGAATATTACATTTTATCGAATATTTCATTTTATCGCATATTTCATTTCATCGAATATCTCATTTTATCGAATATTTCTCTCTCTCCCCAGGAACTTGTATGGTACGCAGTCTGCAGAACATATCCGACATCGTGCAAAAAGTTCGCGAGTCCGTCGTCGCCAACACAGGCAACGCGTCGACCTTTGCGTTCATTGCGCCCGGCCCGCCCAAACCCCCCAGCACACACGTCATGTATGTCGGCGTCACGTTCACCGGGAACTCACCCTATCGATCGGAGGTTCCCAGCATTGCCAGCCGATCCCTCGACCCGGACCGGATGTTCCAGATAGCCGACGTAGCGGTGACAACTGGAACGCGAATGTTCATCAATAACCTGGCACGCGAGCGGTATCTTATCAATTATGTGTACGGTTTTTCCAGCGGTGGTTTTTCGTATTTCCTGACGACTCAACTTAAGAGTAACATTGGTACGTCGCCGTATATTTCAAAACTTGTGCGTATTTGTCATGACGATACGAACTATTATAGTTACACTGAGATTCCGATCACGTGTAACAGTCAGAGTGGGAAGCAATACAATCTGGTGCAAGCTGGCTTCGTTGGACAACCCGGATCTGATTTGGCAACCGATTTGGGCATCACGGCGCAAGATGATGTTCTGTTTGCTGTGTTTTCTGAGAGCGAAACGCCCGACGGAGAAGGGTCCAATCGACCACGGAATAGTTCGGCGTTGTGCATCTATTCTCTTGCGTCCATTCGGCGGAAGTTCATGACGAACATCAAGGCCTGTTTCTCAGGTCTTGGGAATAGAGGATTGGACTTCATTTCTCCAGGACTTCCTTGTGTGCAGACAAAACTACAAACGATTGGAGAGGACTTTTGCGGACTTGACGTGAACACACCTCTTGGTGGCGAACAACCGATTGAGGCAGTCGCCGTGCTGAACTTCAGCGTGCGGAGCACTGCGGTTGCCGCCACGTCGACCGGTGATTACACAGTGGTTTTTGTGGGAACCGACAAAGGACATCTCAAGAAAATTGTCGTGGAAACGTCTCAAATAGCAATCGAATACGGAGACGTTAAAGTGGACGAAAACGCGACCGTGAATGCGGATATGTTGTTGGATTCCAAAGCCATGCACTTGTACGTGATGACGGAGTCACGTGTGTCCAAGGTGAAAGTCCAGGAGTGTAAGGTATACAAGACCTGTTGGGACTGTCTGAACAGAAAAGATCCCTACTGTGGCTGGTGCTCTCTGGAAAACAAATGCAGTTTGAGAAGTGACTGTCAAGACGCGGCCAAAGATCCTCTGTCTTGGATCTCCTACAAAAGTGGACGCTGTACTACGATCACTTCAGTAACGCCAAACCAGCTACAGCGAACAACCGCCCGCACGCTAGACTTAGCCATCGAAAATCTACCAAAACTTCCTGGACAGTTTCTCTGTGCATTTACCATTGCGGACAAGACTCTAACCACAGAAGCAGTAAAGAAAACAAACGGAGTCGGTTGTATCACGCCGCGCACGGACTTTCTGCCGTCCATCCCGGCAAATCAGCACAACATCACGGCGAAACTTTCCGTCCGATCAACCAACGGCCCGGACTTCGTGACCACCAGGTTCATGTTCTTCGACTGTAATACCTACTCGTCGTGCACGCAGTGTGTGTCGAGTGATTTCCCGTGTGACTGGTGTGTGGATGGCCACCGATGCACTCATGATACCGCTGAGAATTGTCGCAATGATATCTTGATCACAGGTGTTAGCCGGGTGGGACCTAGCTTCCGCAGTGGGCCAGCTTTCTGTCCGACTATCAATGGAACAAATACGGGTTCCCGGGAGATTCTTGTCGCTTCCAATTCGAAAAAAGCAGTCAATGTCAAAGTTCAAATTGTTGGGCAGTTCATAGCACAAACCCGATTTGTCTGCCAGTTTAACATCGAAGGACGAATGGCTTCTGTCAACGCTCAGCTGCTGGGAGATGTTATCTACTGTGACCCGATGGAGTTTAGCTACACGTCGAGATTGTCAAACATCAATGCATCGTTTGCTGTCATTTGGGGTGGATCGAAACCGTTAGATAATCCAGAAAACGTCCATGTGAATATCTACAGATGCCGAGATTTGGCGAACAATTGTGGCCTGTGCCTGGCGTTACCCGATAAGTATGGTTGTGGCTGGTGTCAGAGTAGCCACCGCTGTGAGATATTCGAGCAGTGTGACAAGGGACTTGGAACATGGCTGAATCGAAACCACACATGTCCGAATCCAGAGATCACCTCATTCCAACCCAAATCTGGACCTTGGGAAGGAGGAACGAATGTGACTATAAATGGGATCAATCTTGGAAAGACGTTTAAGGATATTTACGGTGGAGTTAGTGTTGCGGGTATTACATGTCAGCCGTACGAAAGTCTGTACAACCGTACAACGCAGATTGTGTGTCAAGTGGACGGCCCAGGAACTGTTGGACCACGTGAGGGACCTGTAATAGTTAAAATAGAAGATTTTCGCGGACAGAGTAAAGATAACTACCAGTTCGTTGACCCTGTTATCAGAAGTATATATCCTCTTCAAGGTCCACGATCAGGGGGAACAATCCTCCACATTACTGGCTCCCATATGAACGCTGGGTCTCGCATTGAGGCTTTCATAGATGACCTCCCCTGTCGGATAATGTCGGTAGAACCTGAACTTGCACATTGTATCACGAGCGCTTCCGACAGACAACGAAACGGAAAGCTAAAGATGAAATTTGACAAAGGGACGCGGTACTTTGAGAGTTCACTCTATGAGTATGTCGAGGATCCAACAATTGAATCGGTCGAGTCTGGCATACAGTCAGGACAAGGAATCAAGTTTCCCAAAGGCTTTCCAGCCGGTGGTACACGAATCAATGTGGTAGGAAAGAATTTGCTGTACATTAAGACGCCGCACATTTATGTTGTCTACAAAGAGAAGAAGTACATAAGTGGGTGCGAAGTGATGAGCAACAACTACATGATCTGCACGGCGCCTAGCATCACTGGAACCATTGGCACGATTGACGAGGAACACCCGGAACAGTTGGAGTACGGGTTTGAAATGGACAATGTCACCAGCGTGCAGAATCTATCCAGCAAGTTGAACAGTCCTTACCTGCTTTTCCCCAATCCGAAGTACGAACCCTTCAACGAGGATCCGAAATATTACAAAAGTGATTATCTGACCATTAATGGACAGCACTTGGACAGGGCTTCACAGGAAAGCGATGTGATCGTCAAGATAGGCACAGGATTCTGCAACGTAACCTCAGTCTCCCGACAGCAACTCACCTGCAGACCTCCTGCAGAACAGCCTCCTAATAAGATGCCTGATGACGATGATGAAACCAGCCAGGAACTTCCTGAAGTAACTGTCATCGTGGGGAACAGTCTTAAATTCTACATTGGACGTCTGAGCTACTCCCCGCCGTCCGCACAAAACAGCGTCCTCACTAAAACCGCCATGTATGGAGGCATTGCGATCATTACGATTCTCTTCCTCATCTTCATAGCTTTCCTCATTGCGTACCGCCGAAAGTCTACGGAGAATGTCCGCGTTCTGAAGAACATGCAGGAACAAATGGATATTCTAGAACTCCGTGTCGCTGCCGAATGTAAAGAAGCGTTCGCCGAACTGCAAACGGAAATCACCGACCTCACTGGTGACCTCACGTCGGGCGGCATTCCGTTCTTAGACTACAGAACTTACGCCATGATGATTTTGTTTCCAAATAGCGAACATCACGCTGTGCTTCAGTTCGAACGACCAGAGCTCCTGCATAAAGAGAAAGGACTTCGCCTCTTCGGACAATTGATCCTGAATAAGACCTTCTTGCTTCTGTTCATCCGCACGCTTGAATCAAACCGATACTTTTCTATGCGCGATCGTGTGAATGTGGCTTCTCTGATCATGGTAACACTGCAAAGTCGCATGGAATACTGCACGGACATACTAAAGACGCTGCTAGCGGAGTTGATTGAGAAGTGTATGGAGGGAAAATCTCATCCAAAGTTGCTTCTGCGACGAACAGAAAGTGTTGCTGAGAAGATGCTGTCTTCTTGGTTTACTTTCCTCTTGTACAAATTTCTGAGGGAGTGCGCTGGTGAGCCTCTGTATTTACTTTTCCGTGCGATGAAACAACAAGTAGACAAAGGTCCTGTAGACGCTATTACGGCAGAAGCCAGATACTCTTTGAGCGAAGAAAAGTTAATCCGTCACGCAATAGATTTCAAAGCTATGACCGTTTACGTAAGTATTGGTGGATACGAGAATATAGGAGTTAAAGTTCTGGATTGCGATACAATTTCGCAGGTGAAAGAAAAGTCACTTGATACTATTTATCGTGCTACACCGTACAGTCAACGGCCGAGAAAAGACGATTTGGACGTTGAATGGAGAACGGGTAATACAGGACGTCTGATTCTGTACGACTATGACACAACGACTAAAGTGGAAGGAGAGTGGAAAAAGGTCAACACTCTGAATCACTACCGGGTGCCGGACGGTGGATGTCTCAATCTGGTGTCCAAACAGTACAACCTATCCATACTGAGTGAGAAGACGGATAAATATGAGACTCTGAATCTATCCAAGATGGGACGGAACACGTCGCCTCACAATAGGGATCACGATGGCATGTCCAAGGAATGGCATTTGGTGAAACACCATGACAACGACAACCAGAAAGAAGGAGAAAGGAGCAACAAGATGGTCTCAGAAATCTACCTGACCAGGTTGTTGGCAACCAAAGGAACATTACAGAAGTTTGTTGATGATTTGTTCGAGACAATCTTCAGCACGGCGCATCGAGGCTCAGCCCTGCCTCTAGCCATCAAATACATGTTCGATTTCTTGGACGACCAGGCGCTGAATCACGGCATAACAGACCCAGAGGTTGTCCACACGTGGAAGTCGAATTCACTACCTCTCCGCTTCTGGGTGAATCTGATCAAGAACCCTAACTTTGTGTTCGACATTCACAAGAGTAATATCGTTGACTCATGTCTTAGCGTGGTCGCGCAAACATTCATGGATTCTTGTAGTACTAGTGATCATAGGCTAGGCAAGGACAGTCCCAGTTCGAAACTTCTCTACGCCAAAGACATTCCGTCATACAAGGAATGGGTGGAGAGGTACTACTCGGACATCAAGTCCATGCAGGCGATTTCCGATCAAGACATGAACGCGATGTTGGCCGAAGAGTCCCGATTGCACATCTCGGAGTTCAATACAAACTGCGCCCTGTACGAACTCTACACATATGCTTCCAAGTACAATGAGCAACTCACCGTCACGCTAGAAGAGGATGAGTTCTCGCAGAAGCAGCGGCTGGCGTACAAGCTGGAGCAAGTGCATAACATCATGATAGCCGAGTGACAATACTCGTACGAAGGATATCCCGGCGATCCTTCGTCTATGCCCAATCAAGAAAGCTCTCAGGACGAGCCGGGAAATCCTTCGCTGAACACCGCCTCACGCCGGTCGACACTCAAGAAACAGCACACGAACCGGAAGAAATCCGCCGGTGGGAAACAGAAGTACGTCAACAACGGCCAAGGCGGCGGTTACCATGGAAACGCTTACAGTCCAAGCGAGTATAATGGTAACTATAGCAACGCGTATCCGACGCATTCCAACAGTTCTTTGTACGGGAATGAAGGGGATGAGGACGATATCAACATTCACAACGTCAGCACTCTCAGCAAATCCAGGAAGTTTACCTACAACGATGTTTCGCCCCAGTCCAATTCCAACCACTACGCCCAGTCCAATATAGTAACCAATTATGCACCGGTGAATCATCCGGTCAACTATGCAACATCAAACCATTCCCTGTGCAACAATGAAGAGCGGGGGGAGGGGGAACACACCAGAGGGGGTAACTATTATTTTGACCTGGATCTATGTAGAGACTTGAATGAAGAGCAACATTACTATGAGCCTATTTAAACCCGAACACGTGTATTGCTTTGTGAAAGTTGGAATTAGTTTTTCCTTCAGAAGTTGGAATATTGATTCAACCAGAGCATTCGATACATGAAAGAAACTCTAGGACTTATTATTTGTGTTTCTGACTGAATAGAGATAAATCGTGTGAACCTCGTTTATTTTACTTATATGAGGCTGAATATATAAAAATATTTATTACATACTCAACAAGTTCTGTTACAAGGGTCTTCCCTAGTACCAGAATATTTCATAAGGATTTCGATTTGCTGTAATAATGTAAAAGTTAATACTGTGGTTTACCACTTATTTCTGAAGGGCATATTAACGAGAGAAAAAAAAATATTTTCTGTCCTACAAAATATAATAATTTTGTATCATAAAAATGGTTGAAAGATTCATGCTAATTTATTAAACAAATTTTAAAGTATGATTTTTAATCATTTTTCCAGCAGACCTTTCATATGTGTATTTTACAGTACCTAACATGCACAAAGTTATAACAGTTAAACCCCAACAAGGAGGCAAGTATTGAAAAACTTAAAAGTCCTCTCAAAATTCATAAAAAAAATATAGAATTAAGATCTGGAGTTTCTATCATGTGGTTAATTATGTATTAACATTCAGGTTGGTAATGTTGAACATTGTGAATTTTGAGTGTTGATTTGTGCTCAAAATAATTGACCATAAATCTCCCCTGAGCAGTTTTAAAATGTATTATCGTATTTTATTAAGTATTTTCTACTATATTTGAATTTTCCAATGTACAGGGAATTAACTTATAATGTGTTTTATTTCCAGCTACATAATATATGTATTCACAACCTCAATTTCTTTCATTTTCACACTTCAGTGAAATAACCGTTCCAACATTTTTACTAACTTTTTATTTCCGCACGAAACTTACTCCATGTATTTTCTGATGGAAATATTAAATTATTGTATTTATCTCACTATTTAAATGAACTAGTAGCTATTAATGTAATTAAAAAAATATTGATTAAAAATCAGGGCTATATTTTTTTCTGTTCTTGCTCTATTATCATATCAAATTTCATAAAAAAAAAACTTGAATGTTTAAAAAACATTTAAAAAATCGTAGTCGATTCTTGGGTATTAAAAAAAAAAATATTTCATCGCAAATATCTATTTTGATTTTCATTAGACAAAACACAAGTTTATTTTTTCTTCACTAAAATCGAAATTTGTAAAAAATAAAGTGTAACAATATTGTGATTCCAAAATATGATAAATTGGTCTTAAGTTATAGCAAAAAGTTGAACAACAGTGCATTGATTTCTAAGAATAACTTGGTTGTCAGATCGTATTTTGCCCAATTTGAAATTCATTTCGTGTCAGCAAGTACCTTTTTAATTTTATTTTATTCATTATAATTGTAAAAGACTGCAATACAAAAAACTTAGATTTTATTTCTTACTTAATTTTTTTTCTCTCCCGTATTGGGTAGTCACAGAATGCTGCTAGTGAATGAACTTGATATAATTTATTGATTCTTATATTTTTTCCATTTTTTGATAACTGAAAATTAGATCAAAATTTAAATTTAATAAATTAATTAAATTAAAAATTATTGATAAAAAATCAGGGCTATATTTTTCTGTTCTTGCTCTATTATCATATCAAATTTCATAAAAAATTTTTTTATTAATATTTCTATTGAAAGGTTTATTATTTTAATTAACAGCAAAAGAGAACGAAATACATTTCTCCTAAATACATGTCAAAGTTATCTTCTAGGGCAGTCTCTTTTACTCCTGTAAAAGTTTTGTGCTTTGTAAAATTAATTACTTCAGGTTCTCAACTTGATTCACTTTTTTTTACAAGAATTGACGGGATGTATTCCCATTTATTACAATATTAAAATACAAACAAACAAATTTAAATTAATTTAATTTAAAGTTCTCTCTCTTGTAGCATTCTGTGAATGCCTACAGTTTTGGTTCTGTGTGTTTTATTAAATCTCTTGTTTTGTCTACGAGGAAGGAAGAGATTTGAACAATATGAATGAGATCCCAGCACCTAAATTGGGAAATTTGTATTGTTATTTATATAATTTCAATTAGGAAGTACTGTCTTCACTTACCACCAGAGGGACAGACAGCCACCTGCTTCAGACACTAGTGGTCTGTATCTTGAAAAGAAAATCAGGGTTTGTCAGATTGAAAATGATGTAATGAAAAAGCTGTAATGTCAGTCACAACATGTGAGGCTTTGTATGAAATATGTTATATATCTAAATGAAGTTTCAATCGAAACAAATCATGTTACTTTTACCGTAGCCATGATCGTCTTGCCTCTAAATGTAACAACATATCTTGCCTCTTAAGCTAAACCCTGATGGCAATTCTCAACATTTCTGCACTAACCTCCATGTTAGCCCACATGGCATTGTAAATATCAAATTGTATGCCAGGGCCCTCTACTTCATGCTGGCAAAGCTTGTACTTGGCCGATACTTGGACTATAACTAGGAAATGTTGGTTTATTGAAATGATCATAACTCAGAGTTCCTGCAGAAATTGGTGTTAATATAACCAACATTGTAGAAATTGCTTGTATCAGTGAAGTAGTGAGCCCAGACATTACAAGTACAAAATCTAACTCATTGTAAAAATATAAAAACTACAAAGAAAAACATATTTAAAATGTACATAATGCAATTTTAATCAATTGAATTCAAAATTGATTTAAACCCAATAAACCTTTATCATTTTGTCTCTTACTTTTTATTTTACGACAATCTTTAAGTTATGTGTGTGCGGGTGTTTTTCGATGTTGTGTTATTTAAAAATAAAACTAGTTCATAAAAATAATTACTATTAATAATTACAATTTTAAACCTCTTTTGATTGTACA
This sequence comes from Bactericera cockerelli, assembly GCA_024516035.1. Taxonomy (NCBI): domain Eukaryota; kingdom Metazoa; phylum Arthropoda; class Insecta; order Hemiptera; family Triozidae; genus Bactericera; species Bactericera cockerelli. The sequence goes on along the minus strand of CM044964.1, from coordinate 30,419,148 downwards.
TTATTATAAAATAATAACTATTTTAAACGTTTCTCGATTGTACATTATTTTTTCATATATTTTATCTGTCGTTTTTGTATGTACTGAACGAAGATCTTTTGTATTTAAGTTACCTCATGCTAAATTTTAGGAAGAAATTCGTAATTCGTCCCTCTTTTTTCTCTTTTAGTGTACGGTATTTTCTCGACGTGTGTATGGTAAAAGTTTAATTGGATTTGTCTCTGTGAATTTCTGTTTGTATATTTCTTGATGATTTTAATTTGTTTCTTTATTTACTTTCATTTTTATATTTTTTCTATTATCTCAATAAAAAACATTCCAGAAGAATAAATTGTATTCTTGTTGCAGAAAGTTAACATAAGAATGCTTTTGTTTGTGCCATATTGATTCTTTTATTTTTTATGCATCAAAATGATCACTCTTACCTATTTATTAGACAAGAATTTCAAGCTACCTAAAGCTTTTATCAGTATTGATCATGGAAATTAATCGAATATATTTTTATTCAACAAGAAATGAGTAGGTACACAAGGTTCTTTTCAAGCAACTTTTACGTGTTTTAATTAAACTTATTGGTTCATCTACTGTGATGTACGAAATCTAATTGGAATGAAAATAATACATTTTACTGTTCCTCTTACAGGTTAAAAAAAATTGCGTACCTACTTAATTAATTGTTTGAATTTACGAGTATGTTACTTTCTGCACGGGGAAATATACATATAGGAATTTTATTTATTTCGTTGTTAATTACATAATCTATTTTAGTTCCTCTTTATTTTATGTTTTATTTAATAAATTTTATTTCATAAAAAAAAAATATCTGTGTTCGTATAAAAGCTTTTTGTATAAAAAAAATAGACTGAGGTGAGGTTTCAAGTGATTGAATTTATTACAAATATTGATTTGTAATATTTAGTTTGAACTATTACAATTTAGAAATATTTATAACTATCTTCTCAAGCATATTTTATAATTATAATATGAGACTAGGAATCTTTGTCATTGAAAAGATTATAGTAATGTTTAAATTAGAAATGAAGATTTAAAATAAAAATTATAAGTGCTTGTAAATCCGGACCGAATCCGAATTCTCTGACCCTCGTCTTATATTATAATTATTTTAAAATAAGTTGCTTTTTGGATATCGAACTTGTTAGAGTAACTAACTACTTTATTGAATTTGAACTTTTACAAGTATTTTTTCGTATTAAGTTTGAAGTTAAAAATGATTATTTTATTTGTACTAACGAGTTTGGGTTTTTACAAAAATGTATTTTAATCATACCGTATTTATTATTCATATTTATCCACACAAAATAGCGAGGTTTTTTTTTCACGAACTTCGAATTGAATATCTACATATATGACTATTCCTATTGTCACACATATTATGTCAGTTCTTATCTTAGTCATTTCCGACAGAAAAATAGCAGTTATTTCTCTGAGTTGCAACGGACAACCTTTCTGTGGGCTAGAATTTTGGGACGAAGAATGTATGCTTAATTTGCTTGTATTCTTAATAAAATATTTAATTGAAAGTTAACCTACAAAATATAGAGTGATGTCAAATTGACGAAATATGCTTATACTCTTAATAATATCTTTTTTTGATACCGACCTCTGTAGCATGATCGATAAGGCAGCGGACTTGTAACCTTGAGGTCGGTGGTTCAAGTCCCGGTTCCAGCGTAGATTTGATAAAGCGAGTTTGAGTAGTTGTGATATCACGAAAGTGATTTACACAAATATGATAACTTAACTTACTTTAAATATCTTTTATTGATGAAGTTAACCTCTAAATATTTTGTGTGAAGTCTAAACTAGATCTGAAGGAAGGTCTAGTCACTAGAAAGCTTATGTATGCACTCGCTCCACCGTCCTTCCTGTAGTCAATTCTTAGCTGCCCTCTGCTTTGTAAGCTTTCATTGTTACTTTGTAAGCTCATACTTGAGTATTTAAATGTCAAAACACACCTAAGTAAATGTGACTAGGAGACTAGGATTCTAGAAATAAATTGCTAATTTTACACAGCTTGAGTTCGCCTAAAATAGTATCTTCTTCTCAGAAGATAGTATCTAAAATAGTATCTAGTAGCTCAGTGGTCAATGCGTCGCTCTGGTAATCCAGAGGTTGAGGGGTTCGAAACCCAGCCGTGATAGGAAAAGGTATATTGTATCCTCCCATTTGTGATTTGACCTCATGTCTTCGGTATATTGCTGGAATAATGGGACTTATCAGTCCTAGTCGGGCAGTATAAATAAGGTAATATTATTTATTACAATAGTCTTGGAAAAAATATTACCAACAAGTGTGAATATTCCTCTTTTATCCCACAAACACGATACATTTCGGTGGTTATATTCAATCACTTTGTCCCTTATGCATTATTATACTATCTTGTATTTATTCTGTTCATGTTACGTGTTTATATTTTGCGCTTTTGGTGTCTATACTTAAGAAAAACAAACTATTTTAAATTCGAGAATTGCTAAATTTATCTTGTTTATTTTTTTCATTATTAGCGTGATTTATCAATTTCCTTTAATTATCTGTAATTATTTTCCATATCATTTCATTAAACTTAAGTCCGTTCAAACATTTTTGTAACATAATTTAATTGAATAAAAAAATTCAAATAGCAAAGAAAAATAGAAGAAATTTTTTTTTCTATGAACAAATTATGTCTGATTTTAATTCACAAAAAAGTACTGAGCTTAATTACTTCCGAGAAATTTCTAATATTAGAAATCGGAAGTATTGGGTTTTTCCTTATGTCCTTAGGTTGAACATTTACAAAAGCACACTGTATTTTCCCCTTAGATCCTACAGACAAAATTATGTTACGTGAATGTGTGAATAGACCTTAATTTGATATTGAAAAAGTACTATTCTAAACAAACGGCCAAGTGCTCAAATTTGACAGCCATCCTAATATTTAAGTTTTCGTGTGATATGCAGCATAGCATGAACAATGTATAGACTCGAGTTGCATTTCGTACAAAAGAAACAAAGAATGGTTTCATACAATAAAATCACTGACTGATACTTAAGTGTGACTTAAAAGACAGCATAAAACAAATAGCCAACATTTGTATCAGTATAAACAGAAATGTGAGAAGTTGTATTAGATGTACATGAATATCAAAACATACCTGGACAGCTAATTCGAGCTTATTTGCTCTCATCAGCTGGTAATATTTCTGAATATCCATGCCATCAACTAACCTCTCTATTTTCATCAGTTATGACCATGCAGTTGAAAGCGACGTTAAAACCAAAAAAAAAAAAAAAAAACAGTATGTAAACTATTTTCATCTAATAGCTTACAACTTGCTATGCAATGTTCTTTAGTTATTCAGCGAAAAAAAAACTTGGAATAATCAATTTAAAAAATAAACTGTGAATTCTGATGATTGAAATATCCATTTTAAATTGAGAAATTTCAATGCTTCTTAATTCCTTATAGGTGGCATTGGAAAAAGAAAGAAAGAAAAGGTACTTGATGTTTTCAATTCTAATTTCGCCTAATTTACATGTAATTTTCAGTACACTTCAGTAAATCACCAACCATACTGAACCATGTGGAAATCTGGCTGCAGTGGTCCAATTACAATTACCTACTATAACTCTGCTCTTGGTTTCTCTAAAGATTTTTTTTTTTTTTTAATTTAAACAATGGATTGTGATGTTTTCGAAGATAAAAAAGGCAATTCTCTCTAGTGCAAGTACACCTAATTAATTATTCCGTCTAGGTTGATAAAAGAAGCGTAGACAGCCATATGTAAGAATAAAACGTAGGTTCTTAATTCTCGATCAGCTTAGGTTTCATCATAGAAAATTACGATGAAAAATCAACTATTTGATGTTGAAAAGTGACCTTTATTAAATAATGGTAATTTTCCAAAAAGTTATTGCGAAAAAAAACACGATTTTGTCTTGTTTTATTGAAATATGTATATCTACAAAATATTCGTATGACACTTTTGATTGAGAATTTGAATTGAATATTGGACTTTATTTTACAGCATTGAATTATACAAATGCATTACGTCCCTAGATAATATTATTCATGCGGATTAATACTGTCTTAAGGATGATAATTTACTATGGATGTAGGTGAAAAGTTACAGAAACTGCTTCTGTGTGATTTATGTACGGAAATTGTTTCTGTTGATAAATGTGATTTTTTTTCTCTTGTAGATATAAGCTCTTCAACTTTTTATTACTAAAAAATATTGTAATGGCGAAATGAACTGACATTTTGAGTCAGTCATGAGTATTTGTCAGTCCAGGTAGCTCAGCTTTCATGGCGTTCCGTCTGTCTGGTAATCCAGAGGTTGCGAGTTCGAAACCCATCCGGGTCTTGACAAGTTATCTTCCCATTTAGGATTTTACTGCTGGTATAATGGGACTTTTTAGTCATAATCCGACAGTATATTATTATTATTCTTTGTTTCACAATTTATGATATTGCATATTTTATTTTAATAAAAATATGAAACAAAATATATAGTGAATAATATAAAAAATGCAAATATTAAGTCATCTTTATGAAGCAACATATAGTTGTGACTCTTGGCTCACTCAGACTTCACTATCAGTCTTGGGTTTTGTCTGCTCATTTCGCCATAATATGTCCGTGTAATTACAATACTAACTATTACACTATTGAACTCTCTTGTGTGTGTTTGCATCGTTTACTTGTGGTTTCTATCCAGTCCACCCTTATTTTGCATTTCTTCTCATAGTTCGAATATCATATCTAGTAATTCATTGTCATTTTCGTTTTTAAAAAATGTTTTAGCTTATGTATGTCCTGGACACTTATCTTGTCTTAGTTGACTAGAGTCGGTCAAATGTTATTCTATGTGCTTCTATTTATCTAGATTTCTTAGCAAGTCAAAGATCTTTAATCAGGTAAATGATTGAACATCAAACTTTCATCTTTCTTTTCTGGAACTTTCGTTTTTACAAAATGAAAATTACAAAATATTTTTAGCTTTTATATTGAAAAACTTTGAAATATTAATAAATAATTATTGTAATCTTTTTCTACGTTTTCATTTTGACTCATTTCCCGTTTGCTGTTTGTAAATGTCGTGTTTGAAATTTTTGGTTTAAAAAAAGTCCCTTCTCTGTATAAATATCACCCGTCAAATATTTTTAAAGAATAATAATATTAACATTTAAATAGAAATTAACAATATTATCTCTCTATCTCTTTTTTCTATTTTATAATATTTAAATTAATAAATGTTGTATGTGTATTTTTTGTGTTAATTTTGTATAAAAAATATAATATTAATAATTAATTTGTATTTTGTAAATAAATCAAAATAATAATGATAATGATGAAAAAAAATTAGTCATTTTATTTTCTAGGATATTTATACAAAGTTTTAGGCGAATGATAGGAGTATCGTTCAACAGTCTGTGCTGGGGGACATCAAACTGGAAGCAGGGTAAGCAAAGCCTTCAGTCAAGCTGGCTAGACATTAGACATTAAAAAATCTAAAATCATGTAGAAAAATACTGTGGCCAGTTGGACACCTTGCAAAGTTGCAAATTGTTTTGCAAGGTTTCGTCTTCCTTTACAATGAAACGAGTTCAAAACTCACTGACTGAAAGAGTGTTTCGCAACACTTGTCTATACTCGCTAAGAGGACTAAACTGAGAATAGACTAGTGAGGCTAGCTTGCAGTTTCCTAAGGGTTAATGGCTTATAAAGAAAGAGCCCAAGTTCTCACGATGCTTGATGGCACATAGAAATATGTGGTTCCGAACGAGCCAACTTTTCTCTTGACTTTGGCTGGAGACCATCTATACCCCCAGCTGAAGCCAAGCTGGTTACAACAACAACTTTACTATACTTCCCATTCTTAATTCAAGCCAAAATGTTGCTCTCGGTGGGATCCCGGAGGTAGCACCAATTGGTGAGCTTCAATATGCACAGATACTCCTGGAGGCATGGGGATCCCAGCCTGAGTTGGGCCGGAACTTCTCGTGTTCAGGAGGTAACAGAAGTTATGGTTTGCAAACTCCACCCAATAAGGTATTGAACTGGCGATCTCTGGACCATTAAACAGGGGAGAGTGATGCTCTCCAGCCAACTTTAGTGGAAAAGTTGGCTAGTTCCGAACCACATATAATCATTGGCATCGTGGAAATCAAACACATGACCCACACTTAGGGAGTTAGGAGGAATTTTTCAAATTTAGTGCCCACAACAGTAAAGATAAAAATCAATTCTCATTAAATTAAGAAAATTAAAATAAATAGATGATGGATAGCTCTATTCTTCTTTCTAATTTTACTTGCAAGAAATTTCTAATATTAGAAATCGGAAGTATTGTGTTCCTTTTTGTAAAAATAATATTTTTTGTTCCGATTTCAATTTTTTTCATATTTCTGGACGTTTCATAACCTCCTGAGCAACTTTGGTTTTTTGTGTCGGTCTGTCTGTCGGTTAAAATCATTCCAACTTCGCACCAGCGGTTTTTGGTGATTTCCTCTTCCAAAGTTAACCAAAATGGAAGTAGAAAATTCTTGCTTCCAGTTCTCTTATAGGTTAAGTCCATTGTTTATCTTTAAAAGTACCGAAACGCATTTTTCTTTTACGAATGTGGTGAAGTTGACCTTGGAATAAAATGGAAATATTTGCAAATATCGAATTTTTTCCTGGAATTTTTTTTTTTATCCAAAAAAAAAAATAGGCCTTAGGTGTGAACAAATCACGGGGAAGTATTGTGTCCATAATTGGCAGTGTTTTTTTTTTACTTAGGACATCTTAGTCTTGATAATCTCTTGTGTCCTCGGTCATCTAGTATGTCATACAAGATAGAATGATAGATTGATTATTTCTTGGCTTTCTAGATGACCCCAATCTGATTAAATTTGATTATATCCATCTCACATTTTTGTGATCTGTACCGTAGTCGTAACGATGTAATAGTACTTAAATGTCGGTCAATCATAGGTATTTACGTTAAAGCCTCATTACTGCTGTGGGTTTGTGAAATTCAAACAAAAAGAAGACATTTCCAGGAATTGAACCTTGGTTGCGAAGTTGACCATCCGTGGAATCTAGCGCTTGAATTTTATTGTGGTCTTTTTAAGAACTAAGTTCACGGAGGTTGTGACTGAACGGCTTTATCGAGTACATAAGAAAAAGTGGGGCTATTAATAAGTTCAGTAGCCATTTAAAAAATTAGACATCTCTGTCAGAATGGGCTGATTTACCAATAAAATGCAAAAGCTTTGTTGAAGAACTTAATTTTAATTTTTAAAGCACTTTATTCATAAGCATATCATATTTAGAAGTATTTTTTTGGCCGAGCACACTCAATAGTTGTCCTTACTACATCATGTCCGCGCAAAATATTTTTTACTTCAATTTTCAAAGAAGCAATCCTCTATCGCGTGCAATCAAACTCCTTGGATTCAGGCGAATTCTCGAGTTTCAAGGTTAGTTGTTGGAAGGAAAAGGAAATCTCAAAATTTGTCAAATCTGGAACCAAATTTCTTTTCTAGCTTCAACCAATTTTACTTTTATTTCATGTCATGTTTTAACTAATCATAAAGCTGTACATCATTGTAAATTAGAAAGTATTAGTTTCATGCCTTTGAATCATGTGGAAAGTACGGGAATTAGCTGATAAAGTGTAAGTAGAATAATTGTCAACTAGAACTGTCTAGGGTAGCGATTTGTCCAACTTGGTGCTATTTTGCTGCTTTGAGATTTTGAAATACCTTCACACCTTGAACTAAACTTTGGACCTTCTGTTTGACTTGAGATTTGGTCCGTATGAAAACCGAATTTTTAGTCTATGTATCATTTGTGTAGACTACACATCTGTAGACATTATTTTAGTTGGTTCCAACAAAATAATAATGTTACAGACACCTGTAACTTATTATATTTATGTAAAGTACCTACCTTAGATGATAAGAAAAAATAACACATCCATACCTGTGGCCTGTATACATATCTTTTTAACATACACTAGGAGTCTTAGTGTATGTTTAGCCAGGTTTTGAGAGAGACAAGTCTTATCATCCTATATTGGAAAAGACAAGAATATCAATGGCTGAGAAGCGAGAATGAAAAGCTTGGAAATATTATGTGAAAAATCTCAACTTTTCAGTAGTCTTAAAACTTTTTTTTTAACTGAGAAATCTGTATTATAAAACCAAGAGAAATTCTTGTACAAACCTGTTTCATGGCTACAAAATAAAAAAGGCTGTGAAAAACTCTTCTTGAAAAAAAAAAAAAAATAGTTTACAAATCATGATGACTTGATGAGTATTAACTTCAATGATAGAGTTGGCAATCTCTATGTTTGATTTTGATGGTTAGAGCATGACTGTGATGAGGGCATCAAGCAAGTTCAACAGGCATGAAGAAGAATTCCGCAATAACTTCATGGTACCAACAGAATCTTTTGATCCTTTTGAGCTCAAAATATCCCAATCTTAGGACTGCTATTCTGGCTTAGGAGGAGGAATTCCAATGTTTCACTACCACGAGAGTGATTAGCATAACTTGTTCCATTGATGAATCATCATTGTTGTTGATACTAGCTAAGCCACTGCTACAAGATGAATAATAAAATCTGTAGGCTTTACCTAAGCCATGTTTTTCTTTTGGACAAATTTTTTTTTCCAGGTATTTCCAAATATGTATTACTATTTTCTTCCAAGTTTAGCTCCCCCACTATTCGTGTTAGAAAAATGTGTTTAGGTCCTTTAAAGTTAAACCATGGACTTAACCTATAAAAGAAATGGAAGCAAGAATTTTATCCATTTAAGTCAACCAAACTTGAAGAAGATTTTTCCTCTTCCAAAAGAAAAATGACTTTTTTCCAGTTTGTCCATTTGAATTCACTTTGGTTAGAAAGAAAAACACTGCTCTAGATTTAATATCTATAATAGCATTTCCATTAGGTCTATTCAATTGGATAAAATGTATTTTGCACACAACGATAAAATGCACACAACAAATCTCTTCCTCTTTCAGAACCAATGTTGTTATGAACTATACAGAAATTGAAGCAAAAGTACGAGAAGCAACAAATGATGAAGCCTGGGGTCCCACTGGTACGTATAGAAATCAACATTACTTCCAACTTAATATTTTATGTTGTTTTTGGCTCTAGGTAGGTCTCTTTCACATCTTCCTGCAATGAGTTTTGTACCCTCCAATTGCTGTGAACTCATGAGCCTGGTAATAGCCAATTTATTTATTTATTTAGCGTATGGCTCTTTATTATTACACAATTTGGTAAGAGAAAAACAAAGTTTACAAAAATAATATTGTACTAGGTAAAGGAAAAATAATAATAACTAAAACAAACTAAATAGGTAATACTTCTGGTCTTATATACAGGGTGGGGCAAAAGTCTGGAAACCCCTGAATAACTTTCGAATGGCTTCTTCGGTAAAATTAAAATTTTGTAAGGTAAACCGGGCTAATAAGACCTTCTTTTAGAGTCGGGTCGATTTTTGTTACCGGCCCCCATGTCGGGGCCAGGGGGGCCAACTTCATTTTTTTAAATACGAACCCCCATCTTACAATACGTTTTTGAAAAGGTCTTCAAATAATAAATACATTGGTGCAAATTTTATTTTTTTAATATTTTTTTTTTTTTGCAAATGGCGTCCAACTTTGTGTATGCAGTAAAGTCTGGAAACCCCTGAATATCTTTCGAAAGAACTTTCTCAGTAAATTTAAAATTATGTACGGTAATCCTTGGTAATTAGACCTTATATTAGAATTGGATCGATTTTTTTTTACTGGCCCCCATGTCGGGGCCAGGGAGGTCAACATCATTTTTTTTAATACGAAACCCCACCTTGCGATACATTTTTGGAAAGGTCTAATTACCCCGACTTATCGTGCACAGTTTTAAATTAACTGAGAAAGGCCTTCAAAAGATATTCAGGGGTTTCCAGACTTTACTGCATACACAAAGTTGGACGCCATTTGCAAAAAAATTAATATTAAAAAAATAAAATTTGCACCAATGTATTTCTTATTTAAGGACCTTTCCAAAAATGTATCGCAAGGTGGGGGTTCATATTTAAAAAAATGAAGTTGGCCCCCCTGGCCCCGACATGGGGGCCGGTAACAAAAATCGACCAGACTCTAAAAGAAGTTCTTATTAGCCCGGTTTACCTTACAAAATTTTAATTTTACCGAAGAAGCCATTCGAAAGTTATTCAGGGGTTTCCAGACTTTTGCCCCACCCTGTATATTTTGGTAATAGCCAAAATCATGAGCTTTCAAACCTATACATGTATTAATAATGTAAATATTAATTTTAACTTTCAAATAATTTATATTTAGTACAATTTCTATTTTATTCTGAACTTGGTGGTGTTGTGGTGTGCTCCTCTATCTCATGATCAAAAGGTTTGTTTGTATTTTCATCAGGCCAGGGTAAAAATTTTTGGACCAAATATTTCCACTACTAGAAGGGCATTAATGTTTGATCTCCTACCTTGTAGTAATGGTTGACTGAGTTACAGAGTAGGTAAACTTTTGTATTTGTTTTAACAATTGTTCTATATGAAGCTCTGTAAATTTTAGAATTTCTGTACTAATAACATTGTCATGTCCACTTTGTATTATCTTAATGAGTAGATACTTATCACCTTGTCTCTCTAGCCTAGATTCTCAAGTGCCTTCTGTAGACTATAAATAAACACTTGAACCTTGGTATTAAGGGACTAACATTAGATAGCTACAAATATTAATGATAATAGTGTGATGATGTTAATAATCATTATATTGACAATCACAATGATTACAATTGCATTAATGGTGGTAACAACTATTGTAAATTGTAAATGGAAACATTTTTTTTATACATTAACAGTAGATCACTGGTAATCCAGCTCCATCTTCATAACGTAGATATTTTAAATGGAAACAATGATTATTGTACTTGGGACATTGATAATAGTAATGGTATTTTTTTAATTTAGCTCTTAGTAAAAACAGGTAGATTGATATGCCCATCACCCAATAACAGTATAACTACTTGGTCACATACTCAAATACAAGGCCATATCCAGATTTTTTAAAATTGAAAATTCATGTAATAACAAAAAATTTATGGGTTCAGCAAGTACCTACATACATGAAGGATTTTAGATTTTGATGAGAGGGTAGGCTATTGAAGTATTGTACACTAAGCATATTTTATTTACTTTGTGATTGGTATTTTGAGGCTGATACTTGTGTAAGTTTGCCCATTTTTTTTTTTTTTTTTTTTTTTTTTTTCTTAGTCATAAGTTAGTCCATAAGTTAGATAAGGTGACAATGTTTTATACATTTTTCAATGTCTAATAAACAATAAATATTCTATACTATACTATACTATACTACATATAAGTTAGAGCTGGTTCTCTGCTGTATTACACATAGATTTCTAGGACCTCCATATCCCTAGTCCAACCTAGCTGATGGTGTCATAACTAACCTAATTATTTATAAATTCTGCATTTTTCAGCTTCAGCCTTTCATGTGTCTTTATGAAATTTTCTATACAACACAGAAACAAATTCTGTTGCGTGATTTCTTAAGGCCTTTCAAAATTATTAGAGTCCTTCTAGAGAAAATGATATAACTTGACCAAATATTGTGGTTTATAATGACTTTACTGCATGATGGTGATTAGGATACCAACAAAATGTACAGTTTATAATAAATAAATATGTTTTTTTGTTGTTGTTTATATTAGGAATTTAGTTGATAACAAAGAATTATAGCTATTTTCTGCATTGTTTATATAAACAAAATGCCCCATAATTCTGCCACTGGTTGCTGGTCATATCAAAGTAGCTACTTATTTTTCCTTACACAGTATGAGTTGGGTGGAAGAGATCGCCACAGACAATAACCCCGCCCTTTAGGTAGGACATTAGCTTCATTTTTTTTTCTTGTTTCTTTGCTCAATCTATTTATTTTTTCTTTGTAATTCCATTGTATTTTACTGTATATATTTTTGTCTTACCTAATAAAGCATACTATTATAATAATAATAATATGAGTAGACCCCAAACATCCAAATACCAAGCAGAATTTTTTTATGCTGCTGGGAATTGAACCCAGGAATATATGCCTTGTGCATTGCACCACTCAGCAATGGTGACCACCACATTATGTACAAATGGTTGTACATTCAGCATATGTCTTTAGTATAGAAGCATGGAATATACAAATGGTTTTATGTACATAGAAAAACAAAACTTCTAGAAAATTCCATGCAATCATTAGCAGATTCTAAAAGATACGCTAATCTCTTATGATGCAAGTAATGTGAGATTGTAAACAATAAACTTATCATATTTCCTGGTAATGTTATTTCTCATACATTGGTGGTTCCATGGTGAGAACAGTGTCCAGCTAGTGCATAGACTTGTGGGTTCATATCTCTGCCAGTGCAAGCTTTTTTTTACTCATTTGAGAATTCAACTTTCTTTATTTTGAATAAATAAAGAAATTACTTATTAAAAGGATTGTATATACTATGCTGTCAACTAAAATTGTGACCTATTAACAAAATTAAAAAGAAAAAGATGACTGTATATCTGATGTGAAACTAAACACCAAACAAGTATTATTTATATCTGATATCTGAGTGACAGCTATTTTATGTTTTGAAATATTATACTTTGCCACAGAGGAGGTTGTCCTAGGTAGATTGTAGACAGTGATTAGATATTGGATTTCAAAATCTTAGCCTCAAGGCTTTGTGTGATAAATCAATGAGGTGTTTGTGAAAGTGCAAAATCCTGTTAGATACAAATGGAGAACTATATTAATTTTTAAATTGTTCAGGAAAGAAGACAAACATTCTATGAGCCATTGGACGATGCCAAAAACAATGGGTTTTTTAGACCATAATAAAATTAATTAAGGGTTTTTTTTTCCCATTTTTAATCAAGATATTCTATGAGATATCTATTTTTAATCAAGAGACTCTATGAGATATCTATTTTTAATCTAGAGATTCTATGAGATATCTATTTTTAATCAAGAGATTCTATGAAATCTATTTTTAATGAAGAGATTCTATGAGATATCTATTTTTAATCAGGAGATTCTATGAGATATCTATTTTTAATCAGGAGATTCTATGAGATATCTATTTTTAATCAGGAGATTCTATGAGTTATCTATTTTTAATCAGGAGATTCTATGAGATATCTATTTTTAATCAGGAGATTCTATGAGATATCTATTTTTAATCAGGATATTCTATGAGATATCTATTTTTAATCAAGAGATTCTATGAGACATTGGACGATGCCGTGAGGATTAATCTTGAGATCAATCCCGAAATTTCGGGAATATCGAATAGTCCCGGGATTGTAATACCTAGTAGTATTCCAGTCCATTCTATTCCATAATAATCTATTCCATTCTATTCTGTAGTATTCCATTCCTTTCTATTCCAGGAGTTAAGTGGCAGAGAATGCCTAAGGCATTAACTTCGCCCCGGATTACAAAACAATTGTAATTAAAAATTAATGTTGATGTTCAATAAAGTTATCATATTCAATTCAATTCAATTCAATATTCCATTCTCTTCTGTAGCATTCGATTCCTTTCTCTTCCATAATAATCTGTTCCATTCCATTCCTTTCTATTCTGTAGCATTCTATTCCATTCTATTCTGTAGCATTCCATTCCTTTCTATTCCATTCTATTCTGTAGCATTCCATTCTATTCTGTAGCATTCCATTCTATTCTGTAGCATTCCATTCTATTCTGTAGCATTCTATTCCATTCTATTCTGTAGCATTCCATTCCTTTCTATTCCATTCTATTCTGTAGCATTCCATTCCTTTCTATTCCATTCCTTTCTCTTTCATAATAATCTATTCCATTCTCTTCTTTAGCATTCCATTCCTTTCTTCTGTGGCAGAGAATGCCTAAGGCATTAACTGTTTTTTTTTTTTTTTTTTTTTTTAATTATTGTTATTAATTCTTTGTTGATGATACCTGTACCTGTATATAAAAAATTGTAAATAAAGATTGATCTAAATTGTTGAATAAATTGTTGAATAATTGTTATTAATTCTTTGTTGATGATTGTTTTGTAAAAATAAATAAATTCTCTTCTCTTCCAGGCGCCCTCATGAGGAGATCGCTCACGCGACGTTCGCCTACGAGCACTACGCCGAGGTGATGGGCATGCTGTACCGCCGTCTGGTAGCCACCGGGGACAACCGCAAGTGCTGGCGTCGCGTCTACAAGTCCCTGCTCCTGCTCCACTACCTGGTGAGGAACGGGAGCGAAAGGGTTGTGACGTCAGCACGCGAGCACCTGTACGATCTGCGAGCTCTCGAGTCCTACACGTGCGTGGACGAGTTCAATAAGGATCAGGGTGAGTGGTTATTTATTATTATTATCTGATCTGGTTGCAGGGTTTTCAGTCAAACCCTAACAATTAACACTGAAACCCTGTCCAGGGAACAGGAATCTGGACATAGTAAAACAAGAAATAATCTTCTCACACATACTAGACAACTAGGAGTCTGAGCAAGTCAAACTGGTCACAATAGATCTAATAGAGGTCGGTGTGATAATTGGGGCTCTTCTTGTGGGACCCCAACCAGTTTATATTAATTAAAACACTGCGACCTAATAAGATCTATTGATTCTATTTGGTTTGGTTTTAACGTCCTGATTGAGATAGATAGTCAGGACGGGGGTTTTACCCTCCATTCGCTGGGAATCGTACCAGCTACCCACATGAACCTCACCTAGCCTGGGTAGGGCCGGAAATGCCAGCCTCACGTGTTTGGAGGGACCAGAATTTTCTTCGAAAAGTCTGCCCCAGCCGGGAGTTGAACTCGGGATCTCTGGACTACGGACAGTAGTCACAACCATTACGCCACGGAGGCTGGCTAAGGTGAGTGGTGGACGGGGGGTTGTTTTTTTTATATTAATTTACTTTTAATATTTATATCTGTAAAAAAATGTTGTTTATTTGTTTAAAAAAATGTATTCTTTTGTTGTTGTTCTTTTTTTTTTTGTAAATTGGTCATGTACCGGAAAATATACAATTCCTAATGGTATTTGTAACATATTATTATTATTATTATTATTATTTAACACTTTTTTAATTGGACATATATACAACAATTACAACACAGACAATTACAAATTATTATACAATATAAGAGAAGTAAAAAGAGAAAAAAATGAAGAAAAAATAAATGAATAAATACATACATAATACTCGTATATGTCCTAACTATAAGGCGAGGTTTTAGGCTTTGGCAATCTCTTCCACCTAACTGTAATGTTTGTATGCTACTTTAGAAAAAGAAAAGAAAAAGACACTATTAAACAGATTTAATCAAGTTTTATTTACAAAATAAGGTATATACAATTTACAAGAAAAAAAGTTGATATTATTAAACAAAACTTGATCAAGGGCGGTGCTAATGCCTACGGCATTCTCTTCCATTTGACACTAGTTGTTGGCTTGGTCAAAATTAGAATGGTGGAGCAATTCACGTTTTTATTGAAAAGAATATTTTTGAGGTTATCTTCTTTAAGCGTGTTTTATAAGATTGGTAACACATTGCGTACCGTGTCATGCGCTAGCGCATGACAGTGATATTGTCATAAAGTCACTGTGATGCTCTAGCTAGAGCATGACAGGTATATGTTCAATACTACCACTGTCATGCTTTCACGATACACGCTACTGTGTTTTTCTAAATGGGATCAGATAGTGCGGTCTCTGACGAATTTTTAAGTATGCTTGGTCCTTTGATATGTCAAAAATGAAGGAAACAGTGAACAAAAAAAAAAAGCTTTTTTTTTACAATTTTTTCATAATTATTTGTATTTTGTATTGGAATGGTTTAACATAATTACTAGATATTAATGAACATAGGAAAAAAATAAACAAAAGATCAACACCTTCTTTAGGAGAAACAAAATTAGATGACATCAACACCTTTAGGAGAAACAAAATTATCATTATATTATTTTTGCTTGTGCAAAACAAGCCATAATTATCTCAGTCACGAATGTAATGAACATCATATTTTAGTGACCAAGAATTTAAAATCAAATACCATTGAAATAGACCCGGGCCCGGGGGAAATACGCAAAGGTACGAAGTACCTCACACTAAGCCTTTACAACATAGATCGTTTTTTTCGAGACACGCATTCAATTATTTGCACGTTTGTATCTTGTTCTCAGGAATCAACATTCGTCACAAAGCCAAGGACCTGATCGAGTTCATCCAGGACGACGACAGACTACGAGAGGAGAGGAAGAAGGCGAAGAAGAACAAGGATAAGTACATTGGCATGTCGAGTGATGGGGTGTCCATGTCTGGTTTCGGTGAGGGCTCTTTCTTACTCTAGGGGTGAAAAAATTAACGGGAACTACCCATTTTTCACATTTTCCATATCTTATTCTAATATAAAATAAAACTTAGGTCTAGTAAAATAAAACAGTATCTAAAACTAAGGTTAAAAAAAGGACTAAAAGGTTGGCTCTACGCATCGGTCTCACGGATGGAAACAAGGTCCTGAAGTTTGATTTTTAGTGATGTAGAAGTCTCATGAAGAACATTAATATTGTAAGGATGTTTCTCATAAAAATCATCAAAAACGAAATAAACTGTGCTGATATTCAGTCTCAAATTACTTATCGTACTAACTTAAAAAATACGCGCAGTAAAAATATTTTCACCACCATGACTAGTAAGACTAATATCGTGCAGAATAGTCCATTAAATAGATGCATGACATTATGCAACATCTTAGCAAATTCTCCTTACAATATTAATGTTCTTCATAAGACTAAAAATCAAACTTCAGGACCTTGTTTCCATCCGCGAGACCGATGCGTAGAGCCAACCTTTTAGTCCTTAGTAGTCTTAATCGGGCAGTATAGCGAACCTCCGTGGCTCAGTGGTTAAGAGCATTGGTTGCTGACCCGGAGGTTGCGGGTTCGAATCCCGGCCGGAGCGGAATATTCTAACCGAGTTTTCCGGTTCCGGAATGTGAAGTGCCCTGAAGTAATGCGAAAGCAGTTCCGGGGCACAATAACCTTAAAAAAAAAAAAAAAAAAAATCGGACAGTATAAGGCGATATTATAATTATTATTATACTATTTTTTTGTTTTATTATACTATTTTATTATTTTGTTTCAGGCACGGGAACAGGGGATCAGTGGGAGGATCTGCCCCCCGCTAAGGACTGGAGTAAGGAGGACGACTGGGATACGGAGAGAGTAGCGGGGTTTGAAGAGAGTGAGAATACGAGGTAATAATAATGATCATAATACCTACTCTTATTTATTTACACTCTATTTTTTATACAAAACAATCAACAATATTTTTTTTAATTACTAGGTAATTATTTTTTCAATCAACTATTGTACTATTGATAGTACTATTGTTTTGGCCACATTACATTCCATACCGTTTGTAGAACACCAGCGTAGGATAGAGTCTATATCTTTTTGCAAAGAACGAGAATCTTCAGTTTCACAGATAACTCTGCTGATTTTTATATCATCAGCAAAAATTTCTAGGTGACTTGTAATCACATTTTTTATGTCATCAATATACATAAAAAATAACAGGGGCCCTAAATTTGAACCTTGTGGTACGCCCGAAGGGATAGGCTGATCCTCAGAATAGAAGTTACCACTTCTAACTCGAAAGGAACGACCACTTAGATAACTTCCAAAAAAGTCAGCGTAACAAGTAGAAAAACCACAAGTTTCGCAGCTTCTTATAGAAGTGTATGAGGAACTACATCAAACGCCCGACTAAGGTCAAAATATACAGTATCAACCTGCATCTGATTAAGGACTAAGGGGGCTGCAAACTGAAAAAGTGAAACCAAATTTGTAGTAGTTGAACGTCCTTTCAAAAAACCATGTTGATAAGGAGAAATTAAATTTTTTATGTGAAAGCTAATATGGTTAAAAATACATTTCTCAAATATCTTTGCGAAATTACACAACAATGATACAGGTCTGTACTTCTTTACGTTACCTACATTACTATTTTTAGGTACCGGAACCACAATAGACGTTTTCCATAAGGATGGAAATCTCCCAGAAGAAAGAGGAGAAATATTGAAAATGTTACACATAATAATAATAATAATGGTGTCTCCCCCCCTCCCCCCCCCCCCTCCAGTGATAACGACATCGATGACTCATCGGACGTGGACACCCACCACCACTCCCCCCCCACTCCGCCCTCCGCCCCCGCCGCTCCCCCCGCCTCCTCCTCCTCCGTCAGTCTGCCCCCTCCCTCCTCCCTCAAGGCCTCGAGCACGGGAAAGGCCTCGAGCACCGGAGGAAAGTACTCGGACACAAAGAAGGCGCCCGGCCTCGGGTCCCGAGGCAGAAGGGCGCCCCCCCCGCGCTGAAGAAGATCGACCTGGGCGCCGCCGCCCACTATGGTGAGTTCCGTGTTGATTTCCTCTCTTATAATAATAATACTCTTTAGTGGAAGGTAATGCTCAAAGAATTTTCTACCACCTAACCCTCAGAGTCTTATTATTATGTGGTCAGAAACTCAAATTAATGAGGAAAAATTCATGTACTGGGTGGGATTCGAAACAACGGATCCCTTCGCTACCTGGATTACTAGACCAGCGCTTTAACCACTTGACTATCAGTGACACTTCTCTTCTAAGTAATAATAATATAAATATGTTTCTATGTGTCATTATATCACCTATCTTACCATTGAGCTAATGGTGCGCTCAGTGCTAAGATATGATCAAATTTTATTATACATTTTGAAACGGAACAGTGCGAAACGGAACGGAACAGTCTGAATAAAATGAACTGTTTCTCTCAAAATTTAAACAAACCGAGGATCCGAGTCGGTGTCTCGGTTCCTTTTGGAAAAACGGAATGTTCTAGCTTCTGATTGGTTCTCATTCTGCGTCTTTTTGATAATGGAATATTAAATGAGAGCGCCAAATTTTGAATCTGCATTTTAAATTTATTTTTGAAATGAGATGATCGAAGAACCAATCAGAGAAGAATTACACAAATACAACTGATTACAGAAATTTCACTTCTGTTGATCACTGAAATGACCTTGTTATATTTTCTTTATCTTCAACCAATCAAATGGCCCGAACATGTAAATATGTTCCTGCTGTTCTGGTTCAAATTTTATAATAAAATTCAACTTATGTTTCCATAAGGGATTCTGACAGCTCACATAATAATAATAATAAAAGGTGCTTCTTTGTGTTATTATATCACAATTTTAGTGGGTAGCGCAGAATTATAGGACTTTTCCGTATCTTTAATATCCCAATATCGTATTTTTGTCTGTAATTCCGCCACTGGTCGCTGCTAACATTAAAGCAGCTACTCATTTTGCCTCACGAGGTAGGAGTGGACCCCGAACACGAACACCCAAGTACAGAGCAGAAAAAATCCTGCCCCGCTGGCGATCGAACCCAGGTCACCATGCGTGCAATGCCTAGCGCGCTAACTCACTCGGCCACGGTGACCACTCCTCTCTTAAAAGTATCTATAAGGTTTGGGTGGAAGAGATTGTCAGAGGCAATAACCCCGCCCTAAACTTAACAAGAAATTTAAAACAGACCTTTTTTAAATACTAAGATAACAATACCCAGTAAATTCGAATAATCATTAACTCATTTTTTCCTTTGATGTGTAATTTTTAATCGCTTCTTTAATTCTTTTTTTTTTTCTGACGGGTCATTCATAATTACATAATATGTCAAGACCATTTGAAGGCATCAGGGGAAAAAAGAACAGAGTCACAAAATCAAAAAAAAAAAATCAGGAGAGCGATTAAATCTAGACTCCGTGCGTTTTTCCCCTGTGTACACATTTTCAAAAACCAAATATCTCGAGACACTGATCTCTTATCCCATGTTTCGTCTTACCTATAAAAACCACTTCCTATGCGCAGTAAAATGACGCAATAAAATCGTTTTTCAAAATTTTGGACATGACAAGTTATCCTCCCATTAAGAATTTCGACTACCTAATAATACGTCTTGAGTTTACTCATTAGTTCCGATCTAAAATTAATTGAATGGGTGAGTAGAAGAACCAGGAATGTCAAAAATCGACTTTTCAGGAAAGCAAAAATATGACAAATATTATCATGCTAATGAGTATGCTTCCCCCACTTTAAAATCGAAAAAATGTATACTTATAAGGGGTATTTCTCCTTCATATTCACAGAGATGATAGAAAAGAGTACATTCCTTCTTATTCTACGAAAAAAAAAAATCGATTTTTGACATTCCTGGTTCTTCTACTCACCCATTCAATTTATAATCATTATAAGTCATAGAATAAGTAGTGAGCCACAGTTTGAAGCCTGACGCGCGTTGTGCCGCCATCTAACATAATACTTTTTTCCCGCAGGCAAAGACAGCTCTTCTCAAACCAGGGGCGGCAGCGCAGGGACCACCATCACAGGGAACTCAGCGGTCGGGACTGGCAACTCGGAGACCGCTGGGTTCGATCTTCTTGGCGAGCTCATCACTCCTGCTGACATCACCCCGTCCAACAGATCAGCAATCAGTGGTGGAGGTGGTGCTGACTTTGGCGATTTCGAGGCGGGTTTTGTGAATAGCAACAATGTAACTACTAGTTTAAGGTACGTGAAATTTTTGTTTACCTTTTATATTAGTAGCAGTTGTATTGTATGAGATACAATCGAACTAGGTTATAAGAAAACTCATGTCTCGCTAGAGGACTATAAACATAATAATAATAATATCGCCTTATTTATACTGCCCGATTAGGACTATTAAGTCCCATTATTCCAGCAGTAAGCCCAAGACGTATTATTATGTGGTAAAAATCCCAAATGGGAGGATAACTTGTCATGTCCCGGCTGGGTTTCAAACCCACGACCTCTGTAATCTCTGGGTTCACAGAGTGCCGCCTTTACCACTGAGCTACCGGGACAGACAGACTAGCCAACCCTTACAGGCCAGACTAGCTTGCAGTTTCCTTAGGGTTTATTGGCTTGTAAAGAAAAAGGTCAAGTCCTCATGATGGTTGATCGCACATAGAAATATGTGGTTCAGGACGAGCCAACTTTAAAAAACAAAGTTGGCTGGAGACCATTACTGTCCCCTCCAGCTGTAGCCTAGCTGGCTAGAACAACAAGAGAATTCAATAACCCAATTTTTCCCCCCCACTACATCAAGGTTTCTCTTAGAGAGAGGTTATCTTCCCTTATAGAGGGGTAAATTGGATCTAGAAATCGTTCTCTTATATCGGGGTTTCTCTTGCATCCAGTTCTCTTCGCCCAGGTTCGACGTTTTTTTGTTTTTTTACAAATTAACGGGGTTTACCCATGTTTATTGTATATAATATGAAAATGCAATTGTATAAAGTTGAAAATATACACATAAAATTATAAAATAGAAGTACAGGGTGTTTCAGAAAAGTGTGCATTAATTTTAACCACGTATTTTATGTACCATTTTAGGGGGGGTCAACTCTATAACAAAATGGGCGAAAGTGCTTCATAAGGGAGATACACATCTCTAAAGGTTCTTTAAAAAAATCTTAGATTTTGAATTACGCCTTACCTGTTAGAGTTATTGAAACGCGGAAAAAAATTGACTCCCAATACAAGATGACGCCGTTATTTTGATGTGAGAATTGAGGTCATTGCACTTTCAGGGACGGCTACAGGGGGGTTAACTGAAAGAAAAGTATCTCCCTTATGAAGCACTTTCGCCCATTTTGTTATAGAGTTGACCCCCCCTAAAATGGTACATAAAATACGTGGTTAAAATTAATGCACACTTTTCTGAAACACCCTGTATATAAAAGTTAGGTATACATATATAATATAAATGATGCAATTACGTATATAAATAGATAGACGTTGCTCAGTACAAGAACCAAGATGGGCTATAGATTAGGCTGACTAGAGTTCAGTAATGGATCAAGTAACCTAACAACCGCAATTATGAGGATGAGGTTGAACCTTGCCGACCCCAAGTAGGTTTAAGCTAGGCTGTGGCCGAAATCTTTCTTTCACAAGGGGTAGACTATCTGGATGCAATAGTATAGTTCCCAGATTATCTACCTTGGTTCAACGAGGGGTTGTTTTTAGGGGGTTCGCCAAATCCCATTCTCCCGATCTCATAGTTGGTAAAGCCTTTCTCGATAGCTGGGGACTTGGGGGTGTAGATACACATCACTACGTATTTATACCCCATGGTCCTTGTTTTCGGGTTCGGTTTTGTCTGCTATTTGCGTATCGGGTTCATTGATTCCTTGGAATTTTTTTTCCCCTCGAAAGAACAAGTAGGTTCGGGAAAATTTTCAATATGCATGCCACAGCCCTGGATATCGCTGACTCACCTGAACACTATAAAGAGGCACTAAAAGTACTGTTATATAATTCTTAGTTTCTGTTTCTTGTCACTATTTGTCATTATTTTATGTTTTTTATACTTTACCTAACATTAATTTAAACCTACTATGTATATTGTATACCCATTGATTTTGTAATTGTCCAACAAGATGTTTAATCAATTATTAAAAAAAAAAATAATACAAAATTGCGAAAGAAGAATGTAAAGGAACATCCTCTTGTTCTCCCCTCAGCTCATCATCAGGCGCTGTGTTAGGAGGGGTGGGCGGGGACGACTTTGCTGATTTCTCATCAGCATTCAGTTCCGCCAATCAGCAGCCACCATTCCCCTCGACCAATCACCAGGCAGCATTCCCGTCGACCAATCAGCAGCCAGCTTCCAACGCGGATCTGTTGTCCGGGTTGACGGCTCCTGTGCTGGGTCTGGGAGGAGTTCAACCCCCAATGTCTTTCCCTCCGGCCTCCTCTTCGCTTCTAACAGGTGAGTTCTCTTCTTTGTTACTAACAGTCTGTCCCGGTAGCTCAGTGGTAAAGGCGGCACTCTGTGAATCCAAAGACTCCAGAGGTCGTAGGTTCGAAACCCAGCTGGGACATGACATGTTTTCCTCCCAATTGGGATTTTTACCACATAATAATATGTCTTGGGCTTACTGCTGGAATAATGGGACTTCAATAGTCCTAATCGGGCAGTATAAATAAGGCGATATTATTATTATTATTATCCTTATCCTTCAGAAAAGGAAAGGTCCAAGGAAGGCACATTGACTTTGCTGCGGTTGAACAAAATTTTTCTTTTTACATCGTTTAAAATATTCTACATTCTACTTTTTGCGTACCTACTTACGTTTATCATTGTATCATTCCTTTGTGAATACTGGGGAATATTTTGTAAATTTAATTTGTTTTCTTTCGTAAATAGAAAAAAAGGATATAGCAGGATAGCCAATAAATTCGAGGACAAGTTTTGTATCAATAATATTAATTAAAAATATATTTTAATGTTTTGTGGTAACTTGGATTTTAATATGGTAACTTTGTTTTAATATCAATTAAAAAAATAAAACCTGTAAAAGTGGACATAAATACAATAACAATAATAATAATTGATAGCGATGCAAAAGATATAAAATTTCTTGCGTAAGAAATCTTCTTTAAAAAAAACGGTTTCTTTAAAGAACTAATAACTTTTATTTTATAATCACTATAGTACATTACTGCTCCATCTTCTTTAAAAAAAATCCACAACAGAAAAACTCCGAATCATTGATCTGCTTCCTCGTATTCGTAAGGACACTGGCCTAATGATTGAAATCTCCTTTTGGACGTCATTTATAATCGCATTTCAAGACATAATGGTTATATTTTTGTCGATCACAATCGTGTTATTACAACTACTGAAATATCCATACAAACATATCCTCCATCACCACATATTTGGAGTATAATTGAAACTTAATTTGGAAAGAAGAAATGAATGAAATAGAAAAACCTCCAACATTGAGAAAATTCATATCTTCTAAATTGATGGAATTTGCTGTGTATTAGCAATCCACCAAAGGTAGACAGCCCCTATTGTATGTATTTTAAATAATATATGATCAATTAGTTTCTCTCGCTTTACTAAATTTTGCTCAAGTCGTGACTTGAACCACAGACCTCCAGTTGGCCCTATCGTTTCAAGACATATCCCTATATATAATAATTTCGTGTCCGTGAGATAGGTAAAGATACCTAAATCACGGTGGTGAGAGGATTATATGGACGCCCAGATCCAATGTCTAGGCTCCTTTCATGTCCAAGACTTATCCCTGAACTCGCATCAATAGTTCACACGCCACATGACATCCTGATGACGGGGTTGGTCCGGTTCTGTTCTTCTGTCCGCAGACGTTCGTAACCTGGAGGCCGCCCCGTCCCCCCCTCCCGCCCTCCTCTCACTCCTTAACAAACACTGGCCCGGGCCCCTGACCCGGCAGAAGCTCTCTCTCGACGGACCACCGACGCCCACATTTTGGGAACTGTCCCGGGCTCATTATCCGCGCGTTCTCGCCTATGCGTTTTCGACGATTCTCGGCACGCACAATTGTGAACTGATCTTGCGTCGCTTGGTCGTGGTAGAAGACGCGAACGTGTACACGGTTCGTGCTGCGGCGGAAGAATTGGTGGCTCAGTTGCAGCGATTTGAGAAACCGTGTGAGAACAGAGATCGGGTGGTGGGACTGCTGGAGGAGCTACTGAGAAGTGAGGCGGTGTTTCTAGCGCTGTTTTGTCGCGATGTGAGTGATATTGAAGAAGGAAAAGATGGAAGGAATGAAAGTGAATGTAATGAAGAAACAAAAAATGGCGCTAAAAGTAATCATTATCAAAAACCTCACAAACCACCACTTCAGGTGACTACTCAAAACAAAATGGTCGCCGCCGATGACCTTATCAGACTTTTGCCTTCACTATCCAGTCAAGTCAGCAATGCCCTTCAATTGCACCTGCCTCCCTTCTTCACCCATTTGAACTTGGAAAAGTTGATTCTGGTTCACATTCTGAATTCAATACGCATGTCGTTTGAAATCGATAAGAGCAATCAACCAAGAAAGACACCGTCGAACAAAGTAGATTCAACTGAAGATGAGAGAAAAGGAAAGGATCTTGTTGAAAAGACAAAAGATACCACGTCTAATTCCGATAATGTTGACAGCATTGCCTTCAGCAAATTGAACATCTCAGAGCAAGAAAACGAATCTCAAATTAAACAATCAAATGAAGGCACGACGAAACAAATTGGACAGTCAAGTGTACTCAATGACACGAATCCAGCTCCCATGAACATTTATCTCATGAGCAGTCTGTTCAACAAAGTTATGTCCAACTTCACGTTGAACAATCCAGGACCCAACAACGAACACGAAAAGTTTATTTCAAAACTGTGCAACTTGTTTAAAATTTGGATTCAAAGCAGTGCGAGTATTTTTTTCACACCCCGTTTACACGATCTTTTCGATTCGCTGAGTCAACGGAGTCTAGAAATTCTAGTGACTCGTATGGTGATATGTGTGGACGACACCTGCGCTTTGGAGAAACTTTGTGAACGGTTCTTTCCTAGTAAACATTTCGAGTATGTGATTGGCGTGAAGATGGTTTTTCAAGCGCATTGGAGTGTGTTGGATAATAAGACGGATGTTGTGGTGAGGAATTTGATTCATTTACTAGCGGCGTTGTCGGATTGGAAAATCGCAGAAAATCGGAGTAAAGATTCGCTGAACTCGACAACAGATCAGTCTCTTTTCGCAAAAGTGTTAACCAGCGTTCTGCAACTGTGGTCGAACTACCAAGTCCTTGTGCATAGCAACATAGAGCAGCATGCATACTTGTCAAAATTGCTGATCAATATGGTGGCTCATGAGCCAGATTTGCTGAAACCGACGGATAAACACCTGCTTGGTGGAATCATGGCTCATTTGAGATGTTCGAATGAGGTGGTACGCACAATTGGCATGATTAGTGGGGAGAGTGTCATGAGTATTGTTGGAGAGTTGGAAGAAGAAAAAAATGATCAAGTGGGGAGTGATGGAAAAGATTCTGCCCAAGAGTGTGTCAAACCAAAAAAAATAGGGTTTGACTATTCTAAAGTTTCGGAAGAAGCTAAAGCTTACGTTGAGAATTTGAGTAAAATAATTGTGAAACAACGCTGTTATGGAAGGGGAAATGTTGAGCAATTAGATGTCGACAAAGAAACGAACAAAGAGTTTGTGGATGATAGACGAGATGGAAATGATCAAGGTGCTTCGAATCCACACAGAACTGATCTCAAACAAGCAGATGATATTCTGTTAGGATTTCTGGAAGAATTCGCAATAATACCCGTAGAAGGAAAAGTCACACTGAAGAAAGAAGGCAATAGAAAAGACACACAAAGAAAACAGGAGAAGAGAATTGACACCAAAGAAAAAAGTTATGTAAAAGACGAGCATAAAGAAGATTCCATCAATGAAAACAGTACTAAGTTAGCTGATACTAAATTAGCTGATCTCAAAACTAAAGTAACCAATGATAGTGATGATGATGTTGCCAGTGAGAATTCCTTCATTCTAGACAGCGACGATGAGGAGTACGATGAACTAGAGGCAGAAACAAGTGAAGTGTGCCACAATCAGGTCTCACTGAAAGTACCCAAATATCTGCGCGATCTCAAAGACTATCTCGTAGAGGATAGATCGAAAGACAATGGAGAAGAAAGCGCGGATGTTTGGACTCGAACGCTATGCAACGCCGAGAAAATCATTCGCGAGCAACTTCCCTTGGATGATGCTCATATAGGGCTCGAGTTGCTGAATATCTTCATCACGTTGGACAAGACGTACTTTTTCGAGGATTTTGAGGTGGTGCGTCTGAACGCGATGTTGGCGGTGGTTCTCGTCCATCCGAAACAGGCGGGAGAGCATTTGTGCGTCCAGTTTCACAAGTTCGGACACCTGTACAATGTGCGCCAAAAGATGCTGCTGTTGGACGTTCTGGCGCATGGGGCTCATCTCCTAGCGAGTCTAGACGGGGAGGATAAACTTCAATCGCGAGACATCCAGAATGAGGAGCAAGGAAGTGATGGTAAACCAAGGAGTTGTTCAGGAAGGAAAGAAGCAAAGACGGTGGAGAACAAAAAACAAAAAGGACCTTCCAAGGGACCAACAAAAGAAGAATTTTCCAAAGAGTTATCCCGCAAGAAAGTTTCTAATAAAACTGATACATCTTCTGCAACATCCCCGGACCAAATCGAATCTCACAAATCTCTTTTGAAATCAGACATCCTCGGCACTCTCATTTGGCGGTCACGAAAACTGGATCTTCCGCCGACCGATAGTTCGCAACACGGTCCCGGCGGAGTCAAACTTCGACCGAACCACTTCGCCAGTGTGGTCAACTGGTTCTTCTATCCGCTCATCCGCGGAAAATCCACCAAGGAGGACGTTTTCTTTCCGCTCAAACCACGCGAGAACGGCGACAGGTTTACGAGCGAAGATGAGGCGAGGAAATTGCGGGAAGAAAACCTGAAACTGCTCGCGGAAATTGAGGCGGATTTAGTGGCGATCCATGTCGATGGAAATTCAATAACTAAAAGTGGTCGTTCTACTGTTCCCGCTCCGCAAAGGAAATCAAACGAAACGCTTGGAAATTTACACGCTATCGTCAATGTAAACAAATCCGGAAATCGGGAATCTTCGACCGTGTTCGAGAGTATTCGTCAAAGTCTTGACGCAAGCTCGGGGCGAGAGACTCGCGAGCTCTCGCGTAGACTGGACGAGCTGCTGATCATTCGTCTTGTGCGTACGCTAGGCGTGATCCTTCTGGCGAGTCAGAATTCAGTACACAACGTTGCCATGGCGACGGAGATGTTGGAGTTTCTTCACGCGCTGATTCAAGATGGTCCTAGTTCCGTTGGTGACCGCTCCGGCAGTGGTAGCGCTAGCGTAGAGTTGCAGTTGTCTCTCTTGGCCGGAGTAGCGTCGGTCCTTCTCTCTGTGTCTCGCCCCAGAGTGAGGGAGCTACCCCTCACCTGGGTGGGACAATGGGCGATGAGATTAATGAGTGAGAGTTGTGAAGCGCGAGTCAGGGAAATGAGTCGACGAGTGCTTGCGTTATATGTGGCCGCGTGTGAAGAAGTAAATGGTGGGAGTCTTCCTTTGTAGACGTTTCCGTAATATTCTTTAATGACAACAGTACCGAAAATTCCTAAGGATTTTCTTTGCTATTTAGCCACTGTATTCAATGATGAAGTCTGGCTGGGGGACTATAAACAGGGAGTAGACCAGCATTGGCTTGGTTCTGGTGGACCTTGTCAATTATTAGCCTCCTTGTAAAGACAGTGGTAGAAGTGCTGAGTCATTCCTCCACTGTCTGGCTACCATCATTCACGATGACGCCACCGTATAAGTTCTGGTACTGATAGACCTGCGGGGCGGGAGTGCCCCGTTCATCACATCAGCCCCTGGGGTGGCGCCTTGTGATGATGCCTTGTAGTAGTGCGCGAACAATTTCGGTATTTCGATAGTTCCGACAAAAGTTTTTGTCGGAATAAGGGTTGTGTGGAATAAACCCAAACCCAAAATAAGGGTTGGGTGGAAGAGATTGCCATAGGCAATAACCCCGCCCTTTAGTTAGGACATATGTTTTTTATATATTTTCTATTCTTTTTCATTTTTATTGTATATGAGTCAGTCAGTCAGTGAAACTCTTTTATAAGTATAGATATTGTTTCCAATTTTTTTCATTGTTAAAATAATTATTTGTATGTACAATATGTACATAATGTCCATTTATACCTAATAAAGCGTTTTATAATAATAATAAAAGTTTTAAAGCTCAAAGCTTTTGTCGGAACCATCGAAATACCGAAATAGTTCGCGATTTTGTTATCATATTATTATTTGTGTTAATCACAATCGCGTGATGTGACACTCACTCAAACTCGCCCTGCTACTTATTTCCCGTTCTTGGTACTCGAACCACCGACCTCCAGGTTACGAGTCCGCCACCTTATCGATTGCTCTACTGAGGTCGCGCGGTTAGCTTTTTGTATAGCTTTGAAATGCTTTCTTAAGACTATCGATCGCTCTGTCGGTTAGTTTTTTTTTGTATAGCTTTGAAATGCTTTCTTAAGACTATCGATCGCTCTGTCGGTTAGTTTTTTTGTATAGCTTTGAAATGCTTTTTTAACTCTTAGACGACCGGGTGTACCACCGGTGGTACACGCATGTCTGTACGGAATGGACCGGGTGTACCACCGGTGGTACACGCATGTACTACGCCTGTGAATAGCCTAAACATCGCCGGTCCCACGGGAGAATTCACTAAAAACATGCCGGTCGTCTATGTGTTAAGACTATCGATCGCTCTACTGAGGTCGGTTAGCTTTTTGTATAGCTTTGAAATGCTTTCTTAAGACTAAGTCTATATTAGATCTCAAAATAACTATAATAATATTAAGATAATCTATTAATTTTAGATAATAATCTCATAAGAAACTGATGGTTTTAGCCGTTGGCATTAGCACCGCCCTTGATCAAGTTTTGTTTTATCTCAATTTCTATGTACCTACTTTATTGTAAATAAAACTTGATCCAACATGTTTAATAATAATGGTTTCATGTTCAAGCCTTGTATAGTTTTTGTAGGATGTACATTGTACAATGTAAATTATTATGTATACGTATTTTTCAAATAAATTGATTACATTTTTTTTTTACTGAAGAATTATTCTATTTCATTGGGTCTCTGATTGCCGCATTACCAGACAGTAGCTTGTAACATTTTTATTTATTTTTAAGATGAGTTTTTCATTCGTGCTATGAAACAGCAGCTACTATAAACTCATTTAGTCTGTGTTGTAGCTTGTCCATACTTCCCGTAGTATGCCTCCCCTCTGATGGGCGAGAAGTGACACAATGTTTCCCATTTAGGTGCTGGGTCCAACACAAGCGTATCTGTAGTATTCACCAATAATTAATTGGTAATAATACTTTATTACCGATAAATTATTGGTCAGGTTGGTCTGCTCTGTAATTTGAACTCAAAATCTTCCTCATGGTTTGCGGGAATCTTACATCTCAGCTAATAGTGCGCTCATCTGGCCACTAACTATTGTTAGATACCATAGCTTTTGTGATCGAAAATACAAAATTTTCTGCTGTGCCGGGTTTTGAACCCTCCATGCTCAGAGTGACACACAATAAAATAATTAATAAGTTTTGTAAAGACAGCAGAGAATATCTCATCGTACCAAAAAAGTGGTAAGTTGTTAAACAGAACAAAAAAAAAAAAATGCTACCAAAATTTATTCTGTGTTTTTCACCAAAAAAACTAAATCACTTTCCATATTTTTACTTCCAAGTACATTTCTGTCGGAAGTATTTTTTCTCATTACTTCCAGAAGCAATGTATGAGCCTCTTTGAATGTTTTGTTGACAATTAGGGTGGTCGTTCTCAAAACCGCCTAGAAATTCCCATTATTTCTTCTCTGTGCCTAAGAACTTCTTACAAAAATTTAAAAATTGAGTCTGTCCCGGTAGCTCAGTGGTAAAGGCGGCACTCTGTGAATCCAGAGATTCCAGAGGTCGCGGGTTCGAAACCCAGCCGGGACATGACAAGTTATCCTCCCATTCGGGATTTTTACCACATAATAATATGTCTTGGGCTTACTGCTGTAATAATAGGACTTAATAGTCCTAATCGGGCAGTATAAATAAGACGATATTATTATTTATTCACTGTGCCTTAGAACTTCTTACAAAAATTCAAGTCTATCTTGAGCCGTTAAAAAGATAAAAATCGGTTCCGGGACTTTTCGTTCACCCTGTGTGTTGAGTTTCAACTGCTGTTGTTCAGTTTTTTCGTTTGTTGGCGATCATGCACTGGTAGTCAAGTGTTTAACGCGCTAGTCTGGTAATCCAGGTAGCGTAGGGATCCGTTGGTTCGAATCCCACCCAGTGCATGAATTTTTCCTCATTAATTTGAGTTTGTGATCACATAATAATATGAGGGTTAGGTGGTAGAAAATGCTTTGAGCATTAACCTCGCCTGGTGGTTACCTTCCACTAAAGATTTTTAGGACGGAATTAATAGACGTTTTTGTAATACCTCTGTGGCGCTAAGTCACGGATTGCGTACTGTGAAAGATAGGGAAAACCGACACTTACCAACGACTTAAGTTATTGATGTTGTCTATTTATTCCGCCCTTATTGTTATTATTATCATTAGAGCAATTTTCACTTAGTCGGTTAATTTATTTTTATTATAAATATTTTATACTGCAAGGTGTATTTTAAAGTGCTGCTATCAATAATATTATATTTAGGTATCCAACAATCATCAAAAAACCATTATTTTGATTTTTTGGTGGTAGTTGGTGATGGAAAGATTCAGCTATTAATAATAAACTATGGTTTTTTGCAGACTTTGGTGATAGTCTCTTGCAGCCAATGCCAATCAGTACCAGTAGCTTCCCGGTCAACTTCGGCACCACCCCCTCGCAGGTTCCTGCCCCTAGCAACAGCAACCCGGTAAGTGACGACTTCTAGTTGTCTCCATTATTATTATTTGAAGTGTTTCAGAGCCTTTTTTATTTCATGATAATATTGTTTACCATATGTAGATTGTTTACTATAGATATGCACATTCCACTCGTATAATTCATTATCATTCAGCAATCATAATAGAATCAACTAGATCAGCGGTCGGCAACCTGGGGTCCGAGGACCCCAGGGGATCCGCGAGAGCCAAATTGGGGGTCCGCGAAGCCATTTCAGGATTTAAAAAAAAGAAGAAGAAAAATAACTCATGAACTCGAATCATAAATAGTCCGAAGTACCCTACTTCCCCCTAACTACTTTTCTTTCATACCCCCCTTTGGTAATGTGGGGGTCCCTTAAAAAATTTCGAGATAAGCTAGGGGTCCGCGTAGTTCAAAAGGTTGCCGACCGCTGAACTAGATAGTACCCAGATTAATATTAGACCTTGTTTATTTCTTCTATGTTTTGTTTTATTATATTCACCTTAATTTTAAGCTATCAGTATGTATTGTATACCTATATATTATATGATTGTACATAAACACAGAATTAATATATTCGCATCTGTAATTGCTTGTCTAGCCCTAAAAAGCTGGCAAGTGTTGATGTTGTATTAAAAAAAAAAATCGTAGCCATGAATTAGCAGCTACTGTAGACGCTTGTTATAGCCTAACCATCCCGTAGTATGCCTTCCCTCTGATGGGCGAGAAGTGACGCAATACTTCCCATTTAGGTGCTGGGTCAACACGAGCGCTGCGGAAGCTATCCCTTACAAACAAATGTAAACAAATATTGAATTCAATTTTTTTGTCGACTCTGGTGATCGAACCCGGGACCTTCCGCATAGCAAGCCAGTATCTTACGACCCGAGCTAATTGTCCGCTCCAAAATTGACTTCTACCCTGTGCTGTTAGAATCAGCTCCCAGTTCTATGATATCTTAGCGTATATTATCGATCCATCGCACTTTTGGCTGCTTGTGATAACTCTATTATTATTAAAATAATTTCAAGTTTAGTCTCCAAGGATGGAATTTTGTTCACACATAGGTAATGTTAATGAAAAATGACCCAACTTTACAGATGGAAGCAGATAAACTTAACTTTTTTTGGATATTATTTAACGCACAATTTTATCTACTTCAATTAAGATTTCTATTAAGAGCAACAGAGCTAGCCTGAACTGCTAGGATCAAGTAGTCTGTCTCTGTTTGTAGTCTAGTGGGACACACTAGTTTTCTCCCTGTTAACTTATCAGGACTCTTCTTGTGTCTAATTTGCTCCTATTGATTCCGCTCTAAATGTCCTAGAAGATTCAATTCATAAAACATATATTTTATACAAGTTTATATTATTTTCATTTTATATTTTTATTTTATTTTAAATTTTTTATACAGGGTGTCCCACCAAACTTGGACACCTCAAATTACTCGGCCCCTGAAAGAGTTTTTGAAAAATAAAAAAATCTAAGGTACATGTGCTAATTGTGCGGTTTCAGTTATGAATTTTTTTTTATACAGGGTGGTTCAAAAGTCAGAAATTGAGGTGTCAACTTTCGATTTTTAAATGGATCGACCTGAATTTTATTTGATAATTTTACTTCTAAATGATTCCTGAGTACTTTTTTAAACAAAAATATTACATACAGGGTGGTTTTTTTTCGACCAATTTTTTTTCTAAATCTTGAATAACTCAAGTTCGGTTAATTTTTTCGATAACAAGAAGAGAATGTGTCTGTGTAATGAATACACGCACTTTCCATTGGCATCAAAAAAATTTATACAGGGTGGTTCACAAGTGAAATAATGACTTGATTTTTTTTAAAACCGAGTTTTTATAATTTTTTATTTAGGATTAATAATTCTCGTCTAATTTTACACATTTTTCGTTAGTCATATCGAAAAACAAAACTAAAGAGTTGTACAGGGTGAGACATATTTTTTTTGTAACACCCTGTATATTTATTTATTTAAAGCCCCAATTTCACTCAAATCAATGAGCAAGGGCCTCCTTAAAAAGGGTATTTATTGAGTGTGAATTAAATTTACAATGAAAAATATTTTAAAAAATAACTTAAGACAATACAACAATACATTAAATATTAAAGGATTAAATTGTTCATGAGTAATCAAGGAATAAAAGTTAAGCATCAGTTTTAATAATGGTCATTTCATGATAAATTTGTTGATTGTATATATAAATGCCTGTAATTAGTCTTGTTTGGAAACAAATTAAATGTTACATGGTGAGAGGTATTCGAACCCTCCCACCTGTCCAAAATGATTTCATTTTGGTTTGTTTATCTGTTTATTATTACTACATATCAGTTAGGGGTTCGAACCCTCTGAAAAGTGTAACAGTTTATTTAATAAATATATAAGGTTCAATTAAATAGTTTTCCATTCTTCTCTGTCTCGCGCCCGTCTCATCCAAAGAGGTCCAGCTCGCGCCACTATTTCGTCCTTCCATCTCTTCTTCTGTCTTCCTCTGTTCCTCTTCTTATGCCTTGGTATCCATTCGGTGATTATTTTTGACCATCTGTCATCTTGAGTCCTCATCATGTGTCCTGCCCATTTGAATTTTAGATCCGCTGCTACATTTTCTGCTCTTTTGACTTGAAGCTGATTTTCTATGACTCTAGTTCTTACTTTTTGCTCTAGTTTTATATTCAATATGCTTCTCATGATTTTATTTTGGGTAGTTGCTATCTTCCTTTGGTGGTTTTTGTTCATCGCCCATGTTTGACATCCATAAATAAGTGTAGGGAAAATGCAGGTTTGTAGGACTTGACCTTTTGTTTTTGTGGACAAGTTGCCTTTCATAATCTTCTTAAGACTCCAGTATTTTTTCCAGGTGAGATTAATCCTCCGATGGATTTCTTCGTCAAGGTGTTTTTTCATCACAATTGTTTGGCCCAGATAAACATAGGCATCTTCGTATTTTAGTTCTTCTTGACCCAGCATTATTGTTAATTTTTCACTGTTTGTCATTACCTTGGTTTTATTTGTATTCATCTCTAGTCCTCGAATTGAACTCTGAATTTTTAGTTCGTTTACCATCTTTTGCATTTCACTGTGACTTTCTGATATCAGCACAACATCATCCGCAAAACGCAAGTTGTTCACCTTTTTCCCATCTATAGCAAGACCATATTTCTCCCAGTTTAGGTCTCTAAATATGGTTTCCAGGATGGCATTAAAAATGTCCGGCGATGCTGGGCAGCCTTGCCTTACGCCCCGTTTAACAGAAAATTCTCTACCATTTCTGTCCAAAGAGATAAATGCTTTTGTTTTATCGTATATTTCCTTTAATATTTTTATATATATGTGTTCTATTCCAAAAAGTGTCAATGTCTCCCAGATATAGCGGTGTTTTACGGTATCAAAAGCTTTAGAGTAGTCGCAAAAGGTAATGTATAGAGGCACATTGTATTCATGTCCTTTTTCTATTATCTGGTTGACGGAGTGTATATGGTCGATTGTTGAAAAGGTTGGTCGGAATCCTGCTTGTTCACACGGTTGGTTTTCTTGCAATTTTTTTGAAATTCTTTTCTGAAGCATTTTCATAAATATTTTATATAGGACGCAAGAGAGTGTTATGGGTCTGTAGTTTGTTAGTTTGTCTCGCCTGTCTTTCTTGTGTAGCAGTATGATTTTGCTGATCTCCCATTGTCTTGGAATTTTTCCTTGACATAATATTTCTGTGAATAGGTAGGCTATTGCATCTTTTACTTCGTCTTTTCCTGCTATTATTAATTCATTTGTGATGTTGTCAACACCTGGTGCCTTGTTCTTCTTTAGATCTTTTATTATAGCCTCTATCTCTTCTTCTAGTATACTGATATCATTTCTACTTATTATCTCTTCATAATTTCTTTCTATTGTATACATTTCATTTTCATCTTTTTCTGGGTCATTGTACAATTTTTCATAATATTTGGTTGCTTCTTCAACAATTTCCTCACGGTCATATATCATCTTATTGTTACTTCCCTCAATTTTTTGTATCCAGCATTTTGAAAAGTGGTTGAGTTCTTTATTAATGTTTTTTGTGGATTTTGTTGTTTCCATTATTTCTTTAATGACTCTGTCTTCGTAGTCACGTATGTCTTTCCTTATTTCTCTTTTCACCAGTTTCCTTATCTCTGCATGCTCTATTTTTTCTCTCACAGTCTTGTTCATCTTTTTGTTAAGTGTTTCCCTCTTCATGATTAGTTCTTTGGTCTTTTCTGTTAATTTTTTAGTTTTTACTCTTGTTGTTGGTTTCTGTTCCTTGTTTTCTTGTTCCACTGCCAACTTTATGCTATTGATAATTTTATCATAGATACCTTGAACGTCAAGCTGTTCGTGTATGAGAAATTCTTCATTTAGTTTTTTACATAGATGGGTTTTGAATGATTTTTCTGAGTTCTTTATCTTCATTATTGTATTCTTTGTTTTGATGTGTTTTCTTTGCTTACTTGTACTAACATGACACTGGAGCATTCTGTGATCTGAATTAAATTTTAGATTGCTAACAATTTCCATTTTCCTAACACTGTCAAGATCATTACACAGAATATAATCTATCTCATGTGTTGTGTCTTTCGGTGAACGCCATGTCCATTTTTCTTCTTTTGAACCTCCGAAATATGTGTTAATAATTTTCATATTTTCTTCACATGCAAAATTAATAAGTGTTTCACCTCTTTTATTTCTTTTGCCAACTCCAAACTGTCCCATGATTTTATTTTCTTCCTTTCTTCTTTGTCCTACACTGGCATTGAAATCGCCAATTATCCAGTATTTTGCCTTATTTTGATATTTGTTTTTCATTAATTCACTTGTCTCTTGGATTTTTTCATAAAATTCTTCTACTTCGGTTTCCGGATGACTAGATGTTGGAGCATGTATTTGTGTTATTACATAGATGGTTGAATTTATATCCATAGCTAGAGTCGCAATTCTTTCTGTTATTCCTCTGAATTCAAGAACATTGTTACTCCATTTTTTGTGTATTAAGAATCCACATCCATAGTTGCTCTCTGACCCTGCTGTATGAAGAAGTAGATTTCCAGACTTTAATTGTTGAATAGTTTCATAATTTCTCCTTATTTCTGCAAGACCTAGGATTCCCCATTCAATTTCTTCCAGAGCCATTTCAAGTTCTACAACTCTGTTGTTTCCTAGCAGTGTTTGTACGTTTAATGTTGCAAAATTAATTGTTTCGTTTTTCTTGTGGGCTGCTTTTTTACATAGATTACCTTTTCCTTTAGCCTTTTCTACCATAGATAATTTTAGTTTGGGTATTAATTGCTAATCTTTGTTCTGATTTTGTTGATCTTCATTTTCATTTGTATTCTTATCAGGTGTCTTATGAATGATATGTTGGTAATTGATGTTTTTCTTCTCTGGGGATTTTAGATTTTTATTCAACCCTAGTTGTATACCTACACTGTCCAGAGTAATCTGGCCTAGGCTGCTTGCTCTGATGTGACTTTTTTCGAATAGTTTCTTCTTTTTCTTTAGGCTTTCTTCAACATTGGTTTCTTTGTATATAGTGGTGAGTGTCTCGGGAGATTTTTGTCTTTTCTGTATACACCCTGTATATGACTAAACTAAACACCCTGTATATGGGCAGTCAAAGAGACGCAAAATTAAATATAAAGACTAAATATGCAAGAAAAACTTTGATTTTTAATTAAACTAAAAAGTTATGGTTTTTTAACTAATATTGTCGCATGGACCACCCTGTAGATATTTTCTTAAACTATCATGTAGGTACTCTAAGTTGTATAA
Organism: Bactericera cockerelli; assembly: GCA_024516035.1. Classification (NCBI taxonomy): domain Eukaryota; kingdom Metazoa; phylum Arthropoda; class Insecta; order Hemiptera; family Triozidae; genus Bactericera; species Bactericera cockerelli. The sequence continues at coordinate 30,381,910 of CM044964.1, read as the reverse complement.
AATTCAACGAACACTTCGAATCATGTGGGAAAAACAAGTAAAAAACACGAATTTGAAGCCATTTTCAATTTGGTGTCCACACTGAATATGATTTTAAAACTTGAAATAAGAAGTAGGTAGGTGTAGACACAAAATTGAGCATGGCTTTTTGAATTCATTTTTTTTATTTCAGATTTGGACTCCTCGTTCAATTTTAGACAGTTTTCGACTACCCATATGATGGTTTAAGAAAATATCTACAGGGTGGTCAATGCGACAATATTAGTTAAAACACCATAACTTTTTAGTTTAATTAAAAACTAAAGTTTTTCTTGCATATTTAGTCTTTATATTTAATTTTGCGTCTCTTTGACTGCCCATATACAGGGTGTTACAAAAAAATTATGTCTCACCCTGTACAACACTTTAGTTTTGTTTTCCGATATGACTAACGAAAAATGTGTAAAATTAGACGAGAATTATTAATCCTAAATAAAAAATTAAAAAAACTCGGTTTTAAAAAACATCAAGTCATTATTTCACTTGTGAACCACCCTGTATTATTTTTTTTGATGCCAATGGAAAGTGCGTGTATTCATTACACAGACACATTCTCTTCTTGTTATCGAAAAAATTAACCGAACTTGAGTTATTCAAGATTTAGAAAAAAAATTGGTCGAAAAAAAACCACCCTGTATGTAATATTTTTGTTTAAAAAAGTACTCAGGAATCATTTAGAAGTAAAATTATCAAATAAAATTCAGGTCGATCCATTTAAAAATCGAAAGTTGACACCTCAATTTCTGACTTTTGAACCACCCTGTATAAAAAAAAATTCATAACTGAAACCGCACAATTAGCACATGTACCTTAGATTTTTTTATTTTTTCAAAAACTCTTTCAGGGGCCGAGTAATTTGAGGTGTCCAAGTTTGGTGGGACACCCTGTATATTATTTTCTTATATTTTATAAATTTAATACTGTTCTATTTTATGTCATGACGTTGTTACTCTTTGTATCAAATGCACAGTAAAACAATCTTACTTACTTACTTCCTTCCTTCATTTATTCTCTCCTCAGCTGGGCAGCACCTGGACGAATGCAGGGTCGCTCAACATCAACCTGGACAACCTCACCCTGTCCAACCCCAACCCCTCCTCTTCAGGCGCCCCCTCCATGAACCAATTGCAGGCTTCCAGACCCCCCCTATCCCCGCTCACACCCCCCGGGGGGGGACCCATGTTGAGAACCGCTGTCGCCGGGGGGACCGCGCCCAATCTCGCTCCCGTCGGATTTTTCGGCACGCCCCCCGCGACCGGATTTCCTTCGCCGGGCCCCACGTTTGGCGGCTTTCCTCCAACCCCTGTGGCATCGCCGAATTATTTCGCCGGCCCCCAGGGCGTGTCGTCAGCGGGCCCCCCGCCAGGGTCCAATGTGATGAACGGGGGCACCCCCGCCCCTCAGTTCTATCAGTACCAGAACTTCCAGACGTCCCTGAAATAGCCCGGGTGAGACCTCGTGGCTGCGCGGTGGTCCAAGTGGAGTGGAAGAGAATGGAATCAGCCCTGGTGGAGTGATTTTGAATTATCCAGAAATACTGCAACCTGATCCAGAAATACTATAACCTGATCCAGAAATACTGCAACCAGAAAAAGTAAGAGAAAAGGGAATGATGTGTTTTGTCCGAGATTTTATTTACACTTTATTTGAGAATAATTCTACAGTTTCTACACCCGACAAAAATTATCACTATACCATTTTATTTACGAAGCAACCAACAAAACATAATAATTTTATTAAAAACAACAAAAATAGTAAAGAATATTGAAAATAAATCATTTTTGTATTTAATTGTTTTTTTTTTTTTTTTTTTTTTAATCATATTTTTTAATCCGCGGCCAAGGGGTAGTTCTCTGTCACAGCTCCGAAAGAATTAACCCATTGAACCCCTGCTAAGTAAGATGTTTGATTTTAATATCATATATCATTACTTTCTTCATGTTATAGAAAGGAAAGTAATGGATTAACCCAAAAAAAAAATGTAGTAGGGATTTTTACGAGCGGCGATCTACAAACGACAAGACAGAATGAACAAAAGTTTTGAGTGACTCATAGGTCTCCTTTGTTTCACAAGTTTTGAAATCCCATATGTATTATATTTAACAAATATAGAAGTTCAGTGTCCTGTCCAAGTCAAACTTTAAGTCTTATCGTCTGTCCCGGTAGCTCAGTGGTAAAGGCGGCACTCTGTGAATCCAGGGGTCGTGGGTTCGAAACCCAGCCGGGGCATGACAAGTTATCCTCCTATTTGGGATTTTTACCACATTACAATGTCTTGGGCTCACTGCTGGAATAATGGGACTTTTTTAGTCCTAATCGGGCACTATAAATAAGGCGATATTATTATTATTATTTATTTTTAGCTCCCGAAAAGTACAAAATGTACTTAGCGGAACTTTTAGCAATGATTATTATTGAAAACCAAATAATTTTTTCATTATTATTATTATCTATCTATAAAAACTCCGCTCTAAATTTTCAATAGGTCAATGTATTTCGGATTTTAGGGTAACTGCTCAAAATGCATGAATAAATTTTTAACTAAGATGTTCTTGTAAATCATTCAATCGTATGATTTCAATTCCATCCCTGATATAATATGGACCTTATATTCTCCCTCTTACATCATCATGTAGCACTCTTTCATTATTATTAAGTTCATTATGAGACTTTTGGTGATGATGGAAAATTATATCTTATTGTTTTATAAAAGTTAGTTGTTATCGTTATCATATATGGTTCCCGAAAAGTACACTAGTACTTCATGGGAACACAAAAATGTATATACAAAAGATAAAAAAATACAAGGAATATTTTTAACAGACCGACGGAATCGACAGACGGACACAAAACCAAAGTTGCGCAGGAGGTTATGAAACGTCCAGAAATATGAAAAAAATTGGAGCAAAAAAACATTATTTTTTTTTACAAAAACGAACACGATACTTCCGATTTCTAATATTAGAAGTTTCTCGGAAGTAATAAAGATCATTATTATCATTATGGTAAAATGATAAGATATAATTTTCCATCAACCCTCTCTATTCTGTCCAAATTATTCGTCTTCCTCCTTATTATTTTACTACCATTTAGTTTTAATTGCACTCCTCGTTATGTACTGGTGGTTTTATTTGTTCTGTTTATAGTGTCCACCTCCAAATGTCGACGGACCGATTTTTTTTTTTTTTTTTGAAGAAAGAGAAAATATTTTACACTGAGGCTTAAATTGGAGAGCATATGTGCAAAAATGAATATCTCCAAAAATACAAAAATGAAGTTAGGAATTGATTTTAACAGTTTATACTGAGCGGAATTCAAAAATGAAACAATAAACGACCTTACTCGAACACATCCTAGACTTCCTAGAGTAATTGCGCTTTCAAAACGACCGTATCAATCAAATCTGAACTGATCCATACTCTTGTTTCTGTATTGTTTTACTTTTCATAATATCAGTTTTTTCTTCATACTGAAAATTCATATTTCCGGAGATGTTCATTTTTGCACGTATGATCCTCAATTATAAGTTGGTGTTTTAACCCGTTACAGGTTACAGCACACAAAAAAGTGCAAATTAAGGGACGGTCTGGTTTTTTATATTGTAATCCTATTTTACATTTAAAATTCGGCCTTTTTTTTATATGTAAACAATTTGTATTACTATATGTGCACCATACGTAATCATCAAAAAGCACTTTAGATCACTCCTTTTCAATTGGCATTTGGAGTTTTCACAGTAGGACCCCTTTTTACTTATCTTTTTATTGAAAATCTATACCCATATCCTTAATTGTGTTGTTACATTTCTGTTAATTTTTTGAAGAACAAATATTGTTTTGGTCAAATAGGTTTAATTTGATTTAATTCAATTGGTTTAACTTATCAAGGTTAAATTGTGTAAGATTGGGTTTTTAATTATAAAAAAAACTGGTTACATCTAAAAATGCAGAAATAATGCACATAGAAGGAAAGTAATCAGTGTTGATTCTACTGTCTGACTCAACTTATATCTAGATATTTTAGTCACGAGAAAAAAAAATCAATTAGCCTAAAATGTGATAGTCAGGAGTAACCATAACCAATTCTGAATTTCAGATAAATCGCTAAAACGACCTACTTCAAAAAGTGAATCTAATTATAGCTCTAAATTTTATTCACTTTCATTCTAATTTTATGAGATTTATTTAAACCTGATTTCCCCCTAAATTTTGACCACGTTCATGTGTACCCATTTTGTGCAATATAATCAAAGTATAAAATTCCTTACATTATCAGCTATTACATATTAAAATTTCATGTTTTTTTTTGTCTCTTGAAACCATCTCACTGCTCAAGATTGTTCTTACTGTTAATATATGTGTGCCAACGTTTTAGAAATCTAGCTGCAAATGAACACCAATTGTTAGTGTTACTTTGTTCAAGCCCGATTCCGTTGAAGCAACATTGTCCCATACAACAAATGTTCCCTGTAGCAAGTCTTCCAAGTTCTGAAGCTTTCTTGTGTACTATCTACTACATGTTTTCCGATGTTGCTTTTAAAATGATCTTGATGCCTCAGTAAATTACTTCATCTTTGAGGTTCATCTGTTCTACTGTTGTTTTCATCTCTTGTATCTTCCTATTTGCGTTGGCTCAAGTCTTTCTCTCCCGACACTTTAACTGATTCCAAAATATTTTGTGCCTACAATCGATAAAAATTAAAACGATTTTATAATAAAATAAATAAATCCGAATGGAATTCAAGCACGGTGCGAGAATATTCCGGGAGCGCTTGTTTCTTTTTTTTTTAGAACGAAACGAGATAACGAATCGCTGTTTTCGTACAAATCCGGCACCTTGCCCTCCTCTACTACCAATGCTTACACGCTGATTTAAATTTTCAATTAAGTTACTGTCGTTAAGGAAAATATACTTTCTTCTCATTGAGCGCGCGATTAGCTCAGTGGTTAAGCACTCGCTTGCCATGCGGAAGGTCCCGGGTTCGATCCCCCGTGCCAACAAAAATTTGTATTCAAAATTTGGTTACAGTTGTTTGTAAGGGATACCTTCCGGTGCACTCGTGTTGACCCAGCACCTAAATGCGAAGTATTATGTCACTTCTCGCCCATCAGAGGGGAGGCATACTAATACGGGATGGGCAGGCTACAACACAGACCACAAGCGTCTACAAGTAGCTCCTGTTTCATGGCTACGAAATAAAAAAGGCTAAGAAACACTCATCTTAAAAAAAATATACTGGAAATTTAAAAACTTTCACAAAGTGTCTTCGAAAATTTTGCTATGGGAAGTATTTTTTAATTTTTTAAGTTACAATCCCTGTCTCAACATTTTCAAGTTGAATCAGTTAAAGCGCTCGAACTTTCTAACCATTCCATATTTTAGTGTTTTTTGTTTATTCAACTTATTATTTTCTGTTTTAGTTAGATTTTTTAGATTTTATTTATGGTTCAGTTAAAGTTGATTATCAGTGCGAGGTGACTTTTCCTAGTTAAAAGTTGACATTTCTCTTCAATGTAAATAGAAGGGTAATGTTTACTCAACTCTTAACTAAAGTCAACCAACCCGTTACATGAACTCTTAATTGTAATACATATTAATATTTTACATGTTCTGTTAGTTATTCTCTTAAATATTATAATTTAATTAAATGTAGAAGTTATTTAATTTTACTAATATTCGTACGAACGAGTATTCCTTCCTGATGAATTTATTAACTCGGTATTTGAAAAATGCATTAAAAAAGAATTATTTTTAATATGGTTCGCTGTGCAAAGAGATTCAACTTAACAAATTTATGGTTTATGTTGGCTTTAGAGAAATACTTTAATTTAATGTACTTATTTATTAGAGAAATGTATGCATTTGGTTTCTTTGTGTCGTATGTCACAACTATAGTGGCCTGCACAGCAACACGAGATCATTTGTATCGAGATCAATAACATCATTTGCCCAACTAACTCATTGCTTCCTTGTAATGTTTCCGTTTCTCTCATTTTCCTCACAATGTATGATTGGGTCCCGTAACATTCACAGAGCCAAAAAACTCAGACTGTCGGAATTCGAACCCAGGTCACCTGCTTGCATGCCTAGTGTGCTACTAACTCACACAAAGTCTTCATCATTGGATATTTTTTTTTTACCAGAAAAGCTCAAACTGAACATATTTTATTTTTTACCATTGATTCATAGGATCAGCATTTTAACATGCGTATGTCTAGAATCAGCGTCGGGTTTATTAGATATGTATTAAATTTATAGTCCTACAAACATATAAGAATAATGAACTTTATTTGGATGCACAAATTAATAGGACCAGAGTCCCTCTAACCAAGCAGTTTTGCTGTCTCTCATTAACATCTTGTGACACCATCCTGAGCAACTTATTTTATCTGACATATTGGTCCTTGACATTATAAAATGGTAGTCACAAAGTGCACTGGTAGTCAAGTGGTTAACGCGCTAGTCTGGTAATCTAGGTAGCGTAGGGATCCGTTGGTTCTAATCCGACCCAGTGCATGAATTTTTTCTCATTAATTTGAGTTAGTGACCACATAATAATAAGACTCTGAAGGTTATGTGGTAGAAAATGCTTTAAGCATTAACCTCTCCTGGTGGTTACCTTCCACTGAAGAGTATTATTATTATTATTAAAATGAAAAATCTAAACATAGATGCTATCAAAAACAGAGGTTGTGTAATGAAAAATCTAAACTTAGATACTATCAAAAATAGACCCATCATTGATAGAATAAAAACAACAGCAACTTTTGTATTGATGGTAACAAGAACTGGTAAAAAAAAGGGATTCTTCAGTCCTGCAGATAATAATTGGGTATTTTTTATAAATAAAGAAAACATGGGTTTTGTGTCGGTCTTCCAGATAACGCGACGTTGGTTCAGAAATACTTTTCTTATAATTTAATTTTCTTTATTATTCAGCATAGATTTTATTTAAAATATTTTAGAGTACCTTTTACATATTTTTATTTCCATTATTGTAACTGGCACCCGTGAATTTTATTCGAATGTAAATAGTGATTAAGTCTCTTTATTTTATTGTTAATAAAAACCGTGCCTTAAAATTAACCACTATTGTGTTTTTATTTTTCGAAACGTTAAGGTCATATATACTAGTATTTCAACACCGACCTTAGCAGCTTTATCGATAAGGCGGCGGACTTGTAATCTGGAGGTCGGTGGTTCAAGTTCCATTTCAAGCAAACATTTAGTAAAGCAAGTTTGAGTAATTGTGATTAACACAAATATGATAACTTTAACTTACAAGTATTTCAACGTGATTTTTCACGAAGAAATGAACGAAAAAAAAAACTAAACATCCTCATTATTATCCACTCATCATAGGGTGGCGTCATCGTGAACGATGGTAGCCAGACAGTGGAGGAATGACTCAGCAGTTCTGCCACTGTTTTTTCAAGGAAGCTAATAATTGACAAGGGCCCCCAGAACCAAGCCAATGCTGGTCTACTCCCTGTTTATAGTCCCCCAGCCAGACCAGACTTTATTATACAGGGTGTAACAGACTGAATGTAAAATCTCTTAAGGGTGGTAGTATAGATCATTTCCAACCATTAATGTTCTTTAACACTTTTGATTTAACTCAGTGGTTCTCAAGATATTATATTTTTCAATTATTTTTACAAGTCCCCTGCCTGGTTATAGTCCCCTAGCCAGACAATTATTATTAAACGATAAAGGAGGATAGTTCACACAAAACATTTATCAATGAGAACAAATAGGTAGGTAGGTATGATTTTATTTGTGGTGAAGTACAAGGTCTCTTCACAATTTTTGTGGGTAGCCCAGCATTACTAAGAGCCTCCTTTTACTTTTCGGATTTCGAATTATTCTATTACATTAATTTCTTTTTACTCTGGTAATGCCGCCACTGGTCGTTACTCATACAAGTAACTACTCATTTTTTTTTCATGGGATATGAATGGGCCCCGAACATCCAAGTACAGAGCAGAAAAATTCCTGCCCCGCTGGGGATCGAACCTAGGTCACCATGCGTGCAATGCCGCGCGCTCACTCACTTTGCCATGGTGACTACTTCAATGAGAACAAATAGGTATATAGGTAATTTCCCCATTCCATGGAGTGGTTGATAAAGACCCTTGCTTAACAGTCCTACAACAAAGCCAGGCGTAGTTAGGTTTAAGTTGGAACAATCCACAGAGCAGAAATACTAACCCCAAGTGGTTTCATTACAACAGATCACGCAAAAAAAACACCAATATTATTATAATGTAACAGTTAAAATGTTTTTATTTTATTATTGTTGAATATACACATAGTAAATGGATTTTGAATAAATAAATAAAATTATTTTTTAACAATTAAAGAAGAGAAAGAGAAGCAATAATATGTTTGAATTTGAACAATTCTCGATAGTTCCAACTGTCAAGTCCCTTCAAAAACTGGAGGTACATCGAAAATATTTTTGGATAATTTTATTTAAAAAAATTCGAGACCGTTCATGTAAAAAGCATTCGTGGTCTAGTAGTTAAGGTGCTAGTCTGTTAATCCACATAGCGTAGGGATTCATTGGTTCGATTCCCACCTAATGTATGAATTATACGTGAATTATTTCAAAAAGACCACAAACATGATAATAGCACCAAAACAAGTGCTGGAATATTGCAACTCGGTCGGGCAGTATAATTACGATCATTGAGTTTACACAACCTTCCTGTAGGTACCCTAATCTGAAATTCGAAACTTAATATTTGAAAAACTGGAAAAATTGGAATTTATTTACAGGGTCTTATTCGAACTATCGAGAGTTGACCTATAAAAATATCAAATGAAAATTAGACGAGTATTGAAAATTAAATTATGGTTTAGTCACGAAAAAAATAATAAACAAAATCAGATGTTTTCTCGTCGCTAAAGTACAATATTATATGGCGAAAAGCCTTTTCTACAATTTTATTTTTCAATTTCACAAATTTTTTTTATTTATTTTATTTGTATGTACGGTGTACATGTACCTACACCTTATATTTTGATAATAAACTGGTTGTAACACCCCCATCGCTCTCTCTCTCTCTCTCTCTCTCTCTCTGAAAACACGAAAGTATTCCAAGAACGATAATTTGAACAAGCAACAAACATTAAATTTCAAAAAATATTTTTCAATAAAATATATTATAAGTTCTCAGGAAAAACTTATAATTATACACAACTCTTGGTAAAACAAATAAACATCGAAATAATTTGAAGATAGAAAACACTTGGCTTTTTTTATTTCACTTAATTATTTATTTTCAGATGGCCAGTTACGGCATCGTCAGTGAACGAAGTAAAACAAAAAAAGCCAAGTGTTTTCTATCTTCAAATTATTTAAATATTTTTCATTGCGTTTTTTAAGATGTAATTTTGACAAGTCAGATATTACGTGAATCAGTATAAACCAGTAGACATAGAAATGAGTATACATCAGTATGAAGAATTTATATATTTTTTTTCTAGTGGGATTTTAGGTTTACCAATTTTGAATGAGAAATATCGACAACAGAGCGAATTTTACATACAAGTCTCGGTTTTTATAAAAAGTCTTTCACATCAAAAAAGTATACTTAGTTAAAGACAGGTGGTACAAGTTTGGTATCTATAGGATGAAATGAAGATATTGCTGTGACTTATGAAATGGCATCTGAGAATATAAAGTAAAACAAAAAAAACCCAGTTTTATGTATAACTATGTTTAAGTTTTCCTAAATTATAGAATTCCTTAACTACGAGTATGTTTTATTTGACTTTGATGGCTTTATTAGACACATAACTTAATTTATAAAATTAAAATTGTTGACATTGTAAATAGGGCTATTCCCGTAAATATACTCCCGTACACCGGGTATTTATTATAAAAAAATTAAAGTTTTTTATAATAATTTCTAAAGCAATTTCATGAGACAATTTCCTACCTAAGGTATAAAGATTGTATACGCCCACTGTTAGAAATACTGAAACGGTTTTTAAGAGGCCATCATGACTTGGGACTACGATCCCTTCACTAAAAGAGCATCCTACAAAAAGAGAAATCCTACCTAGTTTAGAAAGTCACCCTGCATTGAGTCAGTTTCATTAGAGTTTGAATGTGTAAAGTGACAAAGAACAGACTATTAAAATAAAAACTTCTTTTTTGTTTAAACAAAAAAGGAAAATCTCCATAACAGTTGACTTTTTCACTTTCCTTGTCCTAGAGAAAGGAAAGTATTAAAAGTGAAATAGCAATATGAGTTTGTATAAGTACACAAGTCTTTTCTCTGCTTTAAATACACAAAAAACAGATTTTTTTACGATCTACATATTTTCACCTATACCTACTGTTTTTTGTTTTTTTTTTTTTTTTGCAAAAGAAGAAGAAACACCTCAAAGAAAAGGGCTTCCTTAAAGGGCTAGGAGACTAAGCAATTTGCAATACAAGTATAAGGTTGAATGTGCAGCCACAAGGGATCTCCCTATACCCTAGCCTTGACCCCACACCCTAGAGTCTAGGCTAGGAGGCTTAGCAATTTTTCTAGACGATTTTCGGGACTCCGTTGAGACCGTTAAATTTAATAACATGGTTACATTAAATACATTATTTTAAGTGGTACCGGCGCATCGGCCAGCCTCCGTGGCGTAACGGTTGTGACTACTGCTCGTAGTCCAAAGATCCTGAGTTCGATTCCCGGTTGGAGCAGACTTTTCGCACAGAAAATTTTGTTCCTCCGAACATATGAGGCTAGCAATTCCGGGCCTTCCCCGGCTGGGTGAGATTAATGTGGGTAGCTGGTACGATTCCCAGCGAATGGGGTAGAACCCCCGTCCTGTCTACCTCAAGTCAGGATGTTGAAACCAAATAGAATCAATGGACATGAAAGGAGAAATTGTACCTGGGCGTCCATACAATCCTCTCACCACCGTGATTTAGGTATCAATACCTATCTCACGGACACGGAATTATTATTATTACTGACGCCTGCGCTGCTGGGAACAAGTATAAAAATCATTCTCACGTAATTAAAAAAAAACACACATACATTTTTGCTTTCTATTATAATTACTAAAAGAACAAATAAAGCAATAGATAGACTCGGAAGTACTTTCCTCTTTCAATAAAAATGGTACCGTTGAATAGTCAAGTAAAAAGTTACGTCAAGTAGAAGTTGAGAGAACTGAGATATATGCTTTGTTTATAAATTGTGTGTGCCAAAAGACGAGTGAGGGACAACATTGGCAAATGCATAATTAATAATAATTAAATAGTTCTCAGTAGCTTGATCGTTAAGGCGGCGGACTTGTAACCTGGAGGTCGGTGGTTCAAGTCCCGCTTTCAGAGTAGATTTTGTAAAGCGAGTTTGAATAGTTGTGATATCACGAAAGTGATTAACACAAATATGATAACTTAATTATATAGTTCTAGCTATTTGCTATGATAAACAAACACGGCAACAGTGGTGTCTCAACTAGTACTTTAAGGACTAAATGAAGTTATTTCTATTTTTTTTTATCTTGCCATAAATGTATACTGTTTCAATGAACCATTATTTTCTATTATTATTATTATAATAAATCACCTTCGATACGAAATATTATGTATTAAGTCACTTGATAAATTTAATTGAAAATATGTAAAACCATTATTTTGACAATCAGCATAGAAAATTGTTTTGTTGAGATAGGGTCTAAAGTAGCACAGCCAAAAAAGCAGGGGATTTTTGAAAGCATCTTTTTTTTCTTTAAAATTATAAAAAGTTTCATGTTAAGAAACATACATGGAAAGAGTAGTAAAAGTACACTAATTTCCTTTTTTATATACATAAGACAAAGAATGGGTAAATACTGTGTCAATTTACATTTTTCTAGCATAACAACTTTATAGGCAACAAAAGGGTTTAACTTTCGTCTATTTTCTAACTGAAAAATTCATAACATTAATTAATAGTAAATATGTGGAAGAGTTACATTATTTAGACAAAAAGTAAAAAATAGATAAATAATCTATAACTCTGAGAAAAACAAAAATTCAAATAGGGTACTTTACAATAATTTAGATAATTAATACTAATATAAAGAATACAATGGAAATATAATGGGAGATGAAGTACAAACATAGACATGAAAAAAAATATCAAAAGAAATTTCATTAGAATTAGAACTCTAAATATTTTTAGAGGGAATTTTCATGAAAATTAGACCTCAAAATAATTATAGGAGGAAATTTAATGAAAGATAGACCTCAAAAAATAAGTCATTGAAGAAAATTTTATTAAAATTAGACCTCAGAATATTTATTGAAAGAGAAAAAAACCCAAGGAAATTAGACCAAGAGAAACAAAAACTGTTAAATGTAGAAAATTTGCTAGGTAAAAAAGATAAAAATGCAAGTGCTGAATGCGAAGGTGGGTTTCAGACAGAGGTAACAAGTGACACATTTTTAGTATTCATCTTTGTACACTAAAACACCATTCCTAGGTATCACTCCTTTTTTTATGTAAAAATCAGAACAATTTAAGTTGAACAAGTATCTTAATATGAATAATAATTTAGATTTCAGTAAATATATACAAAGTGACCAATTTTTTTTTTTTTTTTTTACAAAAATTCAGAATCAACTCTAGGAGACATTCTAAGACTAAAAATCTTTTGTAATTTTTCTTTTGTAATTTTTCAAAAAATGAAAAAAAGATTCACTCGAAAAAAAAGTTTTCATCTGAAAAATAAACTTGATTTTGTTGAAAAGAAGTGCAAACGGTATTCATGTATCTGTGTACAGTGCTTATTAAGTTAATTTTCCAAGTAAATACCAAATACCTAAAAAATTCTACCTATTTTCATTCAAAACTGAGTTATTATTTTGTTTGTATCTCTGGTTCATGGCATTTTTCAAAAATGTGCTATGTTGGCTCAAAGTGAAAATACAAATTTCGATAGTGAGAGCAGTATCCATGAGAGTGAGAGGAGCGAGACGGAGGATCAGAGGGATTGAATGTGAAGATGGTGCAGGAATGGGACGAGTAGAAGAATGATACATTAATGTTTAACTTTTGTATATATAAAATAAAAATTTTTTTTTTCAAAAAGTGATATGAGATTAATCTTAGCATGTCCTCCAAAAGTAATATCCCCAAGAATTGATCCTAAATTTTTTTTAAAAAAACTTGGATTCCTTGTACATTAATATGATGAGTTTTATATTCAAATCTGCAAGTGTAAAACCAGTTTTAAAATTTTATATTCAGTGTGAGTAATCTCTGCTTAAAATCCATTTTTTGTTTCTATTACCTACTTGTAACATCTATTGCTACTACCTAACAGACATAGGTATAAAATTATTAAATAAGCAAACTTTTTTTAGAAATATTCAAAGAATAATAAGCTATCAACATCCAGCTTAATTAAGGCAGGTACATATTTCATGAGAAAGACAACAAGTCCTTGATGGGGTCATTTTGATGGCTCTACAGATATTTCATATATAAAATCATAAACTCACAAAGTTTTGGGCAGATAAAGTATTTTTATAATAGAAAAAGATTCTTAAAGATACTCCCTTTTTTACTCAACAGAAAGGAATAACTACAAATGCATTTTTTCTGTATGTGTGAATAATTCACAATACATGTCTCAAAAAATTCAATAAGGCAATTAAATATTTAGTAACAATCAAACAAAAAAAATAAATTTCAAAATATCATCTGCTAGGCCTAGAAAACAAATTTTCAGATTATGATGCAGAGATAGAGCTCTCGTCTGTATTTTTCTCTTCTATGTCAGTATTGGAAGTGGGCCGAGACTTCTGTCGTCTCTGTGCAAGAGAACTCATCACTACAGGACCTAGGTGGGGTGCGGGAGATGACTGGCTAATGATTTGATATGTGGCAGACATGACACTTTTAATAATATTTGTATCTTGAATGAGAATTCTATTAACAGGTAACATGTCTCTGTTTACTATCCATGGATGCTGCAGAATTTGTTTTGCAGTTGGACGAAAATTAGGATTAATGTTCAATATTTTCTTTATCAAGTCCTTAGCTTCATTGGAAATTGACATCCAATTTCCTGAATTTAAATCTAACTTACTATCAATAATTTTGTGTAAAATATCGGTGGGCTTTTCATTGGGGCCATTCACAAATGGAGTTTGACCAGCTAACAGAGAATATAGAAGGATACCTATGGACCAGATGTCACAGGATGCATCATAGCCTTGGCGTTTCAATACTTCTGGAGCCACAAAGTTAGCTGTGTAACAAGGTGTCATGAGAAATCCTGTTTCAGATCTCAACTGTTTGGCAAAACCAAAGTCACAGATTCTAATGTCATCAATATGAGATGTTTTACTAGGGTACAAAATATTTGAAGGCTTTAAATCCCTGTGCACAACACCATTTTCATGTAAATAGGCTATTGTGGAAACTAACGTAAAGATAATAGCACTTGCTTCTTTTTCTGAGAAAAGTTTTACTTGACAAATTCTATCAAGAAGTTCCCCACCTCTCATGAGTTCCATGACTAAATAAAAATGTAGTTCGTCTTCATAGACCTCACGCAGAGTAACAATATTCTTATGTTGTCCATATCTGAGAAGTATTTCAATTTCTTCTTGGCAATCACGCTTTGGTTTGTCAATAATTTTACAAGCATATTCAACTCGTGTGGAACGGTGTATACACAATTTACAAACACTATAACTACCATGCCCTATCTCCTGTAGCAATTCATACTCATCAGAGATGTCGGGTTTAACAAAGTTTAACCGTGTTAACACTGAATCAAAGTTACGTGCAGTAATTGTTTTGGCACTAGGTGTTGATTCATCTAAAAGACAAGGAGCTACAAAGCTGAAGCCCCTGAAGAGTTCATGAGCAGTTGCACTAGGAGGTACACCGGGAGAATCTGTTGGAGTTTTTGAAGTGAATTCAGAATCAAAGTAGAATGCATCATCTGCTCTGCTCACAGCTGGTTTGAAAGGAGGTTGTATTTGTTTGTTGTAAAGTTTGTCCCAATCAATGGTGGCAAAGAATGGATGAGTTTTGATAGCACCTACACCTTCAGGTCCTGCTCCATACCGATTCTTGGGATTCCTCTTGAATAGAACTCTGAGGAGAGCTTGAGCTTCTGAAGACAGGAACTGCGGCATAGCTAATTTGGCTTTTAGAATCTGTGTCATAGTTTCTTTACGGTTGGAACCTTGAAATGGTAATGTACCAGTCAACATTTCATACATCAGAACACCAAAGGACCACCAATCTGCAGCAAATGAATGCCCCATCCTGTTGACTACCTCAGGTGCCATGTATTCTACAGTGCCACAAAATGAAAAAGCTGTTTGATTTTGATTTTCTAATGGAAGTTTGCTCAGGCCAAAATCAGTGAGTGATATATGTCCATCAGCATCTAACAATACATTCTCTGGCTTCAAATCCCGGTAGATGATTCCTATGCTGTGAATGTGGTCAAGAGCTAAAGCAAGTTCTGCTAAATAGAACTTTACATCTTCTTCGGTAAACATAACTTCTTTGGAGAGTCTAGTGAACAAATCTCCTCCCCTCAAGAAGTCCAAAATTAAATAAAGTTTACCTTCTGTCTGGAATGCATAGTGTAATCGGACAATGAATGGATGTCTGACATCTACAAGAATGTTTCTTTCCATTTTAGTTCTCATTCTATCTCGAACTTTTAAAGTTGCTTTCTTGAGCACTTTCATAGCATACAGTGTACCTGAGTCATTTCCTACAATTTTACGAACAAGAAATACTTTACCAAATGAGCCTTGACCAAGTACTTTGAGTAGCTCAAACTGGGAGGGATCAGCTTTATCATGGCCCTCTTTGACAACATCATTAAGTTCAATTTCTGTTTCTCCTCGTTCAGAAGGTAGTTTGTCACTTGAAGTGGATGAGTCAACTATCATTTCATCAATGCTTGAGGATTCAATGTCTTTCATTTGAACAACCCTGTGCCAGGGATCCCCTGGATCTGTTGAACCAGCAAGAGGCATGGCTTCAATCTTTGAATAATTTCACTAAATTGAGAGCGCAGACAAAATCCTGTGGGTTGATAGAAGGCAACAGGAAGGAAACTATTTGGCTTTGAAATGAAAAAGTGATATAAGCAAAGATCACGTTATGTAGGGGTTGTTAGTCTCATATCTACACATGAAAAGATAAAACACTCTTATAATTTAATTACTTCTAAATCAATTATTAATTAACTTAAAAGGTGGTGAAACACAGTTAACTAATTAATTAGAAAAATAATGTACCGTATGCGGTATGGATGAGGAAGGAAAATTGCTTGAATTCTTGTTCTTGTTGTTGTCTCTTTCCCATTCGTCTCTCCTCTCTCCTTCGAGTTGTCCTTTTCTTGTTTTACAACGAGCTCAAAAAATGTGTTCATGAAGGCGCATTTTTCAAATTCTATGAAGGTCATCGACCTTGGTGATTGAAAAAAAAATTGAACTGGAAATCACCTATCAGGTAAAATCTCATTAACAATACCTACGTTAAACGTAAATGTGAAGACTATTGGAATAACTTTCCTAATATCATTTTGATTCTGTTCAGTGCAAGAAAATAAACTCTGCATTAAACAAGAGATCAATCAAAAATAATTTCGTACCCTACTGCGACTGAGCAGACTGAGCTTCACTTTTTCTCGCATCATTCTTTACTCTTCAGCCTCCTTGAGTTTTGCGCAATCGCTTCCCCTCTCTTGCCACCCCCACGTTATCAGTAAATTTATTTGGACTTTTTTTATCAGCAAATTCTTATCTGGGAACCAAAGTGCGTGCTCGTGTAATTCTTATCCCAAACCCCAATAAAGAGAAGGGTAGCGGGAGTGGGAGAGAGTGAGAGATTGAATGAATTCTTACATTTCTTATCTGTTGAATTGTCCACATTTACATGTATCAGTGTACTATCTGGTCTTGTTTAATTGTTTGGAAAGTGCCGTCCAGTGTAGAACCATCATGAGCAACGATCTTTTTGGAGGAATTGAAGGGTGAGTGTTTTTCAGTATTTCGAAAATTAAATGGTCGAATTTATTAATTTAAATCACCTGAAATTTAAGTTAAAAACATCCTAAAAACTGAAGAGCAACAAGCACAGTGATTTCACTTGAGGTGTTGATAAGAGAAGCATGTTTCAACAATCTGTTTAGTGTACATAAAGCTCTTGCTTAAGATCTACGAGATAAGGATCCTTCAGCAAATTTTTCTCTTAGATACTTTTATTTGAATATTTTGTAATACCATTGAATTTCTTTGTAACATAAAATTTATTACAAATAAAAATTACATTACAATACCATTGCATTGATAATCTGATTTCTATGTACAGCTTCTCTTTTATGTTAGTCTCCAAAGCAAGTATTGTTACCCTTATTGAACATGATATAAAACACCTACCTACTAAGGAGGTTTAAAAGGAATAAACTATGGAATCACTAAATTTATAAACTTGTTTACGCCAGCTTTGATGACACATTAAATACACCAGTGTTCTCCTTCTGTAATGATCTCATTAGATCACAAATTCATCATTAATTCCAACTTATAGAGCAGGGCTGTATTTTCTTGTAAAAGTTTACATTAAAGTTTTCAGCTAATTGTGATATGACCATGTAGTTGACAGTGATTGTCAAACCACATTGAAGAAAAAAAAAAAAAACAATACTTCTGATATTTTAGGTCTTTTTAATTTTCTTAAAGAAAAATATTTTTATCTATTCCAAAATAAAATAATCTACTGACAGTACACTACATGAGATGTTCAGTTTGATAAGGTTCATGGGAACTTAATAAAGTTACCCATATCTAGAATTATTATCAATATAAAAAATGGTGAAAATTATTATATTTTTATGACACCAATGAAACATTAAATTATTTAAAATTAGGATTGTTTTGTTGATAGTGTATTTATTTCTTCCAATAAATTTCTAATATTAGAAATCAGAAGTAATGTATTCATTTTTGTATAAAAAAAAAAAAATATTTTTTTGCTCTGATTTCAATTTTTTTTTTTTTCCTTCATATTTTTGGATGTTTTATAAACTCCTAAGCAACTTTGTTTTGTGTTGGTCTGTGAAATGCATTCCTTGTAATGTGCAAGTATCAGACACTCTGAACAGATTCCAACAAAATATTTGAGTATTCTACTATATTAAACAAATTTAAAGCCAGCGTCGATGGCATGTTGAATACACCGGTTCCCTTCAGAACACCGAAGTTAAGCGACATCCAGCGAGGTTAAGACTTGGATGGGTGACCATTCAAATTCTAATTCTCGTGACGCTGGCTTTTCCCGGCCCCACTCAGGCTGGGTGAGGTCAATGTGAGTAGCAGGTTTGTGAGTTTCCTGCGAATGGAGGGTAAAACCCCCGTCGTGATATGACCATGGCAGTTGAAAGCGACATTAAACCCCAAAAAAAAAAAAAAAAAAAAAAAAAAAAAAACAAATTTAAAAAAATTGGTTGAAAACTTTTGTAGATACAAGTGTTTCAGTAAAAAAAAAATCTCTGATTCTAGCAATAGTAGAAAGTTGAAAATTATGATTGCCATTCACGAGGAAGTATTGTGCCCATAATTGGCAGTGTATTTTTTAATGGTACATCTGACCTTAAAAAAAACAAGCAAAAAAATCAGTATAGCAAAAATGTCTTGGGTTAGAATTGAACCCACAATTATTCATTACACCTAGGTGCTGGTTCAATATCATCATGAGTTCAAAACATTTAAGTGTCATTAAACCAACATCTAATCAATGAGTTAATTAAAAATGTGTGTCTCCTATAAAACATTGACCTAGGTGACAAAATTCACCCACCACACAAAATTCACCCACCACATTCAGGCCTGTTTGTATGTATTATTGATAGGTGAAAGAAGTGTTTCCTTGAACCTATGAAATTATTATTATTGTATATATTTTTTATTCATTTACTTGTTTTTGAACTTCAGGGCACTGTAAAATAAGAATAAGTAAACATCATTCAATCCAAAACCAAATTTATTGATACATTGAGCCACTCATGTGACTCCATTTTTACACAAGTTTTGAATTTGTTTCAGAATCCCCTAAAGGGGTTGTGTTGCAAGTGAAAATCTGAATTTGGTACTATAATTTGTTGTCTAATTAATTACACTCTGAAGGAAAAATACAACAAAAATGTAACCAGGCAGGTACCCAATATTCTTCCCCTTACTATATTGACTAACTGACTGATTGATCATATATCTTCGTTTACCTAAATGGATCACCCTAAATTTTTGGATACACATAAACCTCCCTGCCCTATTTTTATGTACTTACCTACAAGCCTGTCTGTACATTACACATTCTTCAACACACATTCAATTCACTAAAATTTATAATGAGTTTTCTATGTAGTAAAAAGTAAATATTGATAATCGCAGGCTGTCTAGTAATGTCAATTAGTCAGCTGTGTGTACTAGTATTCATGAGTAGTAGTCACCGTGGCAGAGTGAGTTAGCGCGCTAGGCAGTGCACGCACGGTGACCTGGGTTCGATCCCCAGCGGGGCAGGAATTTTTCTGCTCTGTACTTGGATGTTCGGGGTCCACTCATACCTCGTGAGGAAAAATGAGTAGTTACTTGTATGAGTAACGACCAGTGGCGGCATTACCAGAGTAAAAAGAAATTAATGTAATAGAATAATTCGAAAAGTAAAAGGAGGCACTTAGTAATGCTGCGCTACTCACAAAAATTGTGAAGAGGCCTTGAGCTTCACCACAAATAAATCCTTATATACATACATAGTTTTCATGAGTACTTAGATACGAGTTTTGAACATGGGTTCTATTTATTGGCTGGATTATAAAACCAATGTAGTAGGATATTAAAAAAAAAAACATTGTCAGAATTTGCATCAAACACCAACGTAGGTTAATCCCTGTGAGCCGGCGAGAAGGTTTTTTACAGTGTGAAAACCTCTTCTTGGTTGTGTTTCTATTATATGTTGCCCTGGGACCGCCGTGTGGCATTACTTCAGCTCATTGTCACTATACAGGGTGTTTCTCACCTCCGTTTCCGGATTGTCATATTATTGAGAAACTCCCTGTGAGCAGAATTTCAAATATAAGGTGATGAGTCTGTTAGCATTATTCTACATCTAGAATCTTACAGTCACGTGGAAATCGCATTTAAATATTTTAATTAGATGTTCGATGGAGTCTTATTGCCCACACAACCATGCGATCACTAAGTATTACGCACTGAACATGAATAAAATAATTAACAATTTATTGTTTTCAAATGACCTAATTTGGTAATAAATTAAAGTTTAACAGATGACTTATGTTCGTATATAAAGTTTAGAATGATCATGAACACATGTGGGATTATTGAAGGCAGGCTCATACGTCAACGTTTATCAATCTACGTATGTAGATTTTTTCTCCACTTCTTGGCATTCTTGATTCCCAAGTAAATCAATTTACTTTATAGGTAAATGAAGAGAATGCCGTCACCGTCCTTGATCAAGTTTTGTAATTTTCACTTTGTATTTGTAAATGTATATTTTTACTTTTGTATTTGTAAATGTATATTTTTACTTTTGTATTTGTAAATGTATATTTTTACTTTTGTATTTGTAAATAATACTCGATTGAATTTGTTGTTCAAATTAGAAGAATGAAGATAAAGCGGGGCACAAAGATGTTTTTAGTAATTTTAGGGGGGACTTGGCGTGGAAAATTTATACCGCGAAGAGGTATTTTATGGGGTTATCATAAATCACACGGGAACAATGACGCTACTTCTGTCCACCCTTGTATCTTAAAAATGAAATAAGTAACAATTATGATTATTATTTTTACTCTTCCTTATTACGTTTTTTTGCTCAGCTAGATTTAGTATATTTCGTCAGCCTCTTGTGACTAAACTGTTGGCATGATGGGACTACCTCTCTGGAATAGCTTGAACTGAACGCCTTAATTCTAAATAAAACACAACCCATACCTAGCTATTATTTAATAGGTACCCTATCTTGATCCATTATTATTGATTATTTTATTTTTTTAATTATAATGAAACATCAGGTTTTTTTTTCAATTTGGGTTTAACGTCGCTTTCAACTGCATGGTCTTATAACGACGGGGGTGTTACCCTCCATTCGCTGGAAACTCACAAGCCTGCTACCCATATTAACCTCACCCAGCCTGGGTTAGGCCGGAATGCCAGAATCACGAAGTCTTCACCTCGCTGGACGTTGATCCTACGAGTGGTCTTATTACGACGGGGGTGTTACCCTCCATTCGCAGGAAACTCACAAACCTGCTACCCACATTAACCGCACCCAGCCTGGGTTGGGCCGGAATGCCAGCATCACGAAGTCTTATTATTATTATAGTAAGGTTTATTCGGTAGAACAAAAAATATATACAGTAGAATACAATGAAATATAAAGAAATCTCTTCTTTATATTTCTTCTTCAGCGAGGTGAAGAGGCAATCTCTTCACCTCGCTGGACGTTGCTTAACTTTGGTGATCCTACGAGAACCGCCGGTGCATTCAACGCTGGTGGCACTGTGTTTGTTATTGAAAAGTTCATTCTCATTTGACTTTCTGCGTGAACTTGGTACTTCGAACCCTCTGGATGCCTATTCACTTGTGTTTGATGCTGCGCCCTTTATCTTATCACCTGAGTTAATTGAGTAGGTAATGAATATAGTGATAGTAACAAAAACAATTATAATAATTAACATACAATATTGATAAGTAATAACAACTAATTCGAATCTCTAGTGTTATTAGGTAATGAATAGTGATAGTAACAAAAATAATTATAATAATTAACATACAATATAGATAAGTAATAACTAATTCGAATCTCTAGTGTTATTAGGGAGAGAACTTTGCTTTTAAATAACAATATTGATAAATATAATAGTGATAAGTACATAAGTAATGGAAAAATGATAATTTTATTGTGATACGCGTCTGGCCCTAGCAATGTTCATAATATTCGTTGTAGATTAAGTCCGAAAAACAACCAGACGGACATGCATGTTAAATGTTTTTGTTTTTATGATTTTGTTCCAATTTCTAAAATTTTGATTTTCTGATCAGCATTTTGAAAAATAATCTTATTGTTATTTCAAGTAATGAAAAGCCCATTATGTAAATTCAATATTATAAAAAAAATGTGTGTTCTTTGTGTTATTATTCCACAATTTTAGTGGGTAGCGCAGATTCGAATTACAGGAGAGTTATAGAAATTGCCGTACATCCAATATGGGAGTTAGGAGGGCCAGAACCAAACAACAATAATAATAATACTCTCAAGTAGAAAGTAACCACCAGGCGAGGTTAATGCTCAAAGCATTTTCTACCACCTAACCCTCAGAGTCTT
Source organism: Bactericera cockerelli (assembly GCA_024516035.1). NCBI lineage: Eukaryota > Metazoa > Arthropoda > Insecta > Hemiptera > Triozidae > Bactericera > Bactericera cockerelli. The sequence continues at coordinate 30,359,483 of CM044964.1, read as the reverse complement.
ATTATTATTGTGTGGTCACAAACTCAAATTAATGATGAAAAATTATTGCACTGGGTGGGATTTGAACCAACGGATCCCTACGCTACGTGGTTTACAAGACTAGCGCGTTAACCACTTGACTAACAAGCCCTTCCAAGAGGACGAAGTTGACCAATGGCCAAGGAGGTTTGGATAAAGGTTAAGTGAAAGAATAAGATGTGCACCAGGAACTTCAGGAAGAGAATGCCGTTGGCATTAGCACCGCCCTTGATCAAGTTTTGTTCTATTAATTTCATTTTCTATGTATTGTATATATTCTATGTAAATAAAACTTGATCCAATATGTTTAATAATAACTATGTTTTTTTAATAATAATGTTTTTTTATTGTTGAATGATACCTTTCGGTGTTAACAATGTTGTGCTTAAAACTAAATTAAAACTAAATTCTTAAGACTATAAAGGTAATGAATGATGTTAGGGAAAACGTAATTTAGGTAAGTAAATAATAAAAATAACAAATAACAAAGTTCTCAAGGAGAAATGGAAAATATTTTCTCTGATGACGACAGAACAATACTGGAAGAATTTTCATCTTTAATCAGCCAAATAGCAAGCCTAGAAAGAGAGCATACACCCAGCCATATTAGACCTATTAAACAAAAAATAATACATGTGAGTAATTTATTTCAAACTAATACATTAAATAAAGAAAAAGATCTTAGAAAATATCAACTGAAAATAAACAAAGTAGAACCAGAACTCCTCGAAATCAAAAGAGAAAAAGAAACGTTGAAAATGAAAATCAAAAATACCGAAGCAGACAAAATTAATTTAGTAAAAGAAAGTGAAGAACAGGTAACGTCATTAATTGACGAAAACAAGACACTAAAAATATCCATAGATTCACTACACAACCAAGTACAATATCTAAAAACAAATATAGAAGACAAAGAGAACTCCATTTTGAACCTTCAAAAAGAAAACGAAGGAAACATACTTACAATTGAAACATTAAAAAATACTTTAGATAAATCAAAAAGTACATACTTGAATTATTATTCAACTACCCGATACAACAGTTCATTTGATATTAGTAGCATGATTGAATTAGACAACAATCTCCAAACAGAACTCCAAATAACTCAAAGAAAACGACATAGTGATGTTAGTAATGGAATACACCATCCAAATACATCAAATAACTCCAATACGCAAAATGAGTTAGACTTATCCAACAAAACTACAACACAAAACATGGAAGAAACACTACATCCTTATCTCACACCTAATATAGAGATCATAAACAATAAATCACAACAGCAAGATTTGGAAACTCAAGGAATAATCAACAATAAACCCGCAATCCAACCAAAATCTACATTAAACAGCTATGATGAAATTATAGTTACAGATGACATAAGAGATAATAGAACAACAACACAAACAGACAAAATTCAAAAACAAATAACTGAACTACAAGAAAAGACTTCTGCAAACTCATACCAAATTGCAGAAATAATGGAACTATTAAAAACGAAAGCAAATCATGAAATCAATATCCAAAAAAGCAACAACAAAAACTTTGACATATTTGAATCTACTCCAAACAAGCCAAAATCAACTGTCAAGTTTCACTCTTCAACCAATGATAGCTTGATGGAAAATGCCATTACAACAATAAAATCACCCATAAAAACTACCTCCAATGAATGTGTAGAAAAATGCACAACTGCATGATCCAAAATTTTAAACACATAAAACAACAAACCCAATCAGGTACTCAGACACTAGAAGCAATAAAAACTACAGAGAATCCAGTTGAACCCATTATAAAATATAAAGAAAATAATATGATATCTCATCCCAACACATCAAAGCAAACTATTATCAAACCACAAAACCCTGAAACGAAAGAAAAATCTGACATCCTGATTATCGGAGATTATCACGCAAAGAACTTGAAATCCACCCTAGTCAAATATCTACCAAACAATTTAAAAATCAAAGACAACATCTATGATGACAGCGATTTTCCTCAAATCAGTTCATTGAAGGATTCTGTATCATGTTCACATCTCATCCTCATGGCTGGAACACACGATATTCAGAAGACACCAATGCTTGAAATCAAAGAATCAATTGACAGAATCATCAGAAAATACAGATCAAGTATTATACACTTCGTTCAAATACCCGACAGATTTGACAATATTAATCTCAACTACCATATTAATCAAGTAAATAAAAGTATATACTTCCACCTTCGAAAGTTTTCTAATGTCATTGTATACAAAACAAAAGAAATAGTCAACAACTGGGACTACAATCAACAAGTTCATCTCAACAATAATGGCATTAACAAAATCTGCAGAACAGTCAGCAAGAACATCAGACTCCAAAACAAGCAAATAAATCGTACACCTATACAACCAGAGCAGACGTCATCGTCATCATACCAACTGCATCAAAAGCACGAAAACCCCAGTAAACAAAATTATCATCAAAAAGTTTATCAACGCAATCCTAACTGGGAAACTAACAATTTCAAGAAATTCTCATGGCATCAACATAGCTACGATCAACAGTCACACCCAGTAACTTCGAAGCAGCCAAGGAATCATCACGCCCCGCAATATGTAAACAACTACGACACTGACTTCCCTCCTTATCGACAACATAACACACAAGGGAACTTGAATCAGCAGAATCAGCATAACCGACGGCAAGATACTAGGAACAATTTTTGTTAAGTAAGGACGAGTCTGAAATTACAGACATATTATTTATTGACACTGTAAATATTTCCCCTACTGACACACTATCTATTGACATTGTAAATAGTGTTTTACCTACTGACACTGTATATAACTATTTATTTCACACTGACACTCATTTTATTGACAATATTCATTCATATTTTGATCATATTCCACATGAAGTTTATGACACCTATTACCCCACACATAATATCTATCCTGATGAGAGAGCTCATTATGAAATTCCAGTCATCAACAATAGAATCTACCATTCTTCTGACGTATTTAGTAATTTCAATTCCGGTGTAAATTGTAATAACATAATTTGTCTAACTAATAAGAACTCTCCCTATATCAAAAGCCTCAAAATATATTATCAAAACACCAGAGGTCTCAGAACAAAACTAAAAGACTTAAGATGCAACATAATTTTACTTGATTTTGACATTTTTGTTCTCACTGAAACATGGCTTTGTGATTCCATAAGCAATAAAGAACTAGGTTTCGACAACTATAAAATTTATCGATGTGATCGCTCACAATATACATCCCAGCACAGTATGGGAGGTGGAGTCCTCCTCGCGATACGTAAGACACTTTTACCAAATCAAATAAAAATATCAACAATCGACAATGAGACAATATACGCTTACTTCAAAATTAAAGATCAAACTTTCATAATTAACGCCGTATACCTCCCTCCATTAACATCTCCAGAAAAGTTCATATCATACACCAACTCACTAGATGACATAATTTCTAAATGGACAAAGCCACAACTCATCATCTGTGGCGATTTTAATCTACCATCAATGCATTGGCAAAAACACCCTGAAAAGAATAAATTCACCATCACATCAAGCAACAAAATTACTCATATAAACATTCTCAGTTCTTGTATGTCCTACATGGACCTGAAACAACATAACCTCATTCCAAATGCTAATAATAATATCATTGATCTGATCTTCACAAATTTTAACAGTAACAAAATTACTGTGACAGAATCTCATGACAGTCTTGTAAATATTGACACTCATCACCCACCCCTATTTATCGACCTTACCGTTACCCTTGATAACACCAAATATCGATCACAGTCAAAAACTACCCCATCACATGTCTTTCATTACAAGAATGGTAATTTTTCTTCTCTCAATAAATCTATTAAAGAACTTAAATGGGACAACTTACTAGACAAATCTGACATAAACCTAGCCCTAGACATTTTTTACGAAAACATAAACAGACTAAAAGCATGCCACATACCTCAGAAACAAATTACAGACTTCAAATTTCCAATTTGGACAACTGCTGAGCTAAAAGATCTTATTATTAAGAAAAAGTGTGCTCACAAACATATGAAAAAGAACCCTCTTGACATTACTCTTAGATCACTATTTACCTCATTAAGACGTACGTGTAAAATAAAAGCCAGCAATGACTATAGAGCTTATATTCACAAAATCGAGACAAAATTAACTTCTGACCCATCAAAATTTTGGCCTTATCTTAAAAACATGAAAAATGACACCGATCTTCCATCGACGTTCAATCTAGACAGCACTATTTCTACTGATAGCAATCACATCGCTAATATGTTCGCTGAGAACTTCTCCTCAGTTTACTCCCAAGCTCAACTTCCACCCCCACTGTTCACTTTTGACAATTGTCTGACATCTGCCTTATCTGAAATTAAAATTTCACGATTAGACATTTTAGATGAAATAAAAAATCTCAAGTTTGATTCTTCAAGTGGACCAGATAATACCCCGCCCATCGTCATAAAAAAATGTGCCTATACTATCGTGACACCTCTCCTTATTTTATATAACTGGACGCTTGCTACAGGTATATACCCAGACAAATGGAAAACTTCTTATGTAATACCAATTTTTAAGAACGGTGACAGAAATGACATAAAGAACTATCGTCCCATTTGTAAGTTATCATGCATTTCCAAATTACTAGAAGCTATTATATATAGAAAACTAGCACCTATTTTATCTCCTTTGATCATAAACAATCAACATGGCTTCATGACAAAACGCTCAACTGCTACAAATTTAATATCATTTTCTCAATTTGTTGACAAAACTCTTAACAGTGGAGGACAATTTGACTGCTGTGTAACAGACTACTCTAAAGCTTTTGACGTAGTAAATATTAATTATTTATGTGCAAAACTCGAAGCCTATGGACTAACAGGACCTTTATTGACATGGTTTTATAATTATTTATCTTCACGCATTCAAATAGTAGTCTATAAACAGAACCGCAACCAAACGTTCTTCTCTAATCCTTACTCGGTAATGTCAGGCTGCCCTCAAGGTGGACACCTCTCTGGTTTACTTTTCGACATTTTCATCAATGACATACACACCCGTATTGACATTCCATTTTGGTTATATGCAGATGATAAAAGAATAGGTATTCCCATAAGATCCACCACTGATGTAGTAAAATTACAAACATCTATGAATAACATATATCATTGGTGCAAAGAAAACCAAATGACACTTAATATAAAAAAATGCAAAATAATGACTTTTCATAGGACAAAAAAACCAATAATACACAATTACTATTTTAATGATGAACTTGTTCCAAGAGCGTATTCAATGAAAGATTTAGGAGTGACACTAGAACCAGACCTAAGATTTATTACACACTTTGACAATATAACTAAAAAGGGCTTTAAAATGCTAGGTTTTCTAAATCGTAACTCAAAAGACTTCAAAAATCCAACGACATATAAGAACCTCTACTATGGAATTGTCAGACCTAACTTAGAATATGATCTCAATTATGGTCCCCATATTATGACATTCATATAAAACAATTAGAATCCGTACAACATAAATTTTTGAGACAATTAGCATACAGACAATATAAGACCATTGAAAACCACAACTACACCAACATCTTAAATGACAATGATATTTTGACCCTTCAACATCGTCGAGACGTACAAGACATCATCTTCCTGGCCAAACTGCTTAAAAACATGATTGATGCGCCTGACATTCTGGAAAAGATCGACATCCGGGTGAGAGGCAGAAACACCAGGAACTCTGACATACTAGAGGAAAATTTCTGCAGGACAAATATCGCAATGAACTCAGTAATCACGAGGATGAAAAGATTGACAAATCACGCTATTCAGCAAGATCCTTCCATTGACATATTTCATGATTCTATCTGTTTGCTAAAATCAAAACTGATAGCCCTAAAATCCATCCAAAGGTAGAACTTTATATCAATTATTACCTTAAAAATCGACAGTACTATGTAGTAATTTATCGCTAGAGTATTTACTATTTATTATTATAAATCATGTCAGTCATATTTTATTTTATCTATTAATCATTTTATTATTTTATTCAATGGCGGTTATATTTTTAGTATATCGATTAACTATTTTAAAAAATTTCAATGACAGTCACACTTTTATTTTATTAATTGACTATTGTATTATCTTATTCACACTTTTATTTTATTTATTGACTATTTTATTATCTTATTCAATGACAGTCACACTTTTATTTTATCTATTGACTTTTTTATTATCTTATTCAACGACAGTCACACTTTTATTTTATTTACTGACTATTTTATTATCTTATTCAATGACTGTCATAGCTTTTTATGTATGTACAATTTGACTATTTTATTCAGTGACAATTTTCATGATATAAAATATGACATCTATTTGACATTGATCAACATTTTCATTTAGTTTAAACAATTATTAATTTAAACTAATATGTACCAACTTTTCATGTCATTTTATTTAACTTCTTCATCTGTATTTTCCTTTGAAATTCTTTTTATATTAATATTAGTATTAAGACTAGGGTCACATTGTAAAACTGGGTATCTCCCGTTAACTTATTAAATAAATAAATAAATAAACTTCCTGCGTATGTAATTTTGTGGTCAAATTAAGAAACCTCAGTTTTATCCACTATCAATTTTGAACTTGAAATAATTTCAGGGTTCCATGTACCTACAAACCAACATGTTCTGGTGCCTTGTGTGGTTTTAGGCTAATTTTCAAATCATTTTACCGGGCCGTGGCGTAGCCAGGGGGGTGGGGACAAACCCCACCCACCTCCGAGCCAATTATGATGAGTATTTGGTACTTTTTATAATTTATATTTGGTAGGTACTTTTTATAATTATTTTGGTAGGTATTTCATTAAGTTTTATAGGTTTTACAAGAACAAATAAATTTACTTTATTCAAGAATTTCAAGACCTTGTTATTTTGCTCATTTGAACTTGTCTTATAAGTTACCTAAAACTAGTAACCTCTGTGGCTCGCACAGAACATTAGACAGAGCGCGCGAATAGCTCAGTGGTAAAATACTCGTTTGCCATGCGGAAGGTCCCAGGTTTGAGTTTGAACCCTAGAGGCGAAAAATATTTGTATTCAGAATTTGGTTACAGATGTTTTTAAGAGAAATATATTCATCAATGTTATCATATTTGTGTTTATCACTTTCGTGATATCACAACTACTCAAACTCGCTTTACTAAATCTATGCTGAAACCAGGACTTGAACCACTGACCTCCAAGTTACAAGTCCGCTGCCTTCTCGATCAAGCTACGGAGATCGGTTATATTCATCAATGTTTTTCATTGATAAGTATCTACCTACCTAGGAACAAGACAAATTATTTTTCGTGACCGTATGAACACAATACAAAGAATCTGAAATCAGACTACACTTCACAGAACCACTACCATATAGGTATTGGAAATATCTCAGCAATAATTAGTAATTAGTAGGTAAAAATAAGAGTGAAATCCACATGAAATCTCCTGATCATGGCATCAATCAAGAAATACAATGGAGAGATAATGAAAGGAAAAACGCCTGAAAGATTTCTCGAAAAACACCTACATTGGATTCATCATGGTTTCCAATGAAAAGTATCAATAACGCAAATTCTTTTTCGTGACCGTATAATAGACACTAATTATTCAAATTGAGGTCCGATTTAAATCAAGTTTTTTCTTGCAAAAATTAACGTCTTAACTCTGAATAGGTCTGAATTAAATAAAGAGAATTGCTAAAACGATGTTCGATTGTTCGGATAGCGGCAGACTTTGCATATTTTTTTTACTCCTTTAAGCTCTGTCCCGGAACTGTTTAACACATTACTTCGGGACAGTGAGACTTTGCATATTAGCCAGAGTCGATGGCACGTTGAATACACCAGTTCTCGTTCTGTCACTGAAGTTAAGCAACGCCAAGCGAGGTGAGGAGTATGGGTGACCATTAAAATTTGAACCCTCGTGATGCTGGCTATTCAGGTTAATTTGAGTTATTGGTTTGTGAGTTTCCAGTGAATGGATGGTAAAACCCCCCGTCGCGCGTCGTAGTATAACCATGCTGTCGAAAGTTATGTGAAAAAAAAAGATTGTCCTTAAAATAATAATAATAATAATAATATCGCCATATTTATACTACCCGATCAGGACCATTAAGTCCCATTATTCCAGCAGTAAGCCCAAGACGCATAATTATGTGGTAAAAATCCCAAATGGGGGATAACTTGTCTTGTCGCGGCTGGGTTTCGAACCCGCGACCCCTGGAATCTCTGGATTCACAGAGTGCCGCCTTTACCACTAAGCTAAAAATGGAACAGCGGTGACTCGTTGAATATTCTTAGGTCTCGCAAGATCGCTGATGTTAAGCAACGTCTAGCGAGGTTCGGACTTGGTGGGTTCCCACTCATACTCGAAACCTCACTCATCAGGCTGTCTATTCTCGGCCCATTCGGGAATAGGTTACAAGTTCGCCTGACGTAGTTACAGAGTTCCAAAACGCTCGTTATTCTCTGGACCTAGTATACAGAGTTCCAAAACGCTCGTTATTCTCTGGACCTAGTATACAGAGTTCCAAAACGCTCTTTATTCTCTGGACCTAGTATACAGAGTTCCAAAACGCTCTTTATTCTCTGGACCTAGTATATAGAGTTCCAAAACGCTCTTTATTCTCTGAACCTATTATTTATTTTCCTTAATAAAATTGCCCTAAGTAGGTCAACCTATCTCTCAACGAAGTGTGCTGAGAGATAGGTTTCCAGCTATTAACAGTCAGATCGATGTAACTGATGAGGAAATCGTTTTATCGGGGAGTATTTTCGATTGTTGACATGATACTCACGAGACACGTGTATATTTTATACTGGGTTATTGCCATGATACTCACGAGACACGTGTATACATATTTTATACTGGGTGCTTTAGACTGTCAGCGCTTGGTACACGACAACGTTGCTTTGACCACTGAGCTACGATACAAATAAGTGCCTTTATTTTTATCTTGCTTGTGTTTTACACAACTGTCACTTCACCACATAATAATACTTACTGGATAGTAATAATAACTTACATACTTAAAAACCTGGTTGCAGGGTTTCAGTTGAAACACCATACAATTAACACTGCGACCTAGTAAGATCTATTGTGACAAACTTACATACTTACTGGACTAGTATTATTTTGACCATCACATATTTATTATAATGGACTTGAGTTGAGTGGTCACTCGACATAGGACATATATCATTTTTTTATACGAGTTTAGCTCTTAGTGGACAAATGGACATATCGTAATAAAATAATTATTTTCCCTTATTTTCCCTATTCCTAGCAAGTGCAGACTGGACAATCTGGACATATACAGGGTGATCGAAACCACCCAGCCACTATCTTTTTCTCAAGAACGGTTTGAGTTAGGATCTTGGAAACAAAAATTGGTCCCCAATATGAAGTCTGAAGTTTAATGGGAAAATATTTTGAACCTCCGCCCACCGCCCCTAAGGGCGTTTTCAGGGGGGCACATGTCCGTTTCTCCCGAATTTTAAATGGAATGCATATTTTTTTATTTTACATTCAAAACATGCAAAGCAAGTTAGTAACACTAGTAAAAAGAAAAAAAATATTCCTTGGTTCGATTCCCGAAAAAACACGGTTTTTAGATGAAAATAGACCAGGTTGCGGAAGTCATTACGGGCACCCGGTAAACGTTGTGAATAAACTAAAAATGTCAAAAAATAGGTAAAGTTTTCTTCTTTAATTTAATGTACTTGCTTTTATTCTTTAAGGAAGTCATAGGTTCTTAAATTGGTCATAAACTTTTTTCAGGTTCAAAAGACCAAAAGTCCAGAAATTTAAATTCGACCCCCTATTTTTTTTTCATTCACATAAAAGAAGAAAATAATTAGCATACAATTCAAAAAAAATTAACTCTCTGCGATTTTTTCCTTTAAAATGGCAGACGAATAACGTCTGAAATGCGTTCATTTCCGTGCGCGTGAGTCATGACACGAGTCCGTGCCTGAAATTTGTATGCACGATGTAGGTAGGGATGGGCGATATAAATCGATATTTTTAAATATCGATATTTTCATTCGAGATTATCGATATTTCATATCGATACTTTGCTTTTGATAATTACCGATAATATCGAAAAAAATATCAATATCGAAGGAGATATCGGTATTATTATTTTTGTCAACAAAAAACAATTATTTAAAATCTGTGATGAAATACAACAGAAAAAAAACACTGCCAATTATGGATATTTTGTTATTTTGTTTCGAATAAATCATTTTTAAGTCCAATTAAAAAAAACACTGCAAATTATGGACACAATACTTCCTCGTGATTGCTTCACATTGTAAACACGTGCCAATTTTGAGATTTTATAGAAAACTACTTGTATCTCCAAAACGGCTCAACCGATTTTCTTCAAATTTATTTTATATGGTAGAATATCGTTTTTTTATACATTCTAAATTCCACAAAAAATTCTGTATCGGCAAGTCGTAGTCCTTATTTTTTTACTTTTTTGTCCAAAATTTCGGATATTCTTAAATATCAGAGTCAAATTATAATAAATTTAAAAATAAATATAAATAACTTATGTAAGACAATAATATGCATATTCTTACAAAATTTCATCGAAATCCGGTGTACCGTTCACGAGATATAAGCGTTTAAGTAAAAAGTTAGTGGTCAGGCGCATGGTCTCTTTCACCCAGAACCTCTGGTATGAATTCGATGAATTTAAAATGGGACCATCTACAGAATGTCTCCTAGATGTGTGCAAAATTTCATCAAAATCGGTCGAGTAGTTTCCGAGATTTGCGCGTTACAAGGAATCGTTTTAACAGACAGACAGACAGACCGACAGACGGACACAAAACCAAATTTACTCAGTAGGTTATGAAACGTCCAGAAATATGAAAAAAATTGAAATCGGAGCAAAAAAATATTTTTTTTTACAAAAACGAACACAATACTTCCGATTTCTAATATTAGAAATTTCTCGGAAGTAATTTGCACGAGCTGATTTGGCAACACTGTCAGTCTCATTGAATTTGAATTTTAGAAAGTGCGCCAAATGTCAATTTCATTATTTCTATAAAATTAAATAGATATATATATAAAAATCTCTATTTTTATAATAATAATGTTCAAAATTTAAAAAAAATATGTTTAATATGTTTATTTCAAAACTCATATTGTATGCTCTTTTCTACTATACACTACACCTACATGAGGATTGGGCCAATTAGGTAGGTACCTAATTCTGTTGTAGGAGTGTCTTAGATGACAATTTTACCAAGTCCGAGTAAACAAAAATAATCCTTGGTTACTATCAGAAAAACAATATTTAAACGTCTTACATCACTTATATGAGAAAATATCGAAACATCCGATATATCGAAATATCGATACTTTTATTTCGATAAATATCGGATATCGATACTTTACTTCCGATAATATCAATATCGAAAATATCGATACTTTGAATCGATATTCCCATCCCTAGATGTAGGTAACTCACCTCAACAGATGTTCAAAAACACCACCCTCTGCTGCAATACATTTCCTGAGTCTGCCAGGATAGGCTTTCATGAACTCTCTCTAGCTCCTCAGGTGTGATGTTGCGGCAGATCCTACTGATGCGCACCATCATCTTTTCCACATCTGTTGGACTGGTTTGGTATGCTATGCTCGATCTTTCACCTTTCCCCACAAGTAAAATCCATGACGGTAAGGTCCAGGGTGCTGCGGGGATAAGAGTTTGGTCCTCCTCTACCGATCCATCTCTAAGGGAACAAGCGATTAAGTTGTTCTCGCACCCTCAGATAAAAATGAGGTATAATTTAAACTAGTCACTTGATCCTGGGCAGATACCTCTTAATACAGAGAGATATGAAAAGGATGGAAATTACTCTCCTTTAGTATTTGCTCAACGCACGTGTAAGGAATGGCCGAATCTCTTGCTATATCTCGGATGCTGACTTCAGGGTTTACAGTAGCGCCAGAACGAAAATTAATAATATTATCATCAGTTGTCGTTCTTTTTCTAATTTTGTAGAGGTGACTTATCTACATCGCACATACAAGTTTCAGGCAAGGACTCGTGCCATGACTTACGCGCATGAAAATGAACGCATTTCAGAGGTTATCGCAGAAAGTTAATTTTTTTCGTCTGCCTCCACCCTCGACCTCACCGTCATGCATTTTTACCTGTGGGGAAAGGTGAAAGATCGAGCATAGCATACCAAACCAGTCCAACAGATGTGGAAAAGATGATGGTGCGCATCAGTAGGATCTGCCGCAACATCACACCTGAGGAGCTAAAGAAAGTTCATGCCACCTATCCTGGCAGACTCAGGAAATGTATTGCAGCAGAGGGTGGTGTTTTTGAACATCTGTTGAGGTGAGTTATCTACATCGTGCATACAAATTTCAGGCACGGACTCGTATCATGACTCACGCGCACGGAAATGAACGCATTTCAGACGTTATTCGTCTGCCATTTTAAGGGAAAAAATTGCAGAGAGTTAATTTTTTTTGCATTGTATGCTAATTATTTTCTTCTTTTATGTGAATGAAAAAAAATAGGGGAGTCGAATTTAAATTTCTGGACTTTTGGTCTTTTGAACCTGAAAAAAGTTTATGACCAATTTAAGAACCTATGACTTCCTTAAAGAATAAAAGCAAGTACATTAAATTAAAGAAGAGAACTTTACCTATTTTTTGACATTTTTAGTTTATTCACAACGTTTACCGGGTGCCCGTAATGACTTCCGCAACCTGGGTCTATTTTCATCTAAAAACCGTGTTTTTTCGGGAATCGAACCAAGGAATATTTGGGTGGTTTCGATCACCCTGTATAGGGTGTTCAAAGTAAAACCGATTTTTTTCAAAAACTTTGGAACCACTACTTTATAGTTTGATATTTATTACTATTTTATTTACATGTCTACATGGGTATTAATTGTACTTTTTTCTTTTTTTGTCATGTTAAATTTAAGTGACAGGTTGTTCAAATGTACTGTAATGTATTTTAAATGAGCAGTAAAAATATCATTCTATTCTATTCTATTCGATTCGATTCTATTATATTCCACTAATGACCGGGTCGAAATCCCGGCTGCCAGATTCTCTCGCCCACATGATCAATTTCCACCAATCACAGAGCTCCAAAGTGATCACACGTCTCCAAATTGGTCATAATAAAATGTAATTTTGATTGAAATATCTCTCTAACATCTAGTTCAGCGGTTCCCAATCTTTTTAGCTTGGGGGCCCAATAATATTTTAAAAACAATTTTGCGGCCCACCCCGATATGCGCATAAATTTAAGTAAATATTAAATTAAAACATACCGTGCAAAAAGGAAAAAAAGAACTTTTTACTGAAGAGCCTTTATTTATTATTTATTAATAGATATATTATCATGACTGTCCAACCTTAATGGGATTTCTGACATTGTTTGTCCCCTACTATTGCATCAATATCGGGATCAAAGCTTGACAATTTCAGCCGTCAGTCTCCACGTTCAACTTATTTCTAATATTATTTCTTGAGTTTCGACCAGCATCCGCAGTAAAAAAAGGCGATATTATTATTATTTTACAGTTATTCCGTCGCAAACTCATATTCCTATTATTCAGGACCCCTTAAAGGGTTTAAAACCATTTCCAGCTATTGAGCAATTTTTGGACGCTACACCACTTTCTAGCACTTATATTCTTGGGCTAACTAAGGCTGATTTATTTTTGGGAATTTTTATTAAAAAGAAATCTGCTCAAGTTTTGGTAATAGTAAGTCGTGCGATTATTATTATTATATAACGCTTTATTAGGTATAAATGGACATTAATATGTATATAAATAATTATTTTAACAATGGAAAAAATGGAAAAAATATCTACAATAAAAATGAAAAAGAATGGAAAATATATAAAAACATAGGTCCTAACTAAAGGGCGGGGTTATTGCCTATGGCAATCTCTTCCACCTAACCCTTGATAAATAAAAAACAAATAAAAAATAAACTGCGATGTTTATTTTTTACTTCAGAGAAATTTCTAATATTGTGTTCGTTTTTGTAAAAAAAAAAAAAAATATTTTTTGCTCAGATTTCATTTTTTTAATTTTTATTATTATTTATTTATTTTTAACTATAAAAATTGATGGTTTTCTGTTCCAGAGGGGCCACTCGCACCTCGCTAGTCATCTACAACGGACTGGGGGAGAAGGTAGTGGAGCATGAAGTACATGAGAGTTCAAACCATTGGGTGAGTGTGAACAGAGTACCTCGTGAGGACAAATGAGTGATGTCTAGTGGTCGAGCATGAAGATACATGAGAGTTCAAACCATTGGGTGAGTGTGAACAGAGTACCTCGTGAGGACAAATGAGTGTAGTCTATCGGTCGATAAATGAAAAAAGAAATCACTTGAAAAAAGTTTTCATCAGAAAAATAAGTTGAAAACGGTTCTCATGTCTTTATGTTATTATTTTTTTTTTTTCTTGTGAGAGGAGGTAAAATCTTCTATGGTTCAAGACGAAGTGCGGGGTTCCAGCGCTGGAAACAGTGCGCCATACCCGCTAAAACCCTCCTCTCCATCACCACAAACATACCCGGAACCGTTTAGTACATTTCTTCAGGTATATTTGTTACAACCTCTCATTTTTATGGGGTCCTTCTGTCATCTTATGATATGATTATTAAGTAAACTTCTTAACACTGACATTTTGTACCAATTTTTCGAAAAACGATTAGAGATTGTTTTTTTTTTTTTTTAAGTGGGGTTTAACGTCGCTTTCAACTGCCATGGTCATATCACGACGGGGGTTTTACCCTCCATTCGCAGGAAACTCACAAACCTGCTACTCACATTGACCTCACCCAGCCTGAGTGGGCCGGGAAAAGCCAGCGTCACGAGAATTAGAATTTGAATGGTCACCCATCCAAGTCTTAACCTCGCTGGATGTCTCTTAACTTCGGTGTTCTGAAGGGAACCGGTGTATTCAACATGCCATCGACGCTGGCTCCGTTAAATTTCTTATGTTAGAAATCGGAAGTATTTTCATCCTAACATGTATATTTTTATATTTTCCTTCTTCAGAACATGGGCATGACAGAATGCATCAACCTCCTCAACCAAATCGTGAAGGATGCTCTGAAGAAGTCCGGAAAATATCCTGCCGACACAAAGCTCAAATGTCTGGTAGGTCATTATCATTAACCTGCTCTATGGTACAACTATTAACCTGCTCTATGGTACAACTTCTGAGCTATTTAGATAGGTAGTTTATAAGCTTGTCATAAGTGTTTTTTTTTTTTAATTCTAGTCATAAGTGTTTAATATTATTGTGCTTTTTTTGTATTTTGTTGTAAAAATGGGCTTAACTCTTAAACTTGTAAAAAAAATAAATCATTAGGACGGAGGCCATACAACCCGTGGTCTAACGATGGAGATTTTTATTCATTTTTATACACTATTTTTTAATAATTGAAACAAGGAGTAGTCTTGCTGGGGGACTTAAAACAGGCAGTAGACCAGCAGTCTGACTGGGGGACTATAAACAGAGAGTAGACCAGCCGTCTGGCTAGGGGACTATAAACAGAGAGTTGACCAGCAGTCTGGCTGGGGGACTATAAACAGGGAGTAGGCCAGCATTGGCTTGTTTCTGGGGGCCCTTGTCAATTATTAGCCTCCTTTTAAAGACAGTGGTAGAAGTGCTGAGTCATTCCTCCACTGTCTGGATACCATCGTTTACGATGACGCCAACTGTACTTGTGTTAGAATTGAGTTTCTTTTTTTACTTTTTAAGTTTCCATCTATTTATCTTTTAACAAATAAACATCAGAAACGTATAACGAGGGTACAAATAACCACTTTCAAAATATAAAAGCTTTAGCTTAGGAAAAATATCTTTGTATATGTTATCCTGTTATTAAATATTATTCTGTTATCCCCAACCGACCTCAGTAGCTTGATCGATAAGGCGACGGACTTGTAACCTGGAGGTCGGTGGTTCAAGTCCCGGTTTCAGCAAAAATTTAGTAAAGCGAGTTTGAGTAGTTGTGACATCACGAAAGTGATTAACACAAATATGACAACAAAAAAATATTCTGTTATCCTGTTATCAAATATTATCCTGTTATTAAATAAATAAATAAATTAAAAATTAAAAATTAAATTTATTTATTTATTTATTTAGAAATTCTTTAAAAGTAGGTAGAACATATACGGGGTGTCCCACCAAACTTGGACACCTCAAATTACTCGGCCCCTGAGAGAGTTTTTGAAAAATAAAAAATCCTAGGGTACATGTACTAATTATGCGGTTTCATTCATGAATTTTTTTTTATACAGGGTGGTTCAAAAGTCAGAAATTGAAGTGTCAACTTTCGATTTTTAAATGGATCGACCTGAATTTTATTTGATATTTTTACTTCTAAATGGTTCTTGAGTACTTTTTTAAACAAAAATTTTACATACAGGGTGGTTTTTTTTCGACCAATTTTTTTTCTAAATCTCGAATAACTCAAGTTCGTTTAATTTTTTCGATAACAAGAATAGAAAGTGTTTGTGTAATGAAAACACGCACTTTCAATTGGCATCAAAAAATTTTATACAGGGTGGTTCACAAGTGAAATAATGACTTGATTTTTTTTAAAACCGAGTTTTTTTAATTTTTTATTTGGGATTAATAATTCTCGCCTAATTTTACACATTTTTTGTTGGTCATATGGAAAAACAAAACTAAAGTGTTGTACAGGGTGAGACATAATTTTTTTGTAACACCCTGTATATGGGCAGTCAAAAAGACGTAAAATTAAATAAAAAGACTAAATATGCAAGAAAAACTTTGATTTTTAATGATATTAAAAAGTTATGGTGTTTTAACTAATATTGTCACATGGACCACCCTGTAGATATTTTCTTAAAACATCATACGGGTAGTCGAAACTGTCTAAAATTCAACGAGGAGTCCAAATCTGAAAGAAAAAAGTGAATTCAAAAAGCAATTTTCAATTTTGTGTCTACACCTACCTACTTTTTATTTCAAATTTTAAAATCATTCAGTGTGGACACCAAATTGAAAATGGCTTCAAAATTCGTGTTTCTTACTTGTTTTTCCTCATGATTCAAAGTCTTCGTTGAATTTTATACAACTTCAAGTACCCATATGATGTTTTAAGAAAATATCTACAGGGTGGTCCATGTGACAATATTAGTTAAAACACCATAACTTTTTAATATCATTAAAAATCAAAGTTTTTCTTGCATATTTAGTCTTTTTATTTAATTTTACGTCTTTTTGACTGCCCATATACAGGGTGTTACAAAAAAATTATGTCTCACCCTGTACAACACTTTAGTTTTGTTTTTCCATATGACCAACAAAAAATGTGTAAAATTAGGCGAGAATTATTAATCCCAAATAAAAAATTAAAAAAACTCGGTTTTAAAAAAAATCAAGTCATTATTTCACTTGTGAACCACCCTGTATAAAATTTTTTGATGTCAATTGAAAGTGCGTGTATTCATTACACAAACACTTTCTATTCTTGTTATCGAAAAAATTAAACGAACTTGAGTTATTCGAGATTTAGAAAAAAAATTGGTCGAAAAAAAACCACCCTGTATGTAAAATTTTTGTTTAAAAAAGTACTCAAGAACCATTTAGAAGTAAAAATATCAAATAAAATTCAGGTCGATCCATTTAAAAATCGAAAGTTGACACTTCAATTTCTGACTTTTGAACCACCCTGTATAAAAAAAAATTCATGAATGAAACCACATAATCAGTATATGTACCCTAGGATTTTTAATTTTTCAAAAACTCTTTCAGGGGCCGAGTAATTTGAGGTGTCCAAGTTTGGTGGGACACCCTGTATACAGACAAATAATGGTAAAAATTAAATATAAAAATTGACAATATTAATAATATAAACAAGAAAAAAAAATAAACAAAATATATACATATGTCCTAACTAAAGGCCTATGGCAATCTCTTCCACCCAACTCTGTTATCCTTTTATTAAATATTATTCTGTTATCCTGTTATCAAATATTATCCTGTTATTAAATAAATAAATAAATTGAAAATTAAATTGTGCAATTAGACGCTTGTATTTCATTTTATACAAGCTGGAAGTGGGGGCAAAAGATAGATTAGAATGAGGCGGTTCCAAAAATATATAATTCAGCAAACCAACTTCAGCCGTTTGGATTTTACAGCCATTAGTTGTTATTGCATGAGATACCTGATAATTACTCTACTCCCCCCCTCTCCGCCAGGGTCTCTGTCTGTCCGGCTGCGAGGAAGAGCAAAGCAACGCCCTGCTCAAGTCCGGACTCATCCGAACTCATCCGAACCTCTCCGAAGACTATGTCGTGTGCTCAGACACGGTGGCGCCCATAGCGGTGGCCCACGGCGGGGGCGGGGCGGTGATTATCTCGGGAACGGGAAGCAACGCCCTCCTGGTGAATCCGAGCGGCCAGCAGGCGAGGTGCGGAGGCTGGGGACATATCCTTGGGGATGAGGGCAGTGGTGAGTCAAATCAAATCAAATCAAATCAAATAAGTTTATTGTGACGTTGTTTACTATATGTATAAATACATGTATAATTATCTATGATCAATATGAATTTCCATACTGTCTTCCCCCACTCCCCCCCCAGCCTACTGGATCGCGTACCGTGCCGTCAAGGCGTGCCTGGACTGCGTTGACGACTTCGAGCCTTTTTTTTCCATTTTTACAATTATTTAAAGAAAAAAATCCGTAAACAAAACTTTATAGTCTTAGGAAAAATACCTTTAGTTTTTTTTACGAAGAATTTTTCCATTTTTACAATATTCTTCTTCTTTTACTCTGTCTTATCCCGCTCAAGCAGGGTCGACGTTGTTCAACCTCATGGTTGAGGTTGGTTGGTTTTGGCACATTTTTTTTTTGGCCCATTTTTTTTACAATATTATTTAAATAAAAAAAAAATCCCGTAATGACAACTATACTTTTAAGTCCCCAATAATACAAGCGCTTGATGTATATAACAACACCAATGACAATGACAGACCACATAATTATTACCTATTATTTTATAATATAAATACCCAATGTAACGCGTCAGTTATTGCCTCACACAACACACAGAAACCTAAGGTTTCTGTTATCCGTGATGAGGTGTAGACGACTATGAAAGAAAAAAGAAAAAAAATCTGTGAAAATAATTCCATACTGTCTACCCCCACCCCCCTCCCCCCAGCCTACTGGATCGCGTACCGTGCCGTCAAGGCGTGCCTCGACTGCGATGACGACTTCGAGCCCCTCCCCCCCGGCGCCTCCATCAACACCACCTGGCGGCTGGTGAGAGAACACTTCGGCGTCGAGAATAGGTCAGAGAATAGGCCCCGCCCCTCCCCCTCCTCCCCCTCGCATGACGCACCCAACGCACGCCACCGCGCGCAAATGTAAACGGATCTTTTTTTGCACTTAATAATTCGCCTCTGATAACACAAAGAGGCGTAAACAACATTTTCGAAATTTTACAGGAGAGCCAAAATGAGTTTTCTTGTGCATAAATTTTCTGTTCACGGTAGGAAAATCATCACTTCCCTGTACCCGTGAATGACCATACGAACTTTTTCTGTTGCCAAATTTGATTATTTAACTGTGACTATCGATTTACGCCTATTTGATTTGTCTGAAAAAGAGAAAATGAGGGATACGCCTGATTTTAATTTTTGTTGTATCTTTTCTTTGGATTATAATTGGGTTACGTCTATTTGTGAGAACAAAATATAGCACAAGTAGACTCAATCCAAGCAATAAAAACGATTTCAAAAATTTGTGGTTTACGCCTCTTTGTGTTGTCAGAGGCGAATTGTCAGTTCTATCAATAACACATACTCGTATATCTTTGTCAATCCAAAGGGGAAATTCGCACGCTGTTTTAAATACCATTTTTTTTAAATCCATGTATTGTTTATTTTTGTTTTCTTTTTTTGTAAGAACGGGCATTGTTTTATCGCATTGTAAGAGTGACCTAAAACTTTTTAAGGCAATTCTGGAACGTTAATACATATTTTTAACTTGGGCTATGAAATGTAAACAGTTCCTTTTATCGCTTTGCATTTTCTATATCTCTTTTGAAGTCTTTTACATATATTCTATTTTTAAGTTTCAAAAAAATCAAGGTAAGACCACGAAATATATGTTATTCCTATTTTCATAAAATTTTGTTGTATTAGAGGACTTTTATGGTTATTCTTAAACTTCATTTTCCGTTATTGAACGCAAAAATCTTCTAACCGCAAAGGGAATGTAACATTTTTTAATGCATGTAATATGTATACGATAACTGTCTCACAATATTGACTGCACCCACAACAGGTATACATCTTGCGCAACAACAACAACAACAACATAAAAATGTCTTCTTATTG
>CM044964.1:30256465-30333965 GCA_024516035.1 Bactericera cockerelli | reverse complement strand
TATTATTCTCTTAACCCTTAACCCGTTGTGTTCTCTTCTCTTAACTCTTAACCCGCTGTGTCCTCTTCTCTCCCACTCTTAACCCGCTGTGTCCTCTTCTCTTCCACTCTTAACCCGCTGTGTTCTCTTCTCTTAACCCGCTGTGTTCTCTTCTCTTAACCCGCTGTGTTCTCTTCTCTTCTCTCCCAGGAGCTACTATTATTCTCTTAACTCTTAACCCGCTGTGTTCTCTTCTCTTAACCCGCTGTGTTCTCTTCTCTTAACTCTTAACCCGCTGTGTTCTCTTCTCTTAACTCTTAACCCGTTGTGTTCTCTTTTCTTAACTCTTAACCCGCTGTGTTCTCTTCTCTTAACTCTTAACCCGCTGTGTTCTCTTCTCTTAACTCTTAACCCGCTGTGTTCTCTGCTCTTCTCTCCCAGGAGCTACTATTATTCTCTTAACTCTTAACCCGCCGTGTTCTCTTCTCTTCTCTCCCAGGAGCTACTATTATTCTCTTAACCCTTAACGCGCTGTGTTCTCTTCTCTCCCACTCTTAACCCGCTGTGTTCTCTTCTCTCCCACTCTTAACCCGCTGTGTTCTCTTCTCTTAACTCTTAACCCGCTGTGTTCTCTTCTCTTAACCCGCTGTGTTCTTTTCTCTTAACTCTTAACCTGCTGTGTTCTCTTATCTTCTATTCCAGGAGCTACTATTATTCTCTTGACCCGCTGTGTTCTCTTCTCTTAACTCTTAACCCGCTCTGTCCTCTTCTCTTAACCCTTAACATAGTGTATACTATGTAATTGGGTGCTGGCTAACTTTTGTAAAGCCAACACCTGTATTGTAATGCACTCTAAATAAAATATACTTATACTTATTAACCCGCTGTGTTCTCTTCTCTCCCACTCTTAACCCGCTGTGTTCTCTTCTCTCCCACTCTTAACCCGCTGTGTTCTCTTCTCTCCCACTCTTAACCCGCTGTGTTCTTTTCTCTCCCACTCTTAACCCGCTGTGTCCTCTTCTCTTAACTCTTAACCCGTTGTGTTCTCTTCTCTCCACTCTTAACCCGTTGTGTTCTCTTCTCCCCCAGGAGCTGCTGGAGGCCCCGGGCGGGCTCCCCATCGTCTGCTCGGGCTCGGTGTGGAAGTCCTGGGATCTGGTGCGGCCGGGCTTCGAGCGCCAACTCTACCTGAAGGATCGCGTCCACGTGAAAGAGTTCTCGCTCATCAAACTGAAAACCGGCCACGCGACGGGCGCCGCCTATCTGGCCGCCAAACACATCCGCTACCCTTTCCCCGTGAACAACAACGATACCAGCTACGTGTTCTACAACTACAAGGACACGTCGTAGGAGGCCCGGCGGGAGTCAACGTGTTGAACGGCCCGGCGGGAGTCAACGTGTTGAATTCTCGGCGTTACCGCTCGTGGCAGTGAATGTGTTAAATTTTGTTGTTTTGGCCGCCATTCACATCCGCTATCCTTTCCCCGTGAACAACAACGACACTAGCTACGTGTGTAGAACACGTAGAAACTACAAGGTTCTAAACTATCGATAGCAATAGTTGTAGAAACTACAAGGACACGTAGGAGGCCCGGCGGGAGTCAACGTGTTGAATTCTCGGCGTTACCGCTCGTGGCAGTGAATGTGTTAAATTTTGTTGTTTTGGCCGCCAATCACATCCGCTATCCTTTCCCCGTGAACAACAACGACACTAGCTACGTGTGTAGAACACGTAGAAACTACAAGGTTCTAAACTATCGATAGCAATAGTTGTAGAAACTACAAGGACACGTAGGAGGCCCGGCGGGAGTCAACGTGTTGAATTCTCAGCGGTACCTGCTGTCAAGGCAGTGAATGTGTTAAATTTTGTTGTTTTTCTCTTGGCGTTGCTTTCGGATCTGATATGTGAGGATTTCGGAATTTCGAATGTATCTCAAGATGATTTTGGAGTATTTTTTTTTTGTATCCAGCTTTTTCTTTCCAGTCGATTTCGATAGCAATAGTATTCGAAATTGAATAATCGAAAGAAAGACTTGAAAAGAAATTTAATATAGTCGAGTGGTCTAAGACTCTGAGCATTGCCTGGTAATCCGGTAGTGCGATATCTGTAGGTTCGAATACCAACGAATGTATGAATTTATGAGCATTTATTTGATACAATAGAGCCACGAAACAATAGTATCCTAAATAGCTACTGGAGTAGGTCTAGTTATTATTGTAAATATGAGTTATTTACAGATAAAAGTTTTTAGTAAAACCATGAAAAGTAAAGCAGGGGTCTATTCATCTCTTCCTCATGGTTGAGGTTGGATTGTTCTGGTACTCCTTTTTCCACAGTTACAGCCATTAACTGCATTATAAATAGTTGCAAATAAACTACAGCAAATGCATTGTACAGATTATTAATTGATATTCGTGCGGTGGAAATGTACCTAAAGAACTACCATACCATATTGCTATAGGCTATGTAAAGGTAAACGCATTACTGCTGTAGGAAATGTCACGTGCTATTTCAATAGCGGATATTTTCCGTTGGAAAATTTCGCACCAGCGGGGATTCAAACCTTCAACTTTGTTGATAACCCCTTCATCGCTGAAGTCGAGAAATTGATTGACTTCAACAAATTTATTCTGAAAACTTTTTTATTTGCCTAAACCTGAAATACTGATTTTTTATTTACAGGGTGTCCCACCAAAGTGGACACCTCAAATTACTCGGCTCCTGGAAAAGTTTTTGAAAAATAAAAAAATCTAATGGTACATGTGCTAATTATGCCGTTTCAGTCATGATTTTTTTTTTTTATAGAGGGTGGTTCAAAAGCCAAAAATTGAGGTGTCAACTTTCGATTTTTAAATAGATCGACCTGAATTTTATTTGATAATTTTACTTTTAAATGGTTTCTGAGTACTTTTTTCAACAAAAATATTACATACAGGGTGGTTTTTTTTCGACCATTTTTTTTTTTTCTTCTAAATCTCGAATAACTCTGTTTAATTTTTTTACATAACAAGAATAGAGTGTTTGTGTAATGAAAACACGCACTTTCAATCGGCATCAAAAAAAATTATACAGGGTGGATCATAAGTGAAATAATGACTTGATTTTTTTTTTAAAACCAACATTAAAAATAAAAAAAAAATATTTGGGATTAATAATTCTCGCCAAATTTGAACCACCCTGTATAAAAAAAATTCATGTCTGAAACTTCATAATTAGGTCATGCATGTACCATTAGATTTTTTATTTTTCAAAAACTCTTTCAGGGGCTGAGTAATTTAAGGTGTCCAACTTTGGTGGGACACCCTGTATATAGAATCCCTAACCTTGTGAATACATTCGGCTGAGACTAGTGGCGGAATTAATAGTCGTAATTAATACCTCTGTGGAGTTAAGTCTAGATTTTGCTTACTGTCTTAGATGGGGAAATCCGATGCTAAGTCATGACTTGAGTTCTCATTTTGTCTATTAATTTCGCCCTAGATCTACAAAGTCCTACTCAGACTATTATTCTCAACTTTAATAATGTAATTCTGAAACCTTTTCCTCAAAAAATACAAGCAACAGTAAGGGTAACGAGGGATGTGTGGCGGAATTAATAGACATTTTTGTAATACCTCTGTGGCGCTAAGTCACGGATTGCGTACTGTGTAAGATAGGGAAAACCAACACTTAGCAATGACTTGTGATATAGAATTTGTCTATTAATTTCGACCGTAGGATGTCATATGAACCTCCCTTTTGGCGCCGAGTTAGTATACCAGAGCGGGGAAATTTGCGATGGCTCTTGGTTTACAACTCGAAGGGCGAAATTAATAGACAACAAACAACATCGATAACTTAAGTCATTGCTTAGCGTTGGTTTTCCCGATCTTACACAGTACGGAATTCGTGACTTAGTACCACAGAGGTATTACAAAAACGTTTATTAATTTCGCCCTAACTTGAGAATAGTTGTAAACCGAGAGGCACCGCAAATTTAACTTGTGTGGTATCCTTACTCGGCGCCAAAGGGGAGGTTTATATTTATATATGGGAGGTTTATATTTATATCTCTTTCCTGTACTTCAGGGGTAAAGATATTGCTCGAAACTTATTACTAAAAAGTTCATCAATTATTACGATTATTCACCCTCATATGAACCTCAGGTTATTAAAATTAATATTTCATATTTTTAAATAATTTATAATACTTGCCTCATAAATGGCAGAACCAAACATAACTCTTAGCGAGTATAAAGATATTCCTCTGTTAAACAACGGCCTATTTTTTTAGTGTTAAATCTTTTATTTGTTTAAATAAATCGTGATTTTTTTCACGATTGAAATGAATTTATCTGTGAGCAACTATTTTGGCTTCTTTGTCAATTATTTATTTATTAACTTAAGTTATTCCTTTAAGTTATTTAAAGGAATTCCTTTTATAATATAGTGCCTGAAATTCTGATTTTTTAAGCAAAATAATCAAATAAATTATTCAGAAATGTAAGAGTCCCTTTTTTTCTGTCAGTTTAAAAAAAGTCTCATATTATATTTCACAAACAATAATACCTAATAAATTCACAATAACTTATTTCAAATCATAATTTAGAAATATAAAAATCAAATAATAGTTTCGATGTTCCTTAATGTTGTCTCTTCAAATTCTGGTTATTTTGCTTAGGTAATTGAATTGTGTTTATTTCATGTGTTTCATTTTGCAATTTGACAAATATCATGTACAATATACAAAAATTTAATTTATTGTTTATCGAAATCATTCCAGGGAACTTTGCACTAGTTATTTTCCTCGAACAAGATCACAATTATATAGGTTTATATAGAGTTTTAATATGACCACAATTATATAGTTTTAATATGACACCAGGATTTTTTGTCTAGTAGAGTCAAGACTATAATCATCATTTTTGTGACTATGATATAGTGAAATATAGTCGAAATGACAAAAAATCTTAGTCTATTATTAAAGTTATAAAACAAGTTATTGACATTTTCATGTCTTTGCTCTGGCACATAACCAAAATTATGTGACGAAATTATGTAACGAAATTTTGTAACGATATTATGTAACGATATTATGTAACGATATTATGTAACGAAATATTGAATTGTAAAGGGAGAGAAGAGGGAAAGTGTGTGTCATGCGCACAATGGCGAAGTATTGAATTGTAGAGGGAGAGAAGAGAGAAGGTATGTGTCATGCGCACAATACGAAATTTGGTCAGTTGGGTTTTGGACCTTGAATAGTAAAGATGAAAATGTCCCAATGGTTGCAGACTCGTATGCAAGCGTTTTTTTAAACAAAAATTTAACATCGCTTTCAACTGCATGGTCATATCAGTAGTCACCGTGGCAGAGTGAGTTAGCGCGCTAGGCATTGTACGCATGGTGACCTGGGTTCGATTCCCAGCGGGGCAGGAATTTTTTTTTTTTTCTTCTCACTATTGTTTGTTGTTTCTTCTTCAACAACACTTGTCTGTGAAACACTTATTTTTAGCGCACATACTTTTTTAAACGGTAAAAACATTCCATGTATGTAAAAAGATATTTTGTTTGAAAAAATATATGCATCTGAATTTGTTGAAAACATTAGTTTGCTCATAACTTAACTTAGTATCGTTCTAGCTCATTCTTTTTTTCTTCTAAAAATCTTTTTTACAACCAAAATTACAGCAATGAGGATGAGGAAGAGAACCGTAATGATATGCTTCCGTAGCCTCTTCGCGCTCAATGTCCTCGTAAGAGGACATTTATTTTATAGTCCTAAGTGTCCAAGCTAATCTTAATATATAAATGTCAAAGTCACTGACTGACCACTGACTGATCATCGCTCTACAGCCCAAACCGTAAGTCCTAGGAAGCTGAAATTTGGTACGTAGCTTTGTCTTATAGTCTAGATGTGCAATAAGACGGGATTTTTCGAAATTCCCACTACAACACCTGCCATTGGCGAAAAAGGATTTTTTGCTTTCACGGCCATGCCTCGGCCCGCAAAGCGGGCGTCAGCCCGCTAGTAATTTATACTACCAAGTAGCATAAAATGTTTGTCCTCGGGCGAGGTCACCAATCACTTTGTACTACAAAACAAAAATTGGTGTTGGGCGCGAAGAGGGTCGATGGCGGTTTTAGTGAGGACGCTGGGGTGTAGCTCAGGCGTCCAATGTAGAATTTAAGACTGTTCCCCACGATGACAGTCACTTCAGGAAGTTCCTGGCTGGTTTCATCATCATCAGGCATCTTATTATTATTTTTTTAACCCATTTAGGTGCTGGGCCAACACGAGCGCACCGGAAGGTGTCCCTTACAAACAACTATAATCAAATTAAGACAATTTTTTGTCGGCACGGTGATCGAACCTGGGACCTTCCGCATGGCAAGCGAGTGCTTAACCACTGAGCAAATCACGCGCGCTCTAATCATCCCCACATTCAGCACAAGATTTTTTATCTTTTGAAGGTGGGTATACCCTCATTGTTTGTTGAAGATGTTATTGTGAAATATAAATCCCATAAAAAACTACCGTTAAAGAAAGGGCCAAGTTCTAGAACTCCTATTCAAAAACGTTTCGCCAATGAATGCAGTGATATCTTGTTTGCGGCCAAGTTGTCTTGGTACTAAACTATTTCTTTTTATTAAAACCCGTTTTCTGAGTTCCTCATTTTGTACGTTTTTAACTTCAAACTATCCTCTAACTTGGCCAGTTTCGCTCCTTGTGATGGTTATGTTGTCATTTTGTACCTATACATATAGTGGTAACATTCCATACAATCGATAGCATAAAACCGGCCAAGTTAGAGCATAGTTTGCAGTTAAAAACATACAAAATGAGGAAGTCAGAAAACGGGTTTTAATAAATAAATAGTTTAGTACCAAGACAACTTGGCCGCAAACAAGATATCACTGCATTCATTGGCGAAACCTTTTTGGATAGGAGTTCTAGAACTTGGCCCTTTTTTTAACGGTAGTTTTTTATGGGATATCATTACTTTTTGTAAATGTAAATGGTTCGTTTCACAGCACGTTTCATTATTTTTTTATTAAAAATTTCAGGATTCTTCACTTTAATATGCTTCCTAAAACTACACCGTTTAACAGCAGAAATAGTGCGAAAGTTCCAGTTTTCACATTTTCCCCTGTATTTTTACAATAAACCCTACCATCATGCAAAATTTCAGCGTTCTAGGTAGTCGGGAAGTGCCTCATAATTTTGATGATCTGTCAGTCAGTCAGTATCAAAATTGCAAATTTCAAAATTACATTCCTCTGAAAGTTTATTGCATAGAGTCTTGAAATTTTTAATTTTTTTTTCATGATAACAGGGCAATCTCTGTTCCAAATTTCATATCAAATTTCATAATTGAACCGAAGATATGAGGGTGTGAAAAACCGGGTGAATTGGTTCGTGTAAAGATATACTGCCGTGCTTGCTGGAACTTGGCCTGGCGCATTGCCGTGCGCTCAGATTTTAATTGTATAAAAATGTGTTGACTGTATTAGAGACTTGAAACAATAAAATAAAAATAGGTATCTATCGAAAAAAATCCCTGCAGGCCAGTGAATAACTTTGGATTTTATCAATGAACTATTGTACATTATAAATCACAAAAATAAATATCCACATAAAAATTCGCTGTCTGCTCTCAAAATTTTAGTTAAAAAAAAGTTATAAGTTATCATATTATTGTGTTAATCACTTTCGCGATACCACATCTACTCAAACTCGCTTCACTAAATCTACGCTGAAACCGGGAATTGAACCAACGACCTCCAGGTTACAAGTCTGCCGCCTTATCGATCAAGCTACTGAGGTCGGTAAAAAAATAAGCAAAACACAAAGTCCTGAAGATTGTGTATATTCTACGTAGCGTGTCGCGGATTTGGTTTATTTGGACAAAAAATGTTTCATTGACGTAATGAGTGGTTCATCTAACGAGAAAAAAAACGTTATCAAATATTTGTGTTAATCACTTTCGTGATACCACAACTACTCAAACTCGCATTACTAAATCCACGCTGAAACCGGGACTTGAACCACCGACCTCCAGGTTACAAGTCCGACGCCTTACTGATCAAGCTACTGAGGTCGGTTTAACGAAACAAATGTTGCTGATATAGACGACATGAAAATTTGTTTTTCCACCACAACACAGAGTGTGGCGATAATCTTATATTTCATGAATATTTGGAACAACGAAGATGCATTAGTTTTCCCAAGGGTTCAATGACTTCAATGGCTCGTGAAGAAAAAGCCCAAGTTATCACGATGGATGATCGCACGAATATTTGGTTCAGGAAGAGCCAGCTAAAAGTTGACAGGAGACCATCACTGATCCCCAGTTGT
The DNA here is from genome assembly GCA_024516035.1 of Bactericera cockerelli. Classification (NCBI taxonomy): domain Eukaryota; kingdom Metazoa; phylum Arthropoda; class Insecta; order Hemiptera; family Triozidae; genus Bactericera; species Bactericera cockerelli. The sequence continues at coordinate 30,325,647 of CM044964.1, read as the reverse complement.
AGCCATGCTCGTAACAACAACAGCATGTGATACAATCAGAATATGGACAAGAGAAGAAGAGATGGGTTGGCAATGGAGATATTTGTCTTGGGGATTTTTAATTGTTTTACGCTGCCTATGATGATGGGTTTCAAGGCTACTTTTAGGTTAAAATAGGGATTTTTTTTCAACAAACTTGTATACTTAGGGCAAAATTAATGGACAAAATCGATAATTTAAGTATTTCCTTAGCTTCGGTTTTCCTCATCTAAGACAGTACGCAATCTCAGACGCAGTGCCACAGAGATATTACAAAAACGTCTATTAATTTCGGCCTTACTTTATCAACAGGAAAAAAATATTAAAATAATATCCGTGATTTGTTTTGAATGACCTTTCAAATTTTGAACGCCAAAAATGAATTAGTACTACCCAACAACAGTTAAAATGAGTCGTCAAGTCATCATAAATCTAATAACTATCAGTTATCTTCTTTTTTTAAATTGTGAAACTAAAAAAGGTGAGTTGACATTAAATTTATTAGTACATGAAAACAAATTTATTTCAATAAATAATTATAGATTTTTCTTTAAAATCAATACGATATAATACGTAACTAAAAATAATTAGTTTGTTTATATTGAAAAAATACTTGTTTGCAATTCATTAAAAGAATAATATATAGTTTGTTAAAAGTCTATTAAATTGCTTTGGTTTTTCATTTGCAGTCTTCAAAATCACAAACGGTATTAGTCAAATCAAAATCTCCAGTCTTCAAAATCATCAGTTCCAAATAAAATCAAAATCTCCAGTCTACAAAATCATCAGTTCAAAATAAAATCAAAATCTCCAGTCTACAAAATCATCAGTTCAAAATAAAATCAAAATCTGCAGTCTTCAAAATCATCAGTTCAAAATTATATCAAAATCTGGAGTCTTCAAAATCATCAGTTCAAAATAAAATCAAAATCTGGAGTCCTCAAAATCATCAGTTCAAAATCAAATCAAAATCTGGAGTCTTCAAAATCATTAGTTCAAAATAAAATCAAAATCTGGAGTCTTCAAAATCATCAGTTCAAAATAAAATCAAAATCTGGAGTCTTCAAAATCATCAGTTCAAAATTAAATCAAAATCTGGAGTCCTCAATATCATCAGTTCAAAATCAAATCAAAGTCTGGAGTCTTCAAAATCATCAGTTCAAAATAAAATCAAAATCTGGAGTCTTCAAAATCATCAGTTCAAAATTAAATCAAAATCTGGAGTCTTCAAAATCATCAGTTCAAAATAAAATCAAAATCTGCAGTCTTCAAAATCATCAGTTCAAAATCTCCAGTCTACAAAATCATCAGTTCCAAATAAAATCAAAATCTCCAGTCTACAAAATCATCAGTTCCAAATAAATTCAAAATCTCCAGTCTACAAAATCATCAGTTCAAAATAAAATCAAAATCTCCAGTCTACAAAATCATCAGTTCAAAATAAAATCAAAATCTGGAGTCTTCAAAATCATCAGTTCAAAATTATATCAAAATCTGGAGTCTTCAAAATCATCAGTTCAAAATAAAATCAAAATCTGGAGTCCTCAAAATCATCAGTTCAAAATCAAATCAAAATCTGGAGTCTTCAAAATCATTAGTTCAAAATAAAATCAAAATCTGGAGTCTTCAAAATCATCAGTTCAAAATAAAATCAAAATCTGGAGTCTTCAAAATCATCAGTTCAAAATTAAATCAAAATCTGGAGTCCTCAATATCATCAGTTCAAAATCAAATCAAAATCTGGAGTCTTCAAAATCATCAGTTCAAAATAAAATCAAAATCTGGAGTCTTCAAAATCATCAGTTCAAAATTAAATCAAAATCTGGAGTCTTCAAAATCATCAGTTCAAAATAAAATCAAAATCTGGAGTCCTCAAAATCATCAGTTCCAAATAAATTCAAAATCTGGAGTCTTCAAAATCATCAGTTCAAAATCTCCAGTCTACAAAATCATCAGTTCCAAATAAAATCAAAATCTCCAGTCTACAAAATCATCAGTTCCAAATAAATTCAAAATCTCCAGTCTACAAAATCATCAGTTCAAAATAAAATCAAAATCTCCAGTCTACAAAATCATCAGGTCAAAATAAATTCAAAATCTCCAGTCTTCGAAATCATCAGTTCAAAATAAAATCAAAATCTGCAGTCTTCAAAATCATCAGTTCCAAATAAATTCAAAATCTCCAGTCTTCGAAATCATCAGTTCAAAATAAAATCAAAATCTCCCGTCTACAAAATCATCAGTTCAAAATAAAATCAAAATCTCCAGTCTTCAAAATCATCAGGTAAGAGAACAAAAAAATGATTGCCTCTTTTTTTCAGATTTTTGATGACTTGACTGAGACAAAAATTCGCATTTAAAAAGATAAAGGTCATTCAAAGAAAGAGTTAAAATTATTGTGTACAGAACGTCTCTTTCGTAATTTTGTTAAATTAATATAAAATTGTACAAAATTTTCTAAAAAAAAAAAAAAAAAAAATTTGTATTGTTATTTTGTGTTTACACCAAACGGCACTTGCACACGGGAAAAAATGTCCGATTCTATTGTAAATATACAGGGTGTCCCACCAAACTTGGACAAATTACTCGGCCTCTGAAAGAGTTTTTAAAAAATTCGATATGACTAACAAAAAATGTGTAAAATTAGGTTAGAATTATTAATCCCAAATAAAAAATTAAAAAAACTCAGTTTTAAAAAAAATCAAGTCATTATTTCACTTGTGAACCACCCTGTATAAAATTTTTTGATGCCAATTGAAAGTGCGTGTTTTCATTACACAGTTATTCGAGATTTAGAAAAAAAATTGGTCGAAAAAAAACACCCTGTATGTAAAATTTTTGTTTAAAAAAGTACTCAGGAACCATTTAGAAGTAAAATTATCAAATAAAATTCAGGTCGATCCATTTAAAAATCAAAAGTTGACACCTCAATTTCTGACTTTTGAACCACCCTGTATAAAAAAAATTTCATGACTGGAACCGCATAATTAGACCATGTACCCTAGGATTTTTTATTTTTCAAAAACTCTTTCAGGGGCCGAGTAATTTGAGGTGTTTAAGTTTGGTGGGACACCCTGTATCATTCAAGCCATTTCTGAGATCAAAACCACCAAAAACGAGCTTCAAATACCTTAAAAAGCCTACGAAAGTTGCCTGAGCAACATGGCTAAGGCTCAGAGGATCAAGAAAGAGGCTTGTATTTTATTGTTATTTTTTTATGTATTGTTTTTTTTTATTAGCATTTATTATATTTTTTATGTGTTAATTTTATTCGCCAATGAATGCAGTGATAGGTTATCTTCGTACTAAACTATTTCTTTTATTAAAACCCGTTTTCTGAGTACCTCATTTTGTATGTTTTTAACTGCAAACTATCCTCTAACTTGGCCAGTTTCGCTCCTTGTGATAGTTATATTGTTATTCTGTACTATACATATAGTCGTAATATTCCATACAACCGATGTCATAAAACTGGCCAAGTTAGAGGATAGTTTGCAGTTAAAAACATACAAAATGAGGTACTCAGAAAACGGGTTTTAATAAAAAGAAATAGTTTAGTACCAAGATAACTTGGCCGCAAACAAGATATCACTGCATTCATTGGCGAAACCTTTTTGGATAGGAGTTCTGGAACTTGGCCCTTTTTTTAACGGTTGTTTTTTGTGGGATATCATTACTTTTTGTAAATGGTTCGTTTCACAAACATGCACAGCTCAGCACATGCAGCTTCATTATTTTTATTAAAAAATTCAGGGATCTTCACTTTAATACGCTCCCTAAAACGACACCGTTTAACAGCAGAAATAGTGCGAAAGTTCCAGTTTTCAGATTTTCCCTGTATTTTTAAAATAAACCCTAGCACCATGCAAAATTTCAGCTTTGTAGGTAGTAGGGAAGTACCTCATAATTTATATACATAATCAAGTATACTTCCTCCCTAAAATAACACAGTTTAACAGCATGATAAGTGCGAAAGTTCCGGTTTTCAGATTTTTCCCTGTACTTTTACAATAAACCCTACCATCATGCAACATTTCAGCTTTCTAGGTAGTCGGACAAAAATCAATACTTAAATGATATAAATACAATACCTACTTTCCTTAATATAGGATAAGGAAAGTAAAAATAAAAATACGGGATAAAAATCAATACTTAAATGATATAAAAAATAAAAATACGGGACATTGTTGTTTTCAACTCAAAGTTAATTAGTTAAGTACCTACGTATATTTTATTTTTGGTATTTTCAATAAATTAAATCTTACATTACATTAGGAACACTCATAATGTGAACAGAGATAGAAGAGTCATTACTTTTTGTATACTAAAGGAAAGAAGTACAGCTAGGACAAGATACGTAATGAAAAGAATTAATAAGGGCCGAATTATGAAACAGGATTATAATAATAATATCACCTTATTTATACTGCCTGATTAGGACTCTCTGTAGCAATTAATTGCGATTTAATGTAGCTAGATTTGTATCTAGCGTGATTTCGGGGAGCGGCACCTTTTTTTAGACCTATCCGCATTCCCCTCTTGTTAGAAAATTATGTACCTTAGGGTATTATTTAAAATTGCCAAATTTATAAGAGAAGTATACAGGGTGGTCCAAAAAGTTTGCACCAAAATGATAGGGGTAATAAAAGAGACCATTTCCAACAAAAATATTCCCGGACATTTTACTTTATTTTTTGTCGTTTTCAAAATGGCGGCCAAAACGTGTGTTTTTCAAATATGTGCGTTCAGAACCTTGACAGCCTAAATGAGCATGATCATTAAAACATTGAACGGGTTAATTTAACTTATTTTCATTAAAATTTTATTTTCAATTCCAAAATGCAATTCGTTTTATTCTAGGTGGTACAGAAAAAATTAAAAAAATCAAAAGCCAAACCAATGTTGGAATATTTGAAAACACACGTTTTGGCCGCCATTTTGAAAACTACAAAAAATTAAGGAAAATGTCCGGGAATATTTTTGTTGGAAATGGTCTCTTTTATTACCCCTATCATTTTGGTGCAAACTTTTTGGACCACCCTGTATATTATGTGCTTTAATGTGTGATGGGTTCAGTGTATGTTATGTATAATGTACCTCGCTGCTAATAGGGATGACCACAGCAAGGTACCCAATTTAACCTGTCTAAATGTTTCGTGTGTAAAGTGTTATTCTTTATGTGTATAAGTATTCGTATGTAAGTAGTCCGTTATTGTAAGTAGGTAAGTATGTAGTCCGTTCTTGTAGGAAGGTAATTATTTAGTGGCTCTTTTTTTTCTTTTTTTTTGCTCTTCTTTTTATTTCTTGCGGCTCTTATTTTCTCATTTTTTTGTGGCTCTTTTTTTTTTTCTCTTCTTTTTTTGTGGCTCTTTTTTAATTTGGTTGTGGCTCTTTGTTGTTTTTTTTTTTTTTTTTTGGCTTTTTTTTTTCTTTTCTTTTTTGGCTCTTTTTTTTCTTCTTTTTTTTGTGGCTCTTTTTTCATTTGGTTGTGGCTCTTTTATGTTTTTTTTTTGGCTTATTGAATAAAATAGATAAAAATGCTTAACGCTTTTCAAAAATTGTCTGGTGAAATACTGAACTTAGATAAAGATATCTTGGAAATTAACCCCTTGATTATAGTATATAAAACCGACCATGTACTTATGTATTACTAACATTTGCTATTCCTATTATAAAATAGACTAGCTTATACAAGCATTTTCTTTCGAATGCCTTCTCAAAGCATTCTTGGCTGGATTGAAAGGACCCTATTTCATTGGCGAGACTCCTTCTCTCTTCCTCGAACTTTGGGCAGGATACAATTCTATGGGCTGGAGTGTCTTGTGTAGAACATTGCTGACAGTTTGGGCTGGTGATTTTGCCGATCCTGAAGAGATGAACGTTGAATTCACCATGGCCAGATAACATGCAGGTCAAGTCTCTGGTATGTACAAAGTCATATTTTGCTCTTTCTGTCACGGTAGGAAATATGTCCATCGTGCATTTACCTTTCTGTGATTGGACCCACTTTTCATTCCAGAGATGGTTAGTGTGACTTCTTATGGTTTCTTGCACATATTTTTTGGTATGATCAACGTTATTAAAGGTGAGGTCAAAATATTGACATACTCCATGTTTTCTGAACGTCTCTAGGCATGCATTTTCTTTGACAACGTAATATATTGGAGGTTCGTAAGCAATTATTTGGGTCGCTTCATGTGATACAGTTTTATAGCCTTTGATGACGCCTAGCAAGCAGATTCTTTGGGCAGATGCTAAAATTTTGTTGTGACTTTTAATTTCCAAGCGATGGCTCCAGACACTGCTTCCGTAGGATATTATTGGTGAGATGACAGATTTGTATATAACACTCAAAGATTTCCCGGTATTCCAACTTAATTTTAGATAGTTGCGCATGGTGAAAAATATATTTTTTGACTTATCAGAGATGTATTTGATATGGTCACAGAATGAGAGTTTCTCATCAATGACAACACCAAGATATTTGAATGTACTTACTCTTTGTATGTGTCTTTCTTTGATTTTAGTTTTAGGTTTAGTTTTTAGTTTACCAAAGACCATCATTTTTGTTTTATTAATTGCAATTTCTTGTTTAGATTCAGCCATCCAGTCGTTGAGTATGTTTGTACATATTTCTATTCTGTCTTCAAGCTCTTTAAGTGTATTTCCTTTGACAATAATAGCAATATCGTCTGCATATGCGACGATATCCACACTTTCAGGGAAATCGCTTTCCAGGAGGGTATCAATGACAAAATTCCAGATTGTCGGTCCGTTTATTGAACCCTGCGGACAAGATCTAGTTAATGTTTTATGTGTATCTTCAAAGAATACAGTTCTATCCTCGAAATAACTTAAAAATATCTCAACCAAGGTTTTAGGTACTCTTTTTTTTATCATTTGTTCTAAAGCGTATTTCCAGGACACGTTTGAAAATGCGGAGGCTATGTCAATATAAATCACGACAGCATATTTTTCTGTGCGTTCTTTAACAGTGCTTACCAATTTCTGAATGGCTGAGACAGTGTCTCTCCCTTTTATAAAACCATATTGATGAACGGAAAAAGGGTTAGGCAAAAACTCGTACAATTTATTCAACAGAATTTTTTCCAAAATCTTACCCATTACGTCGAGAAGCGTTAGAGGGCGATATGAGTTAGGGTCAGTCAAATCTTTTTTTTTTTTTTTTTTTTTAAGTGGGGTTTAACGTCGCTTTCAACTGCCATGGTCATATCACGACGGGGGTTTTACCCTCCATTCGCAGGAAACTCACAAACCTGCTACTCACATTGACCTCACCCAGCCTGAGTGGGGCCGGGAAAAGCCAGCGTCACGAGAATTAGAATTTGAATGGTCACCCATCCAAGTCTTAACCTCGCTGGATGTCGCTTAACTTCGGTGTTCTGAAGGGAACCGGTGTATTCAACATGCCATCGACGCTGGCTCAGTCAAATCTGATTTACCAGGTTTCACTAGGATTCGAAGAATACCTTTTTTCCATTGTTTTGGAAAAACTTTTTTATTCCAGCAATTTTTGTATAAAGTATGGAACATCTCGGGTGTAGTTTTGTATGCTTCTTTGATTATTTTTCCATTGAATCCATCGGGTCCGGGTGCTTTATTTGTTTTAATATTAAGGATAACTTCACCTATGTCATCATTGTTAATGTATATAGATTCTTCTGTGTTATTACTTTGTGTTATATGTTGTTTGATTTCCATAAATTCTGTTTTGTCATTTTCACTAGTAGGGACCATTATGTTTAGGAGAGCTTCTTTTGCGTCTTGTATATTAGAGCATATACTTCCGTCGGGTCTTTTTATTTCAGTCATAGCTTCATTTACTTTCAGTTTATTTCGTATTATTTTTTGTGCATTTCCCCACGGATCTCTTTGAAGATCTTGCTCTATATACTTTTGGAAGGATTTAATTTTTGTTTCTTTGATTAGTTTGCAGTATTCAGCTCTTTCTTTCGCAGTAAGCCCAAGACATTATTATGTGGTAAAAATCCCAATATGGAGGATAACAAGTCATGTCTCAGCTGGGTTTCGAACCCACGACCTCTGGAGTCTTTGGATTCACAGAGTCATGTCTCAGCTGGGTTTCGAACCCACGACCTCTGGAGTCTTTGGATTCACAGAGTCCCGCCTTCACCACTGAGCTACCGGGACGGTATAATAGGATTTGTTAATCCAACTAAAACAGCTGATATACATACACTGTGATTGAAACTAGAGGGCGGGTTAGATTAATCTAATCCTCTTTCATAATGCGAACCTTGAAGTCAAAAATCTGACTCTCAATTCTGAGTTTGACGAGAGACTCATCACAACCCCCCCCCCCCCCCCCCCTCCCCCGAAATGTAGGTCTAGCTATGCCACTGATCACAATAAACTTATTTGATTTGATTAAAAACAGATTTCTACACATGCGAGGTTGTCTGTCGTGTAATTTTAATATTTTTTGGTGAGATATTATAATGTATTGGTAGCAAGGAGATGCGACCATATCCCTTGAACTTGTCAACTCGAATCTGTTTTCTTTTCATGAAGAAAATACTGTTTGTTTTTTGGGTTTCAACATCTTTTTCAACTACATGGTCATATCACGGTGGTTTTATTAATCATTTGCTGGGCAAACAACCGAACTACTCAAATCATCCTCACCTAGCCTGGGTAGGGACGGAAATAGCCAGTAGAATGTGAATTGCTATTACAGGCATACGATTAATACAACCGAAGAGTTAGAGCCCGTTCACACCAAAACAGTTTTTACTGGAACAGTTTTTTTACTGTGTCCAGTAAAAAAACTGTTTCTCAGAGTGCGTTCACACAGGCTACAAACAGTATTTTTACTGGTTCTACTTTTCCATGCTTTTCTTTATGTTCATTCGTGATAAAGCCTTTGAACGTGATGGATGTGAATACATTAATGCTTTTGTACTGGTACCGGCAACGACAACGAAGGAATAAGAGAAGATGGTGGAATCATCCCATAGTGGCACAAAGGTATCAAAAAGGAGCATTTCTAAATTTAATTTAATAATTAGTGAGGCGCTAGAGCCGAATTTATGATTTTCCAAAAAGGCCCTTATTTGGCCCTAGTAGGTGACGAAAGGCCCTAACACTAACCCTAGATAGCAGCAAGTCATACCTATCTATAGAACCTAGTTTGAACCAGATCGCCACCAAAAAGTCATTTGCTCGCCCGATTTCCATTGTAGCGCCTCACAAATAGACACGAATTAATTTTCATTCGAAAAATACGATATTATAATGGGTTTCAGAAACAATAAAAACTGTGCCGACTGCAGTGTGAACATCTCCATTTGATTGTACAAGCGACTGGATGTAGAAACAGTTTTTTTACTGGGCCAGTTTTTCTACTGTTTCCGTTTCTAGTGGCAAAATCTGATGTAAAAATCTGTCGATCCAGTTTTTTTACTGTTAACAGTAAAACGTTGCCGATGTGAACGCTCTCATTTAAATGTATGCGCCACTCAGTAAAAATACTGGACCAGTAAAATTACTGTCCCACTAAAAAAACTGTTTTTAGTCGGTGTGAACGGGCTCTTACGCTGTTTGGTAAGAAAAATTGAACTTTCATTGCCAGCGTCGATGGCGCATGCGTTGAATGCACCGGTTCTCGTAGGACCACCGAAGTTAAGCAACGTTCAGCGAGGTGAAGACTTTCGTGATGCTGGCATTCTGGCCGAACTGACTGGAAAATATTTCTTAAGAGCGACGAGCATGTGTGTACGAGGAACAAGAAGAAGATACAGAAGTGGAGAGTCTTTGTTAGGATTTGAGTAATAGGGAAAGAGAGTTTATTTATATGTATAAATATATAATAAAATATACAACAAAAAAATATTTCTTAAACCTTTGGTGTTAGAAACGCGCTACTGCTATTTGATCTTTTTATCTCTATTTTTATTTATTTTATTTGACAAATGGTCTTGACATAAATTAAGTTTTTTTTTAAGTTTAAAAGTTATCATATTTGTGTTAATCACTTACGTGATATCACAACTACTCAAACTCGCTTTACTAAATCCACGCTGAAACCTTGACTTGAACCACCGACCTCCAGGTTACAAGTCCATCGCCTTACCGTTCAAGCTACTGAGGTCGGTTCTTGACATAAATTATAATCAATAATTATAATCTCTAGGATTATAATTATAATAAATATAATGTCAGTGCTTCCAATGAAAAAGGATGACACCTTGTTTTACATATAAATAAATATAACAAAATATTAAGAAGGGGGGTAGAATATTCTACAAATTCTAAGCAATATGTAGGGCATAACTACCTATATGTCACAATTCACAAGTAGGTATACCTGTCTGGTTAACATTTTTTACCCATAATATCTCTAGGATAAAAAAAATAATTAAAAGACATAAGCTCTAGGATCTAACTTGTAAGTTCCAGCGAGGCTAAGACTTAGAGGTGTGACCATTCAAATTCGAACCCTCCTGATGCTGGCTATTCCCGGCCCCCATCAGGCTGGATGAGGTTAATGTGGGTAGCAGGTTTGTGAAGTTCCTGCGAATGGAGGGTAAAACCCCCGTCCTGATATCACCATGAAGTTGAAAGCGACGTTAAACTCAAATTAAAATTTTCATGTATGAGAAAATATAATTTTGTGATTTATCGACTAAAGTTGATCCTTCAACACATATTTTGTAAACAAATAATACTCTCTAATGGTCTCTCACAAAGTACTAGGTACCTATAAGAGTATGATTGATTAACAGTTAAAGAAGTAAAAATATCAAAATGGACAAAGTTTTTTTTTGTTGAAAACCTATAAAACAATCGTACTTCTGATAATTATACTGAGAGAAATAATACGAACTAGGAAGATTTATTCATTTCATCTATTTGTTACACTCTTAGCCATAAAACCATTTGTGGGTGCAGTGTAGGGAATTCAAATTTATAAAATAACATTATATTTTACTCTTGTACTTCAAGGGAAAAAAAACATCATCCTGTTACCCCTGTAAAATAGTCAACTTGCTAGCCCATTTAATAGGATTTAAATAACAATGTAACAAATAATGAAATAAAAATACATGGTGTATTTCTGAAGAAAAAAAATAACTCACGATTGATATTTACAACACAGACCACAACTGTCTACAGTAGCTCCTGTTTCATGGCTACGAAATAAAAATTAGTTCCTATAGATAGTTATTAGATAGTAGGCCATAGGCCATGCAATAAATCGTTCCTTGACTAGTGGTAGTTATCATATTTGTATATTGTGTTAATCACTTTCGTGATGTCACAACTACTCAAACTCGTTTACAAAATCTACGCTGAACCCGGGACTTGAACCACCGACCTCCAGGTTACAAGTCGGTTCCCTTGACTTTTTGACTAGTGATTCAACAAGCATTGGTAGTGGATGTGGTTACGGCGCTAGACATGAAATCTAAAAGTCTAGCGCATGGATCCGTGATGTGTGGATTGGAACTTAATGCTTGGATTGTTCCAAATTTATTTGAGTAACTGACCACGTAATAATAATTACGGGTTGGGAGGTAGAAAATTCTCTGAGCAATCAACTCGCCTGGTGGTTATTGCTATCATCATCATAGGGTGGCGTCATCGTGAACGATGGTAGCCAGACAGTGGAGGAATGACTCAGCACTTCTACCACTGTCTTTACAAATAATTGACAAGGGCCCCCAGAACCAAGCCAATGCTGGTCTACTCCCTGTTTATAGTCCCTTAGCCTGACTTACTGCTATAACCTTCCACTAAAGAGTATTATAATTATTATTATTCATTCCTTAAGTGATTAAGAGATTTTGAAAGAGAATGCCGTAGGCATTATTGCTACCCTTGAAGTTTTGTTTTAATAAATTCACTTTGTAACTAAAACTTGATTGAATTTGTGTAATAATAAGACTAGGAGTAGACATAGAACTTGCTCACTAGAGAGAGTAATACGCTGTTTTTTGGTTACTTTAACACTAACAGCATAAAGTCCAAACTCAATGGAAATTAAATTATCAGACATTTTTCATATTTTTAAATTAGTTGAGAACCACTTCAACAAGGTTCAAAAATATTTTAATATTTTTGGAAAATAATAGAAGATGTCATTTACCATTTGTCATTTTGTGGAGCACTTTTAAAGGCGAATTTGCCTTTAGTTCGTGCTTAAGTTTATATTGCAAATACATAGTTATAAATTAAGGATCAGTCTCAAAACAAAACAAAAAGTATAGGACAGTGTTAGAATGTTCAAATTAAAGCATGATTCTAAAGTAGGTATACAATACACAATACATACATAAATAGGTACTTACTTTAAGTAGCAATTTATTATCTAAACTTTTATCGCAAGAAATGAAGTCCTATAATATCTACTGTTATTGCTCTCTAATGTAGATTTACATTGGTACATTTTTCCTTTCTTTTAGTATGTAATATTATTTTGGTACAAATAAAATTATAGGATTCAATTTAAGTTCTTCTTTACTGCTATTTATAATAGAACAGATTGTAAGTGGCTTTGTTATATCATTTTGAACAGTCCAACATCTTTAGAATTAGTGAAAGAACTTGGTAGGAAAGTGGTATTATTATGGTGCCTAGGGGCAGTGCAAAACTACAGACTCGCCTCTAATAGATATGTTAGGCGCAACAGCCGAAATCGCTGATCGAGAAAAAACGTACCCATTGCGATCTGGTGTCTTCCAAATGCTCAAAGTCCAAATTTCGGCTATAGTTGAGAATGTCCCCGATCAGGTAATTTGCTATTTTCAAAACCCCGATGTTCGTTTCGCGTAACTCTGGGCGAGGGGTACCACGGATGAATAACTTTTGTTAAATAGGGAAAATACCCCTTAATAAGAGCTACCGAACAACACCCGATATCAGCCCTTGAAACACTTAGGAAGAAAAAAAAAAATTACGTCTTAGGGCGAAATTAATAGACAAATTTTATATCTCAAGTCATTGCTAAGCGTCGGTTTTCCCTATCTTACACAGTACGCAAACCGTGACTTAGCGCCACAGAGGTATTACAAAAACGTCTATTAATTTCGCCCTTAGTAGTAAAGAATACCAGATTGCGTCTTTTTAAGAAATGTTCAAATCCCGATGAGCAGTGTAAGATCTAGGATGTGTGTTCTCCGAAAAGCTTTTGCTTTTTCCGCAAAATCAAAAATGTTCTCTCAGTATAAAATCACAAGAATGTTCAAACCGAACTATTCCTGGGCAGTTAGTTCCGCCAAAATCCATCAGAGAGGTGAAACAGACGAAGGCAGTTCTGTCTTTCTTAGAGGAGATGAACGATTTTTCTGGGAAATCTGTACTTCCGCTGATTTTTTTTTTTAAGTGGGGTTTAACGTCGCTTTCAACTGCCATGGTTATATCACGACGGGGGTTTTACCCTCCATTCGCAGGAAACTCACAAACCTGCTACTCACATTGACCTCACCCAGCCTGAGTGGGGCCGGGAAAAGCCAGCGTCACGAGAATTAGAATTTGAATGGTCACCCATCCAAGTCTTAACCTCGCTGGATGTCGCTTAACTTCGGTGTTCTGAAGGGAACCGGTGTATTCAACATGCCATCGACGCTGGCTTCCGCTATGATTAGAAGCTTATAAATTTCGTATTCCGGGGCGTACTGTTTCGCTAAGACGCGCCGAATTTCGGAAGAAAAATAATAAATAATCGTTTGAAAGCATTTCTAGAAAGCCCAGTCCGCGATCTAGTATTCTTACTTTGACATCGCGATGTAAGCATTTTTTGTTTTCTCCTAGTGATTCAAGGGCCGATTTCGATGTTATGGAAAATGCACCAACCAAATAGCGGAATGAGAATTTTAAGCTTACTCAAAGGCCGAAATTTCGAGCTGTAACATTTTCGATTTCGGCAGTTGCCTATCAGATAAACTAAAAAGGTCACTATTTACCTAATGAAACTAAAATAGAATCTTTGGACATGACAGGAGCCTAGGCGTCCATACAATAATTCAAAAAGGTGACCAAAGTAATTGCTCAATCTATTAGTATAAAGAAATTATTTAGGTAAACAAAACATGTACCCCTGAGCAGGTAAAAGGGACGTTCAAAAGCATCTACCACATTCCCACCACGCAGTGTCACAATCAAGGCAAGTATCACTATAGCTCATCTTTCACTGGAATTCCAACATTCTCTAAATTCGTTTCCAACTCTACTTCGCTTGGTTCCAACTGATTCTCACTCGAGTCCTCTTTGGATCTTAACTCTTCTTGCTCCACTTTAACCTTCTCCCTCCTTTGAATCACAAACACATCGTAGAGCAAACTCAAATTCAGCATTGCCTGTTCATCATACTCCTCAAAGCTCGGCCGCATATTGATCAATATATTCCTCAACTGTTTGTCCTTCCCGAAATTGTCACACAAATTCAAATTCGTCAACAATATGCTCGTCACACTTTCCATGTTCGCCTTGTAGTTGTTCTTGACAAACAGATTTCTCACGACGCTACACCAACGAAGGTTGAGCAAAGACTGAGCGAGATCTTGCTGAGCGTACTGGTCCACTTTGGAGCGTGCCTCCAGATATTTACTGCGCGTGAGATTCGCTTCGTACGAGCCACTCTGGTGGAGAGAATCGGAACTAGTGGCATTGTTTAGTTCGTCGAGTTTTGACTGTTGAATGTTGAGTAGAATCTGAGCGTCGTAGCGCTCTTGCAACAGGGTGTTTAGAAGAGAGGCAATCTTTAGCTGAAAGTGAGAAACACAGATATTCTTTTAAATACAGTATAGTGTCAGCTAAAGTATCTTTTGTCCACCAGTTTGGAACTATCAGCGTAGGAGGCAAGAGATCGGAATTAAGGGGGGGGGGTCAAGGGTGCCTGGATCCCCACCCCACGGAAAAAATATAGGTGTATGTAGGGAAGTTGGTTCGTGAGTTTTTTGCATACTGAGGATAAAATCCAAGTCTCAAATTACCTAGATGTTACAGAGACGTTAAGAAATAATAAATGAAAATGTTTCTATTCCTACCTGAATTTTAAACCCGTTCTCACAGTTGTTAAGGAAGATCTTCTCGTTGAGCAGAATGTTGAGGCCTCCATTCTTGATGAAATCATTCTGCGCTGTGGGGAAGTTACGGAGAAGACAGGAGATGGCGTAGACTGCCGCACTCTTGAGTCTATACACATGGTCTAGCTCAGGTCCTGAACAAGAATTTGGCATTATTTAGAACAGGGCATCTAAATAATTTGAAGCAACAACACTGGCTTTTTTGGTTGCTTCATTAAAAAAAAAATATGTTTTTCTTTACACTTAAGGAAGTTCCTTCACATTATTAAGATTTTTTTAACCAAGAGTTTTGTATAAATATAAATATGTTCTTCAAGTGACCTATAGAATTTTATGGCAGTAGGTATGAATTGAGAGTAGTCTCTGGCTAACAGCTTGTTTGTAATTTATAATTAGAGAAGAAAAAAAAAGGTACAAAATGTGTATTTAAATTTGAAAATAAACAAGAGACCTTGTTTAGACTGCTGGATTAAAGGGACTTTTCAGTCTCACTTCGGCAGTATAAACAAGGTAATTTCTATTCTATATATAATTATATATATTTATATGTCTTGAATGATCTCTCACAGAAAAAAAAACATGGGTTTCATACCAGCTTTGGCGTGTTCCTTTCCAATGACATGCTGATGAAACAAATGCAGCACGGGTTGCAGAATATTCTGTTCTAACGAATGAATCTGCACAGGTATGTTGTTCTGAACTGCCGAGCCAAGTAGCTTGAGAGCCTCAGTCCTAATTTGGAAATTTGTCGAGTTCAAACTGGGCCTGATGATATTTGCAATACTGCTGGGAAAGAGGGAGAAAATTAGTAAGGTCCTCGAGGTACAAACAATATTTTTTTCTATATCTTTAAAAAAAAGTCCAAAGTGACTCTTTTTTAAGCAATCATTTGGAATTTGCAGCACTATCCACATCAACAATAAAATTTAGAATCGTTTTGGTCCACTGTAGAGTCCATTTTATGAGTTTTACAATACATGTTTATTCTAAGATCACATTATTAGTATTTTTTTACAATTACAAATGCTTTTGGTGTAGGCCTAAAGAATTTCTTTTTTTTTTAGTAGTTGAAACAAAGTATCATTTAATGCTTTAATAAGATATACAAATTTATATATAATAATTATCAATTAATTGGTACAATTTATTCAGAGTAAATAACTATTTATAGTCTTTCTGTAGACAACCCATGCATTCATTATGTTTTTACATCTGTTATGGTAATCCAGATCTAATGCATGGATAAGAAACATTCCACTATAAATATATACATTTTTAATTCACATAATTATTTAAAATGCTTTCCAAGCAAGGAAGAAAGAGCAACTTACCCATTCTGACTCATAAAATGTCGCGCATTATCAATCTGAGACACCAAATATTCAAAGTCCTTTAGAAACCTTATCACATCTTTCTCCAATTTCTTATCTTCTTCCCCATTGGGAGGCAGTTCAAAACTTGAAAAAAGTTTGTTCATGATTTCAACATCAGTGTCAACAGTGATGTTCATCTCTTCAAAAATTGATTTCAACTCCTCATAATTTCGAAACTCCTCTCGCTTTTTTTTGCCACTATTGGTGATTTGCTTCAGTGAATCCTCCTGAGCTGTGTCTAATGTTTGTAGCTCAGGATGCTATGGAAATAAAGTACATTTTAATCAGCTATACAAAGTAAAATGAATGAAAACTACTATTTTTAATCTATCGTGTTCTAAGAACTTTAAACAGGTACTTGAAAATCCATTAGATTTAAAAAAACTGACTTAATTCGGATACTTATCTTTTATATAAAAAATGTAATATAATTATGACATATATTAGAAAGCTTCAATACGTAAGTATACCAACATAATGCAGATGATTTTTTCTATAGATGCTACTTGTAGCAGCCTAGTGAACAGTGTGGGACTAATGCTTGCAACGGTGCACACTTAACCACTAAAACCTTCCTCTCCCTCTTAGACATCTGCATTTGGAACCGTTGAAGAAACATTACTTTAAATGCAGATGCTTAGGTGGGCTTCACGTTCTGGCCCATCTATCATCTTGTGCCTTGATTCTCAGGATTTTGCGGATGAATTCTTCTATGGTATTCCTTTGAACTTTGCTTCTCAGCATTTCTTCTACTGTATTTCCAGGAGCAAGTTGTTTTCCTATTTTTCTGAAACAAGCCTCTCTTTCTTGGTTGAATCGGTCACAGTATTATCTTTCTTCTTCTTTTACTCTGTCTTATCTCCCTTAAGCAGGGTCGACGTTGTTCAACCTCATGGTTGTGATTGGTTGGTTTTGGCACATTTTTATGGCTGGATGCCTTTCCTGATGCAAACGATTCTACTTAATTTTACGTCCTGGATTAGGACAGGGGTTTTACCCTCCATTCGCTGGGAATCGTACCAGCTACCCACATTAACTTCACCCAGCCTGGGTAGGGCCCTAAATTGCCAGCCTCACGTATTTGGAGGGAACAGAATTTTCTGTGTAAAAAGTCTGCTCCGACCGGGGATTGAAGTCAGGATCTCTGGACTATAGGCAGTAGTCACAACCGATACGCCACGGAGGCTGTATTATAATACAGTATTATAATACTTCATTAACCCAGATGAGCCTACAATCCTTCTGGAAGGATTTGAAAACAGGCTTTTAGGAGGTCTATGAATTTCACCTGCAATCCTTCTAGAAGGATTTCAGGGAAATGGCCATATCTCGAAAATCAAAGACTTTTTTTTCATTAAACTTGAAATGCCCTTCAACAAACATGATATACAACACTTTTAGCTAGTTTTTAAATAAAAAGTAGTCGAAAAAAAAAACTCCGGTCTATCTGGGTTAATATTCTTACAAGAAATAAATAAATCTATTACATAGTAAGTATACTTCTTCTCCATGATATGCTAAGATTTACAACAACAAAAAAACATGTGAAACATACCAAATTGATTTCATCATCTATTTTCTTAATAGAGTCAGCAACTTTGTCTTCACTTTTTTCTTTCTGTTTGTCCCTATCATAAGTGAGGGATGTATCATCATTTCTTTCATTCAATTCTACTAGTTTGGCCTCCTTCTTTCCAGACTGTAGGTTCATACGATAGTGAAGTCCTGATGGAAGAATATCATCTGAAAAAATAATAATATATTTACTGTGGTGGCTGGCCAAACCTAACATACATGCCCAATGAAAAAAATTATGAAATTCTCACTGGACATTGCATCAGGTACCTACCCTTTTTTAATTTCAATCAAACTTTATTTACAACTTTCAAATATAAAATTAACAAAGTTATACAAACAGTAACTAAAGCCTGATTGAATATTTATGTCTGTTTATTTGTTATTTTTAGACAAGACTACTTTACAAGTGCATTGATTAATAGCTCAATTGTTGCTGCATTGATGTTGGACCACAAAACTGGTATTCCCATAAGACCTCAATCTACATCTTGAAAATGAGATAATATAATACCAGAGATACAGCAATCACTAATCAGAGTCAGTGTTTTCATTTTCACCTAGACGTCCTAGAACCTTTCTTTTAGCTATAGGTATATTCACCTAACTTAGAGGTTTTTTTTATTGTTACTGACTGTGACAGTGTGCCTAAACAAAAGGGAATAGAAAATTACCTTCTTCAACCGTTTGCCACTCACTGGTGGCTACAAAAGTTTTCTTATCAGAGTCTTTCTTCTTATCACCTCTGCACACCAGTAGAACCACACAGAAGAAAAGCAGGGAGATAGAGTTTTTGAAAAGCATGATATTTCTGATAGGTCAGTTGAATAGTTACAGCTTTTTATTCCAATCAATATAATAGATAATTTGCTTCAAATCTTGTGATAACTGCAGAAAAGGACGTTTGCCTTCAGGGTTGTAAGATGTTATAATAATTTCATTCAAATTCAAAATTTCAAAAAACAAGTAAAGTATAGATAAGATGATAAGAACGAGACAGACAGAAGAGATCGATTTTTGTTTTGAATTCGAATAATAATTATCGAAAACGTCTGCACAAAATAAATTGAAGGGGCATTTTAACTCTGAAAAGAAATTAACATTTTAGGTCAGCGCTGCAGCTCGACCCACAGTGAGACGTGTTCTATACTATCATACTGCACAGATACCTAATTCCACAAATACACCACTGACTCCCCCCCCTTCTTCACGTTTCGACTTCCCCCCATAATGGACTCTTCCAAGCTGCCATGGTAAAGACCAAGAGCTGGCTGGCTACCTTGCTTCAGTGTGTTCTGTTCTTTTGTGCTGCACAGGCCTATAAACTTTTTCCTGGCTAAAAACGTGTTTTTTCAGGAATTAAGTTATTTCCATATTTTTTTTTTTTTTATTTATATTTTTATTAGTATTTATACATATAGTAATTTTCTAGTGTTTTAGTTTTCACAATATAATCAATTGTGGATACAAGAGTGTGCAACTGTATCGTTGTTACCACGGCGCTAAGAACACTTTGTTGCTGAGATTGCTGTGCTTCCCTGAGTTGTGGTGCCTGACTTCTGGTTGGCTCTCTAACACCTGTCTTCTGAGTGGCTTTCGCATGCGACTGCCTAATGTGGTCCACCGGGGGGCTCTCCCCTCTTCTCTCTTTTGAGAGATGGCCGGTCGGACCAGCTCAGCCCCCTACCCGCCTTACCGGGTCATCACATTCGTACTACGCCCAGTAGTAACACCTGTCTTCTGAGTGGCTTTCGCATGCGACTGCCTGATGTGGTCCACCGGGGGGCTCTCCCCTCTTCTCTCTTTTGAGAGATGGCCGGTCGGACCAGCTCAGCCCCCTACCCGCCTTACCGGGTCATCACATTTGTACTACGCCCAGTAGTAACACCTGTCTTCTGAGTGGCTTTCGCATGCGACTGCCTGATGTGGTCCACCGGGGGGCTCTCCCCTCTTCTCTCTTTTGAGAGATGGCCGGTCGGACCAGCTCAGCGCCCTACCCGTCTTACCGGGTCATCACATTCGTACTACGCCCAGTAGTACGTTAGCGCCGTGGGCCTCCAGTGGCATCGGCCACCAGTGGCATCGGCCACCAGTGGCATCGGCATCAGTGCCATCCACCATCAGTGCCATCGGCCACCAGTGGCATCGGCCATCAGTGCCATCCACCATCAGTGCCATCGGCCACCAGTGGCATCGGCCACCAGTGCCATCCACCATCAGTGCCATCGGCCGTCAGTGCCATTGGCCACCAGTGGCATCGGCCATCAGTGCCATCCACCATCAGTGCCATCGGCCGTCAGTGCCATCGGCCACCAGTGGCATCGGCCACCAGTGCCATCCACCATCAGTGCCATCGGCCATCAGTGCCATCGGCCGTCAGTGCCATCGGCCACCAGTGGCATCGGCCACCAGTGCCATCCACCATCAGTGCCATCCACCATCGGGGCCATCGGCCGCCAGTGCCATCGACCGTCAGTGCCATCGGACACCATAGATGTGGACCGTCAGTACCATCGGCTGTCAGTGCCATCGTACGTTAGTGCCAGCGGCCGTCAGTGCCATCGGACACCATAGATGTGGACCGTCAGTGCCATCGGCCGTCAGTGCCGTCGTGCGCCAGTGCCGTCGGGCGCCATAGACGTGGTACGTCAGCGCCGTGGGTCGTCATAGACATTGGCCGTCAGTACCATTGGCCATCAATGCCGTCATGGACGTGGGCCTGTCGGACATTCACGCCCGACGATTACCTACATGTTCTCTTCTGTTTATCCAGATGACATCCATGGGTGCCCTCTATGATGGGGACACAGCAGAACCCCTCCTCAGGGGAGTTCTTCAGTTGGTTGATGCGACGCTTCTCCCTGGATGGAGAGATTGGCGTTTACTCCCTCCACCCTCAGTGGTAGACCTCAGAATTGACAGAAGTCGGGTGAGGTTCGCCCTCCCTCGCTAGAGTTGGTGAAGTTGTTCGCTCCTGGGGACACCCATATTTCCGAGCGCAAATTCAAAGAAATGAAGGCGGTCTTATTAGGCTGGCCCTTTAGACAAGCCCTCGTCCTTCACCCCCACGACTTTCGCCAAGTCTCTGGGACCTTCTTAGAAGGATTTCTCACTGTTCAATGAGGTGGTTACAGGCCTAAGACCCTCTATCCTTTCTCGTGCGTAAGTAAACGCTCGACTAGCAACAGGGAGCGGCCTAGACGCACCGTCTGGCACCAATTATGGCGATCAGTCACCTACAGCTCCAGCTTTTGTACGCCTCTCTCCGCCCGCTACGAACTCTGCACTGAGCGGGCGATTGTCTGCGCTGGAAGAATCCCTCAAAGGGGTTCCGGCGCTCGAGGCTAAACTCGAATCTCTAAATCAACTTATAGCATCCCTCTCCAACCCCCACCTCACTCAATCCGGGTACGCTCGGCGGGACTCTGTGGAGCTCTCGGAATGAAGCGAGACGGAGGAATCAATGACCCCTCCCCTCTCGCCCATGCTCTCCGAGCAACCTAGACCGTCAAACTCGAGGATGGAACTTTGGTCGGCACAAAGTGCCCTTCCTGACATCAAATCCCGACCCTGCGGATTGGACTTTGATCCAGTTACTGTGAGAGAGGAACCTGATATTCCCGAACCTCCTCCCCGGAGCAAAGAGTTGCGGGCTGCCTGCCAGGAAGGGGGGTCTGACTCCTGGAGTCCGGTCACCTACAAGGAGGTAGAAAAGACCCTGAGACATACCAGAGAGTTTCCTTGCGGGAGAAAGCCAAGAGACAAGAGTGAGATTTATCAGGAGCTTCACCGATGATAAAGCTGAATTCAGGCTCGCCTCGCAGAACCTTGTACAGTACGCATGCGGGAAGAGATGCGAGGTGATCGCCCATCGGAGGAACCAGTTCATGCCCTCGGAGCCTGCTCTGAAGCGCCTACTAGCGGCTATTCCGCCGTCCGATTCCCACCTCTTCTGTGAAGGTAAACTGGCCAACTGGACCTCCGGTTCCCTCTGGTGCGAAGACGTATGGGACACCGCGTAAGCAAAAAAAAAAAAAAAAAAAAAAAAAAAAAAAAAAAAAAAAAAAAAGTCAATCTTTTGGCCCTCGGGCAGAGAGACCCTCTCAACCCAAGCTTCCAAGGTATACCGCACGGGTTCTTGCTAGCCGAAGATTCGCCGGCAGAGAAGATGTCGCAGGCTCCAGGAAAGAAGAACCATTGACTCGAAGGACGCAGTTCAGGCCATCTACCGCTTAGCGTGGGAAGAAGCAGCGGCGCTTTTGAGGGTTCCTTGGGGGAATTCAAGGCGGGACAACTTCGTCAGCATCTCAGTCAATGGCAGTCTCTACAGGCTCCATCCCAGTTGCTTATGCTAATCTCAGGTTATCGACTCCCTTTCAACTGTCGACCGCCTCTTCGGAACATCCAATCCCTCATTCCCCCTGCCCTGATAACCTCCGAATCAAGAGATATGTCGGCCGCGTTGCTAGACATGCTGAAGGAAGGAATCACTTCTCTAACCTTGACAACCACGGGATTTATTTCTCACATGTTTATTCGCCTGAAAGTAAACGGCAGACCCCGCCCCATTTTCAACCTAACCGCCCTGAATCGCTATCTATAGCTCTACATATAGCCGGTTTAGATTAATAAGCCATCAGCGTCTTCCGACTTTCCTTCTGCCCGGGAACTTTCTTGCGACAATAGAACTATCGGACGCGTACTGTCATGTACCAGTTGCGAAACAGCACAGACGATTTCTAGCTTTTCGATACCTCGGTGTCGCATACACATGGACTACCACTCGGGCTAGCCTCGGCCCCTGAAGCCGTTACACAATTGACCAGCTGGGTGGCGAGCATTCTGCGCGGTTGAGGCGTTCGGATAATTGTCTACCTGGACGACTTTCCACTAGCTGCGCGATCACGTCATCAGCTACAACAACATGTAGGCCTGACTCTCGATTGCCTGCAGTATCTGGGTTGGCGAGTGAATACTAAGAAGAAGCTTACCGACCCATCACAGAACAGAATCTTTCTAGGACTAGAATGGAATACAGTCACTCAGCGCGTCACCCTACCCTTGGACAAAATTCTGAGCATTACCAGTCTATTGCGACAGCTCATCTCCCGGCCAATTTGGTCACTCCGCTCGCATCAAAAGCTGATAGGCTTACTGAACTTTGCGGAGGTCGCAGTACCATTGGGAAGGCTGTTTTTCCGGCCTCTACAATTGTCAGGAAGATCCTTTGCCTGAAGCAAACCCCGGCACGCCCAACCAATTCCTCAAGTCAGCAGAAAATACCCTGTTGTGGTGACTCCGGCACTTGGGAGATGGGACAAGTTACTCGTCTCCACAAGCCGGCATAGTTCTGTCAACCGTTCTTCGGACTGGGGACTAGGAGTGAGCATAGGCTCCACGATATACCTTCGACACAAGAGGACTCAAAAGCAAAAGGCCTGGCACATCAATACCAGAGAACTATACGCTGTCAGATGGGCCATAAGGTCAAAACTAGAACTGTTCGCCAATCGGACAATCACTGTGTTGACGGACAGCACAGTAGTGGCGAGCCAGATTCGACGACAAGGAGGCTTGCGCTCGGTAGCCTTACTGAGGGAAACCTCAAAACTCCTCCATCTGGTGTTCAACTTGGGCTCGGTCTTAAAACCTCCACCAGAATGGCATCTGCTAAGCGAAGCAACGTCAAAGGTACTCCGAAGATTGGGGACGCCATCCGTGGATCTCTTCGCGTCCAGTCGGTCAGCCGTGGTCCCCTCATATGTGACCATAGATCCCCAAGATCACGAAGCCCTGTTCGTAGACGCCTTCACGAGACCTTGGAACTTCGATCGAGCTTGGGGGTTTTCCTCCTCCACTTTTCATCCCCCTCGTCTTGCAACATCTGGAGACACCGACGGGTACATTTCTTCTTGTAACCCCTCGCTGGGAGAAAACCTTCTGGCGAGCGTACATCAAAGCCAGAGCAGCAGACGCTCCAATCAAACTGAAGAATCCGGAGCACAACCTAGTCGACTTATCAACCAACAAGACTCCAGTAGACGTCCAGAATCTCCAATTAGAGGTCTGGAAACTACGGGGTGGGCACCCCACGTCTCGCAGTGGACCACAACCGAGCGCAACTTACTAAGAGCCGCAGACCTGCCACGTTCAAGGTTTATCGCCGGTTATTTCTTCTTGGGTGGACCCAAATATATCCTTGGAGATCTCTGGTCACCCTCTAGTTCAAAAAACACTAAAAGGGATACAG
This sequence comes from Bactericera cockerelli, assembly GCA_024516035.1. Classification (NCBI taxonomy): domain Eukaryota; kingdom Metazoa; phylum Arthropoda; class Insecta; order Hemiptera; family Triozidae; genus Bactericera; species Bactericera cockerelli. The sequence continues at coordinate 30,301,363 of CM044964.1, read as the reverse complement.
GCCCCTTGCCCCAAGCAAGAATACCGGAAAGTCTGGGATGTGGACTAACTGCGTCAATGGATAACTGAAAACCCTCCGTTAACTACCAGTTTCTTTATAGTTTCTGGACACGTAGCCATCCTACTTCTTTGGCCTCTGGTCGCCGTGTACACGACCCGACGCTCCTGTAAGTAACAGAGGACCGCCTCCAACAAGTCCCTCCAGATATTGTGTTCTGGCCAGTATTTGGTTCTGAAACGGATTCCAAAGGCAGGTCTCAATCAGGCTGTCGCCTAACACTTTGAACTACCTCTGGAACATTGTCTATTGGATCAACAACAACAGCGTTGTGGATCACATGGACTATTAGCCTTGTTTATCTCCACCAAGGGAAAAGTGAAACCTGCACCAAGGGCAATGATGGCAAATTGGGTGACAACAGCCCTTGAGAGTGCCAGAATAATGTACTCAGCAGGTAGTTTCAGCGCTGCGGTAAGTTCTGATCTAGCTAGATCTCACGTCCAATTAGATTTCATCCTGTCTCGAGCAAACTGGCGATGCTCGTCCACTTTCTTGAGACATTATTGCCGGGAAATAGTGAACACTAGTAGCAGCTCCAACAGAGTCAACCCAGTTTTTCTCTAATTTTGCACCAATTAATTAAAACCGGAGATTTCTAATTAGATTATAAATATCTTTAGAATATATTATTGTTGCACAATAATTAAGTAGGTACTTGAATACTTACTAGGATATGAGCGTTTTTGAACTTATTTATTTATCTGAAGTACCAATTACCTTATTTTGAATTATTATTGAGAATGTCTGCTAAATAGCACCTTCTCCACTTTCACAGTGTATTCTGTTCCTTTTTGCCAAGAGCTGGCAGATACCAAACAAATCTCACTGTGGGTCGAGCTGCAGCGCTGACCTAAAATATTACAGTTTTCTCCCCGTAGGGAAACGAAAACTGATATTTTGGGTCTAGCAAAGCTCGACCCACACAATTAAGGCTTGCCAGCTCCTACTGAAGCAAGGTAGCCAGCCAGCTCTTGGTCTTTACCATGGCAGCTTGGAAGAGTCCATTATGGGGGGAAGTCGAAACGTGAAGAAGGGGGGGGAGTCAGTGGTGTATTTGTGGAATTAGGTATCTGTGCAGTATGATAGTATAGAACACGTCTCACTGTGGGTCGAGCTTTGCTAGACCCAAAATATCAGTTTTCGTTTCCCTACGGGGAGAAAACTGTAATATTAGTTAAGGTGTGATAAATTAAATGAGTGGTTACACCGAAAAGGTCTAGCATTTGCACACTGATGATTGATGATGATGATGACTTGTGACATATAGGATTATTATCCCATAGTTTTTAACCAGAAAGCACTATTTGAATAAAAAACCAAATCACAAGACGATTATGAATTCGTTAAACGACCCCCAATTTTAGTTTTAAAAATACCCCGATAGGTAGCGCTTAATATGATGTCAAGGATGCTGGCGGAAAACTTTTTTGCTTTTAACATCAAAAGTGAGACAGAAATTCCGATTTGCTCATTTGTTTACACACGTCTCTTAGGTGTGCGTTCGTTCAACACAAGTTCATACAGCATAATAATCGAAATCGATTATGTTGTGCGACCGTTATGCTGAGTGAATTTGTGTTGAAAGAACATTATGTCCTGCGAAATTGTGTTGTACGAACGTTTGAAATGGTTAAAATCCATGAAACTCTTTCCATTTCCCCACCCAGAGCTCAAAAGTTTCCCTTCAGAAGAGAATAGAGAAATTTTATCTATGAAATAGGGAATTTTTCACCGTGGAATAATGGAATAAACTTAACTCAATTATTATTTTTTACTTTTCTAGTTATCTTTTTTGCAGTTAAGAGGAGTGTATTTTTAAAATACAGTGAACTAACAATCAAAGGATTGGAAATTTATTTAAAAAAATAATATTAATGTAATAAGAGAAGTTTTATTTGAACGACAACAAGCATCGACAGCTGTACTAGTGTACTCACATTACTGAAGTCCACAAGGTTGAACTATGGAAACTAGAGTGTCACTAGCCTTTGATTGAATCTATTGTAATCTATAGATGGGTGAATATTTCCAAACGTGGTTTTTTGATGTCCCCATTGAATAAAAACAAATTGGTAAGGAAAAAATAAAGGAATCCACTAGTGAAATGAAGGGAACACATTAGCTTTAACTTGAAAGTACATAAAACATATTTTTTTATTATTATTTATATAAAAAATAAGTACATGATATCAGCAAATGTCCGTCCTCTGACCTGTCCCCAGCTTGTTTTAGATTGTTTAAATTTATAATAGCTCAATTCCTTTTTAAATAATTAAATTAAAATATAATTTTTTCAAAAGCCAAGAAGACAACTACTTAACATTGAATTTTATTTTATTAATTACCATTTCAATTATTTCTATTTTTGACTTTAAAGTGTGTCCCCATACTTTTTGTCCTTCCTCTGGCAAGCCACTTTATTGCCGTTTTCAAAAGAGGGGAAAGTAACGTCACTCTATAAAAGGAGGGGAAACGTCTCCTACCTCTCTTGTGATTCTAATTTCCACGTTAGTTTTGTTCGATGTTTTGGTTGTTTGAAGATTTTCAGGAAGTAAGGTTGTGCGTAAGTGCGTCACAGAAGAGCTTGTCTTTCCTCTGGCAAGTAAAAAGAAAAGATTTATTTTACTTTAAAAAAATATAATGAGATGTTTCTATTTTATTTGCAGATTATTTCTCCATTTCGAAAACAATATTAATATTTTTCTTTTAATATTGCACTTAAAAGTTAGAGTTATAGTCAAAATGTCTCTCCTCTGGTAGTCCTTCCTCTGGCTATTTTGTACTTATTATCTCTATTTTTTAAAAAACAGGGAAAAATAGAGAAAAAATAATTTCTCAGAAGTGCACCCTCTAAATACCTAAATATTAATATCCTAGGTACTTGATTTCCCCACATTCAGCTAGTTATTTTAAAAAAATTGGCTGGGGACAAAAATTGCCCTGAAAAAACCACGTTTGGAAATATTCACCCAGATATGGGGATATGAAAAGAATATTGACTGCCACTGTGGACAGGTGCAGACAAATGAACATCTCCTTGTCTGTAATCAATTGGATGAACCCTGTACCCAACAAGATCTAACCCTGGCCAATCTAAGATATGAAAGATATGTTGTTCCGGACATGAAAAGTAAAGTAAGTAATGTAATAAGCATGAATGGTTTTATGATCATCACTATTGTGAGACAGCAAGCCTGTCTAGTTAAAAGCTTGTTTATCCCAAAAAATTTCAGTTCTTTTCTTTGCCACTACTATATCATTGTGCTATTTGTGCTTGTATCACTATATGAAATTTGTGTCATCTGACCCTCATCTTTTCTCTGGTGTTAGCCCTGCAAGACAAAACAGCTCCTATGTACTTCTCTTATATTTCCTTTGATTGAATACTGGAGCTGCTATGTCAAACATCAAAGGGAATTTACTTCAAACATTTTAGAATGCTTGTGTTGTGTTTCACTCATTTGATCATGTTTTATCTAAATGAAAAAATCTTCAATGGTTACAAATTGATAAGAGATTAAAACATCTGAGATTGGGCTTACTGTGGAGAATTTTGAATGAGGCTTCACCTCCATATCTTCACTCATCATTTCATACACTCTTCATTCCACAGTCATAATACTCGCTTCACTTATCTCCCTATTCCACCTCACAATACAGTAGAACCTTCATTATCTGAGGATTAATGTCTACTAGGGGTATGCCCGTATGCTGGATAGTCGAGGTCCTATATAAAAGTCTGGATAATTGAGAGGACCCTAAAAAACCAAATAATAAAGAAGAATTTTGATTTTGTGTAAAAGCAGATGTATTTTGATATATTTTATTATAACAAGAAATTTTGTCCCCTCCTAGTTTCTTATTAGTCTTCAATGTCTTTTCACACATCAACAGGTCATTGATAGGTTGTCCGGTAGATCTTGCTTGCAAAAACCACTTGAAAACTGCCTGATCCAAGGAATCATAAGAAGAAGTCTTCATGCATGTATGCTTGGAGCTCTGATTATCAGTAGCAGCGTTGCTATGCACCTATTCAATAACAGCGTGTTTTTTTTTTTAATCTGGATAATCAAGTATCCGCATGGTTGAGGACGGGATAATCAAGGTTCTACTGTACTAACCATATGGGGAATAGTTTTACTGTTAATGCTATAAGATCATGGAATCAATTGCCTGATGAACTATGGAGAATCAAGTTTCTCATAGAAACATTTCTTGGAAAATATAAATTAATTTTAATCTTTTTTTTTTAACATGTTGTTTCTATGTATTTTTATTTATTTAGCTTCTTTTTACTTTCCTTATCCTATAATAAGGAAAGTATTGTATTCGTCTAAAATTTGACCTACCCAGCTTTTCACATTTCTGGACGAATCATAGCCTCAGGATACCAAAAAAGTGGTTTTCAGCCATTGGTCCGTGCGTCTGTCTGTGTGTGTGTCTGTGTGTGTGTGAACAGGATATCTCAAGAACGGTAAGAGCTAGAGACTTGAAATTTGGTATGGTAATTAATTTTATACACCAGACGAACCATGAAACTTTTGGTTGAAATCGGCCGCATTCTGCGGCCGCAGGGCCGCAAATATTGGCCGCAAGCACCGCTTCTTTGAATTGGTTAAAGATACAAAAAAAGTTAGAGAACAACATTTTCTCAAATTAAAAAATAAAAGGGGTTCACTCTGATCATTTTTTTGATATCTTTAACTTTTTGGAAACCGGCCCCAATTTACCGGTATTGTAGGGGGACCCGATTGGACTAACTTTTTTATTATTCATCCTAGATGGGGGTTGTGACATATCAAATTAAATGATTTTGAAGTGCTGATCACGAATTTGACATTGATTTTTAGTTATCTGTTACCGTTCAGTCACCAGTGGCGGAATTCGACTCCTTTTTGGGAGATAAGGAAAGTCGTGTGATGTTTACACCAGATTTTTTATATTATTATTGAAATATCTAGATAGGGAACTCCAAGGGTAGGGTGGAAGAGATTGGCATAGGCAATAACCCCTCCCTTTAGTTAGGACACATGTTTATATATTTTTTTCTGTTCTTTTCCCTTTTTATTGTATATTAGAGTGGATCAAAAAATCATTTTATTTTATTTAATTAATGCTATACCTCGGAAAAGTTGTGGCTGTTCAAGGTAAGACTTGTGAGCTAAAAAAATTTTGGACCACGTCTTCCGGTCGCGCAAAGGCTTTCTTTCAAAATGGCGAAAATCCAAAAAAAAAATAATAATAAGAAATTAAAAAAAAAAAATGTAAAAAAATTGATAGGTAATCAATTTTTTTGGTTTGCTATAGAATATACTAGTTATAAAAAGACTAGTATAAAGAGTTCAAAAAAACACCAATGAAAACACCTTTACCAGTCGCGCAAAGGCCTTGAAATTTGTGAATTTCACGAAAATTCACTATAATTTGCCCTTTTTCAAGGAATTGAAAAATATAGGTAATTTTTTTTTAATCTGACTCCCCATAGAAATTATTACTTGCATGAAGGTCCGAAGAATCCGCAGAGACCAAAAAAAAATATAATCGGACCAACCCTTCCGGTTGTGCAAAGGCCTTGAATAGTTATCCTCTAAATCTATGTACCTACTTACTTTATGTATATCATTCAGACCAGCTTAAAAATTGACACAGAACTCACGAAGAAAAGTTATAGGTACGAGTATACGACGAATTCCATCCAGACCCTACCCGTATCTCAGTAGTCAAGACGTCTACTGGTAATCCAGAGGTCGCGGGTTCGAAAGGTGACCGGTAAAGGCGGTTTCATTGGTGTTTTTTTTAAACTCTTTATACTAGTCTGGTCTTTTTATAACTAGTATATGCTATAGCAAACCAAAAAATCGATTATAATTTTTTTTACATTTTTTTAAATTTTCTTTTTTTTTGGATTTTCGTCATTTTGAAAGCCCTTGCGCGACCGGAAGACGTGGTCCAAAAAGTTTTTTTGCTCAAAAGTCTTATCTCGATAAGCCACTACTTTTCCGGGGTATAGCGTTAATTAAATAAAATAAAATGATTTATTGACCCACTCTATTATATACATTTTTTTCCTTTCCATTATTGTTTCCATTATTTGATTCTTATAATAATTATTTGTACTGTACATACCTAATTATGTCTATGTATATCCAATAAAGTGTTTAATAATATTAATTATCTATCTTTTTGCTTTCAGAGACTTGCCGTGCAGATCTTTAAGTGACTCCCACTGCCTCTGGACATCTGGCTTTTCTGCTGCCTCAGGCCATCCGTCTCTTCTGTTGCCTCCGGCTATCTGGCTCTTCAGCTGCCTCCGGCTTTTCTCCTGCCTGCCTGTATTATTATTCATTTATTTATTTACACGCTGATTAAGATTGTCTAGGCAACCATGTTTCATGTCAACCCACTTCTAAACAATGTAAACTTAATTATTACAATAAAAGAAAAAAAAAAAAATGAAATTCTGATGTTCTCTATTTCCCAGACAAAACAAATAGCCACCACTTATAGCTTGTAAAAATACAGCTGTTGCATTTTTGTATTCAACGTTTTATAGGTGGAGAAAATAACCTGGTTCCCAACTTCATTAATTTGTCTGTCACTGTTAATGTCAATTTTACAGTTACCAGAGCAGCCGGAAAGATAAAATGGCCAAGCAGTGGTTCTTAACATTTTTAGCATCGCGGCACACTTAGCATGAAGATCAAAGATATTGGACTTAGCCGCAGACAAAATTTTGAAGATGTTTATAAAAAGAAAGAGATTTTGTATTGAACCCAACTAATATTGAGGGCTTTTTTTATCTTCAGAAATTTTATAGCACATCAGCATTATAGGATGGGAATCACTGTGCTTACTTTATTAAGTAGTCACTGTGGCCGAGTGGAGTAGGCTAGCAAGCAGGGTGACCTGGGTTCGATTCCCGGCAGCGCAGAAATTTTCTGCGTGGATGTCCGGGGTCCACTCATACCTCATGAGGAATAAGCGACCTCACTAGAGACGAGGTTCTGTTTTAACTTGGGTACTGGACGATTTGGCTTTCGTTTGTCTGTCTGTTAAGCGATAGCACCCGACCGGATTCTTCAAAATTGTTATTAGTATGTATACATGTTCATTGGGGTCTTAGAATTTTACCTATTGTTTTTAGGCCGGCTAGGAAGGAACACTCGACCGCAGCGCAGGCTCCTACCTAGTAGAGGCAGACCTCAACTCAACCAGGAAAAATCTATCCTGCTTGGTAGAATACCTCGATACTGGGCAAGCTAAAGACGACTCTAGGCGGGAACCTCAATTATCCATCACTATACCTCCTAACCTCCATTCGTCACACCAGAAAGCCTTAAGTCTGGACGGCAGTCCATAACTTCGGCTATGCCTTTGATGACTTTTTGAAATAGTGTGATCGGTTAAGGGGGAGGGGGTTCGACAAGAGTCAGATTTTGCCCATCTCACCCATCTGTTACCGTTTCGGCCGTAGAAACATTTTACGCCTGAACCTTCGACTCTCACCCGAAATACGGACAAATGTCACTCGAGTTGACATTACTTACTTGTAAATTAGGGACGGGTTCTAAAAAGCTCGAGATATACAGAGTGTCCCACCAAAGTTGGACACCTCAAATTACCCGGCCCATGAAAGAGTTTTTGAAAAATAAAAAATTCAAGGGTACATGTTTCAATTATGCGGTTTCAGTCATGAATTTTTTTTTTTATACAGGGTGGTTCGAAAGTCAAAAATTGAGGTGTCAACTTTCGATTTTTAAATGAATCGACCTGAATTTTATTTGATAATTCAACTTCTAAATGGTTTCTGAGTACTTTTTTGAACTAAAATATTACATACAGGGTAGGTTTTTTGACCATTTTACTTCCAAGAAATTTCTAATATTAGAAATCGGAGAAGTATTATTGTGTTCGTTTTTGTAAAAAAAAAAAAATATTTTTTGCTCCGATTTCTGGACGTTTCATAACCTCCTGAGCAACTTTGGTTTTGTGTCCGTCTGTCGATCCGTCGGTCTGTTAAAAATATTCCTTGTAACGCGCAAATCTCAGAAACTACTGAACGGATTTTGATGAAATTTTGCACACATATAGGAGACGTTCTGTAGATGGTCCCATTTAAAACAAATTTGAAGAAAATCGGTTAAGCGGTTTGGAGATACAAGTGATTTAGTAGAAAATCTTAAAATTGGCACGTGGTCGTGTATACAATGTGAAACAATCACGAGGAAGTATTGTGTCCATGATTGGCAGTGTTTTTTTTTTTTCTAAATCTCGAATAATGATTTCGTTTAATTTTTTCGATAACAAGAATAGAAAGTGTTTGTGTAATGAAAACACGCATTTTCAATTGTCAGCAAAATTTTTCATACAGGGTGTAAAATAATTTTACTTGGTTTTTTTTTTTTAAACCGAGTTTATTTTACAAAAACTCTTTCAGGGTCCGAGTAATTTGAGGTGTCCAACTTTGGTGGGACACCCTGTATATACATATATCTATTTATAAAATGCTTGAAGGTAACCTCTGTCATTTTTTTACTTTCCTTATCTTATAATAATAATTTAAATAAATGTGTATAATAAAAGAGCAGAATTATAGGACTTTTTCGTATCCGGTATAATCCTTATCTTATTTCTGCTTATAATTTCGCCTCTCTACGCTGCTCATATTAAAGCAGCTACTCATGTTTCCTCACGAGGTATGATTGGACCCCGGACATGCAAGTACAGACCCGAAAAAATCCAGCCCTGCTGGAGATCGAACCCAGGTCACCGTGCACGCTGCACGCAAGCCAAGAGCGGTAACCCACTGGACAACCGTGACTACCCTTATCTTACAGAAAGGACAATTTTTGCATATTTGTAGACTTCTTTTAGGAAGAGGATGTAAAGAAAAGACCCAATAAAGGAAAGAAAAGACCCAATTTACCCGTCTTTCAAAAATTATTCTACGAAATCAATTCAAAACCAAAACCACTTTAATATGCTCTGAATTTCTAATGGGTTATTCAATCATTCTTTCTCCTTATCATTCTCTCTTTCGCTCACTTACTCTCTGTCAGGTCGTCTTTTTAATTTTCTCTCTCTCGCACACACATAAAATTTAAAAACTCAAATTTTCTCTTTCTCAGGGTCGGACTTAAGTCCTGTAGCCCTAGCGTCAAGGGTACGTTGAATAAACCAGTACTCGTTTTGTCTCTAAAGTTAAGCAACGTGCAGCGAGGTTAGGACATGGGTGAGTGACCATTCAATTTAGAACCCTCCTGATATTGGCTATTCCCGACCTCACTGAAGCTAGGTGAAGTTAATTTGCATTGCTGGTTTGTGAGTTTCAAGCGAATGGAGGGTGAACCCCCGTGTGATATGACCATGCAGTTGAAAGCCATATTAAACTCAAATTAAAAAAAAAGATCCTGAAATTAAGCAATGAAGTTAAAAAAAAGTCCAAGACTTGGATAAGTCACCATTCGAATTCAAATGCTCGTGTTGCTGACTATTCCCGCCCCACAGTAGTCACCGTGGCCGAGTGAGTTAGCGCGCTAGGCATTGCACGCACGGTGATCTTGGTTCAATCCCCAGCGGAGCAGGATTTTAGCTGCTTTAATGTTAGCAGCGACCAGTGGCAGGATTATAGGCAAAAATAAGATATTGGGTTATTAAAGATATGGAAAAGTCCTATAATTCTGCGCTACCCACTAAAATTGTGATTTAATAACATAAAGAAACACATTATTATTATTCCCGCCCACTCAGACTGTGTGAGGTTTATTTGAATAGCTGTTTTGTGAATACCCCTTTATAAGTGCCGCACGCTACAGAAATGAATAATATTAATTTTATTTATTTCAACTGGGGTTTAATATCTATAATTTTGGGGTTCCATATCTTTAAGGTCGTTGCTCACAGTAAAGAAGCTACTTATTTTGCCTTACGAGGTACGAGTGAAAAAAATCCTGTCCTGCGGTGATCGAACTCAAGTCACCGTGCGTGCAAGTCTAGTGCGTTACCCACTCGGCCACGGTGACAAATGTATCCATCTCGATTTTAAACCCTTAAAATTAGTTAAATAATTAATAAAATAAACATGTTCCAGGTCTTATTAAGCTTTTGCGATATTTACTTTTAAAGGATTTTTTAAAAATATCGTGGGATATTTTACTAGAGATTTGGGAAAAATCCCGTATGTCTACTTCCCCTACATCCATAGTCTATACAATGAAGTTTTTTTCGATTAATCGGTTATGCTGTGCGTTCATTGTGCTGTACGAACTTATGCTGTGTAACCGTTGTGTTGGATGTGATTGTGTTGTACGAACACGATTTTTAAAATATGAATTCGATTATCGATATTTTATGCTGAAAGACCATTATGCTGTGCGAACTTGTGTTGTGTGACGCCGCACCGTCTCTTATGACTGAAGACTGATTATAAAAAGTGGAAATTGGAAAATTCTTCTGAAAAAGTAGAAAACTGAGATAACAAATTAAAAGTAATATAGGTAATAATATTGAAAAATATATGAGTCAAGTACATTTTTGAATTCGAGAACTTTTCTCTGGTGTAATTTTCTTTCTACTATTTCTAACATTCTTTTTTCAATAACAATTCCCCTCTTTAACTGTACTGTTGCTTGGAACAAGTAATAATTTTCTTTAATTCCAATTACCTCCTTGTGTTATGAGGTGTTTTTTGGTTTCACTGGTGCTTGGTTTCCCTTTTTCTTCAAATTGACGTCATTGACGTGCTTCCTCCAACACCCAACTCCTGATTCAACCAACAATCCCTATACTTTCTTAGGATTTTTTTTTTGTTGGTTTTTTCTATAACATTAATCCTGTACAATCTTCCCCAGGTTATCAAACATGAAAATCAATGATAAAAACCTCTGCAGTTTTGCAACTTCAACAACTCCTGTTGATAAAGAAGGATATCTCACTAAACGAGGAGAAATAAACAAAGCAGCTCAAAAACGGTGGTTTGTTCTCAAAGGAAACCTGTTGTTTTACTTTGAGAAACGCCACGACAAAGAACCAGTAGGAGTGATCATATTAGAGGGATGTACAATTGAGTTGGCGGAGAACTCAGAAGATGCATTCAGTTTTAAGATTATGTTCCATGGCCCAGGAAACAGAAGCTATATTCTTGGTAGGTATAAGTCATGTAGCTCATTAGTACCTACCTTGACTTGTCTAGTGAAAAGTTAATTATCACTGCTAATATAGTACATACATATCCCAAATAAGTATTATTCTCACAATATGTTACTTTTAACCCTCAAAGGACAAGTGTAACTTTTACGTCACACACCCCTGTAGCCACCCAGACCGTGGAAAAAATAAAAATTTTAGCATTAGATGGACTCCCTGTAACAATATAAAAAATAAAGTAAAAATATTTTCAGCATTAGATGGACTCTCTGTAATAATATAAAAAGAAAACATCTAGTTTTTCAGAGAAAAAAAATAGTTCTTGTGCTTTGAGGGTCAATGTATCTTCTCAATTCATAAAACAGTTACAGTGAGAAACATACAATTATAAACACACTGGATTTGAAATTATAATCTTCATTATAAATTTAGTGTAAAGTGCTTGTTGTTAGGCCTTATAATACCTCAAAATTAGTACTGGTGCAGGAAGCTAGCATAAGCATATCTTTCATTCTTAGTTTGTTGCTGTCCATGACTCCTTACCATAGTACCTAAAATATAAACTCTGTTTTGTGTTAATATGGGCTGGTTGACTGGCGCTACTTGACGAGCACTCGCCTCCCGGTGAGATTGATAGAGCATCCATCATTCTCATCTTCTAACTAAACAATTTATATTGCACGTAAATAATGTTTTTTCACAGGTGCTGATAGTCAAGAATCCATGGAGCAATGGATGAAATCACTTGCCTGTGCCAGTTACGACTACATGAAATTAATGGTAGCAGAACTGCAAAGACAACTTGATGAACTGGATGGCACTATTGTATCTGACTCACCCCAAGTACCTCCTAGACGACAGAATCCATTCAATAAGAACCATTCAAACAACCAGCAACCCATGTCTTTGCAGCACTCAATAACAATCAGTGACATATCTATGTCAGGAACTCAGAGTAACACTAGTACAACCATCAACAAACCAGATCCAACTAGCAATTCAAATAAAAATAAGATTAGCTTTAGAGAATTACACACAGCTTATGGGAGATCTATTTTGCGGGATAGAAACGAGTTTCAATATCTACTAAAACAGAAGGGACAGGCATCTCCCATTCAACAACCTCTCATATCTTTGTAAAGTTGGTCACTTTAACACCCCAACAAACCATGCAACCAAATTCTCCAGTACCTCTTATTCATACTTGATGATAAGATTAAGCATCATCAGACATGACTAGGGTGACAGGATTTTTTTTGGGCAAAGCAGGATGTGGCCCATTTGGGTGTTAGGGGTCGGGGGGTGGTTTCTGATGTGAAAATTTATAGAGTATTTAACAGTGTAGACTAGCTACCATGGCTTATTGGTCACTGCACTAGTCTAGTATGCAGGAGACCCAGGTTCAAATCCTGGCGGGCGCAGTAACTTGTCACTGTGGTGTGGATGGTAAATATTTCTTTGTAATAAGGAAAGTAAAAAGCAGGACATTTTAGGGTCCCAAAGAGATAGCTTGGGACAGTGGTACAAACAGCTCCAAAGCAGGTCATATGGTCACCCTGGACATGACCCTTGTTCCAGCAAGCTCTCTTCACTCTCACAACCTGCTTTTCAACCTTCACACAATTCACCCTAATAGGATAATTTGAGCTGATGGGAAAGGGAGATTTGTCGATCAAGAGAGCTTTCTAGAATGAGGGCTTGATATCCATACCCAGATGTTTCTTTTACTAGAACCACTTACAATTGAATTTCTCTAGAGGCCAGTATTATATCTTCCCATTTCATCTGCTCACCAACCACATGATTTGTATGTATTGTATAGAATATTTTTTATATATATTTTTAACTAAACAGCATTTGTACCTATTTATTGTGTTTTTCCTTTTCTATTCAACTTCTGGGGGCCCTTGTCAATTATTAGCCTCGTTGTAAAGACAGTGGTAGAAGTGCTGAGTAATTCCTCCACTGTCTGGGTACTATCGTTCACTATGACGCCACCCTATGATGTTTCAACTTCTGTGTCTTAAGTCATAAGATGGCACACTTTTTTTGGTTACATCTTGTACTAATTAGTTACTCATTTGTTAAAAAAAAAAAAATGTCTAACAATTTTATGTATGTACAATACAATATAAAATAAAAACAGATAATTTCGATTTTTATTAATTTTTTGTCTGTATTTAATTCTTAACATTAATGGAATTAAACTTTTTTAATTTAAAATGTCTCAGGAATTTTAAACCAAAATTTAAAACCCTTCACAGTAGACAGTGCTCAAAATGTACCAAGTACAGCCTTCCAAAGGATTTCATTACTAAAAATACAGACGAAAGAAAAAATAAAAATAAATGAAGAAAATTCATGTATCTATCTAATGGTAAATTAGACTTACATGGATTGATAAAAAAAAAGTGTGGGAGGAAAATGACAGTTATTCTGTACAAAGATTTTCAATAACACTGAAGTAGACATAGGTGTCAAGACCATGGACCATTTATGTTGGTAAAATAAGTACCAGGGAGGAGATACACATACAAAGCTAGATTCCAACATTTTCTCTTGTTGGTGGACTTTCATGCCATTACAGTACAGAGCTGAAAATATTGGCTTAGTGGTTTCTCAGAGGTCCTAGAAAGAAAAGAAGTTATCTTCACAAACAAAGTTACTTTTTGTAGAGAAGTACATCACATTATTGTGGATGATAGAGAGGTAGAATTTGTCTCACATTATACTAGTTTGGTTACATATTTTGATAGAACTGAGTGAAATATTTACCCTTAAATACATAAAACATTGAAAACAAATTAGTAATACATGTCTAAAACTTGGACCTCTTCAACAGCCACTATTGGTGAGTAGAAGGCAACATGTATGCCTGTTTCATGAAAATTCTCCAACAGTCATCAACATTTAAATCAACCCAATCACATTAATGAAATAGTGTTGTGATTGGCACAAAACCCAACACAATACACAATTAGAAGTAGATTGCATTTATTTACATGAGATAAAAACGTCAATACCATAAGGAAATTTCATTTTGAGGAACAAAAATGTCGCGTGTAGTGAGTAGGGCACTGAATTAATGATGAGGAAAAAAAAAAGATCACAACCCCAAAATGTACTGGGTTCTTTCCAGTGAGAATGTAACCTAAGAAAAAGCAGGACAGAGATCAGGGACCAAGGTTTTTCTTCTTGCAAACCACAATGACAGTGTAAGTATTGCTTGTGCAAGATCATGTGAGAAACAGGGACCCATTCCAAGAATCCAAGGATATGAAAACATTACTTGAGACTTGACAAGTTTCAGACTTTGAGTAAGACAAAGATCTTTGTCTCTTGTTGCCCCGTCCAGAGTTGCTTTTGAGAACAAGGACATGTCAGTAGTAGGTGTTACATCAGTTTTATTCTGAAAGAAAACAAAAGTAAGGGGGGTCTTAGAGACATGAGAAGTGATGGAAAATGGTGCATCTGAACATAAAATTAAACAGGCTCATAAAATAGGTGTTTAGAATTCACCAGACAATTTAATTAGTACTCATATTGTTCTATGTACATAATGTCCATTAATACCTAATAAAGTGTTGTATAATAATAATAATAATAATTTGATAACAAAATGGTTTTGACTAGATAATGAAAAAGGACCTTCACGAGTTTCAGTTGGTAGTGCATGGAATATCTTTGTATAAATCATACAGGCTCATACAAGAGGTGTTTAGAATTCATCATTAACTCCAAGGACCTTATAAGTAGGAAAATCAAGTGAAAACAGTTGGGACAAAGAAAGTTCCTTTCTGGCAACAGAAAGTTTTTTTTACAGTTTTTTATTGAGAAAAAAAAAATGATTTTTTCCCCCTTATATAATTCAGATGAGCTCAGATGTTAAAGTTATTTCTCAACATAAATTGATTCAGGCGCAAATTACCCAAAACTTTAGATCATCATGGCAAATTCTTTAGTTTTAAACTGTGATATTCATTTGATAGGCTCAGATTAATTTGTTATGCTATCTGAAAATCCTGTCTCAGTTGGTAGTGCATGGAATATCTTTGTATAAATCATACAGGCTCATACAAGAGGTGTTGATCATTCATCATTGACAGAAATTAGGTGATTCAAAAAAATACAGTGATTCAGTTGAACCTGGACACAGGACTTTTGTAAGCACAAAAAGTTAATAAACTAATGAAAAAAAAAAGGGATGGTCCATTTATTTTTACAAAATTAAGCAAGTTGATTTCATGCTCTTTGAAGATCACATTATGGTGACCTATTAAAATTTATAAAAAGCTAAATATAGGAGTCTCAGTTGGTAGTGCATGGAATATCTTTGTATAAATCATACAGGTTCATACAAGAGGTGTTTAATATTCATCATAGACTCCTACAGAATGACTTACCAAGAGGAAAATACCTAACCTTGATAGGCAAAGCATTTAACTGCTCATGGTTACAATATGACAGACTTCACAATTCACACATAAAGGATAGTTCTAAGTTTAGAAAAGTTCTGTTCTGACAGCAGATTAAAGTTTCTCTTGTTTGTTCAAACAAAAATTTGAAATATTCCCAAAATTCAGATAAGCTCAGATTTAAAGTTATTTCTCAACACACCTTGATTCAGGCGCAAATTACCCAAAACTTTATATCATCAAGGCAAATCTTTCTTTTTCATAAGATATCTATAAAGATCAGCATTCTTTCTCATGTGAGAAAATCCTGTCTCAGTTGGTAGTGCATGGAATATCTTTGTATAAATCATACAGGCTCATACAAGAGGTGTTTAATATTCATCATAGACAATAGATTTTGCATCCGTAAACAAGAAGGGAATGTGAAAGCTGTAACTAATGTTCGTAAATAGAAATAAATTCTTTGCTACAAAAGTATATTTGTTCAAACCCTATGATGATTGCATATCATGTGAAAATAATCCAAACTTCCAAATAAAGCAGTCAGGCACACAATGTCTCAGATTGGTTTTTCAAAGATCATTGAAATATCATAGTAGTGGGTACAGACAATAAATAAATCATCATTGACAATGTGCATAATTCCAATGAAAAACTAGGTGCGCCATTAGAAAGACAAAATATTTTCCACCAGTTTCTGTTTCTATGAATAAATGTCATTATTATTTATAAACTGGTTGGATTTCCACAAGTTAAGCCTTAATATTCTCACATGTCCTCTATAAAATTCAATGTGACTTTCATTGATTAATTTATAAATTTCATAATAAATATGTATAAGAAATTCAACATCATAAATTTCATTTTTGTATCAAATATATTAGTATCTTTGCCTGTATAGGCTGTCTGTGTATGTGTCTGGGTTGATTATTGATACAGAGAAAAATAGAAATTCATTATCATATAAACATAATTGACGTAAGTTTCAATACTCACCAGCAGCTGCATCATCATCAGTTTTAGGTTTCTTTGTAGGTGTTCCTCCTTTTTTGTTGTTTGAATTATTTAGTTTTCTTTTTTTGTCATCAGTCTGAAACACAATCAAAAAAACCTTGAAAAATTGAAAGCACCAAGAGCAAATTGGCTATCAAAACCTTTTTCTGACTGTTCTGGTTGAGTTTAAAGACTGCTCCTTGGTAGTTCTGGAATTTTCTGTCTCAGTTGGTAGTGCATGGAATTTGTATAAATCATACAGGCTCATACAAGAGGTGTTTAATGTTCATCATAGACAGATGTGATATGAAGAAATTGTTTGAAAAATAACCAATATAAAATGGCCTACCACTTTTCATTTACCCTAATTTTGTTAAAAAGTAATTCCATTACAAGGATGTCTGACCAATTGAAGAGGGGCCAGTAGATTAAAAATATTTTGGAACCTTCACAAAATGTCAATACTAGGCAAAATCATATGTCTCCAAAATAATGAACCCAAAATTTTACCTACCTAATTTGGTTAATTTGATTTTAGAAATGTACAAAAATGATTCATTTGACTTTGCTTGCCCATCAGCAGTCAGTTTGGATGCATAACCTAGTTCTATTACATTAAAAGGGAGTGTCTCAGTTGGTAGTGCATGGAATAACTTTTTATAAATCATACAGGCTCATACAAGAGGTGTTTAATATTCATCATTGACAACTTCTTTCAACTGTCCACATAAGGGAAAAAAATTACAAAAAATACCCTGTGATACAAGTGAAATCATAGGTAATTAGCACAATACAACAAATCATGGGGACTATACCTGATGGTTCATGGTTTGAGGAGCTGTTTAATATGTATGTACAAATTTCTTTGTGGTGAAGCACAAGGCCTCTTCACAATTTTTGTGGGTAGCGCAGCATTACTAAGAGCCTCCTTTACATGTCGAATTATTCTATTACATTAATTTCTTTTTACTCTGGTAATGCCGCCACTGGTCGTTACTCATACAAGTAACTACTCATTTTTCCTCATGAGGTATGAGTGGACCCCGAACATCCAAGTACAGAGCAGAAAAAATCCTCCCCCGCTGGGAATCGAACCCAGGTCACCATGTGTGTGCAATGCCTAGCGCGCTAACTCGCTCTGCCACAGTGACTATGTTCATGGTTTGAGGAGCTGTTTAATATTTTATGTTAATTTAAAAAAAAATACAACATGTTGTGCTTACAATTCATATCTCTAGTTCCTGAAGCTCAGATATTGTTTCGATCTCAACACCTAAATGATATTCAGGCGCAAATTACCCAAAACATAACTCATCATAGCAGCAGATCCTTATCACAATATTGTAAATAATGAACTAAATAAATTAACTGACATATTATCTTCAATATGATGTCCAAGTTTAGCTGTTTACTGAATGAAAGCTACAACATGATTTAAAAACACCTAAGCTCAATGGAATAATATCCCATCAGTTTTTACTTACAAGATTTTTGGACAGAATTTCAGATTCATCAGCTTCCTCATCACTGAAGTCTTCATCAATGCTCTCTTCATCATCATCTTCTCCCATGGGTTCACCTGTGCCAACGGAGTGGTTTCCAAACAAATATATTGGGCCACTTCCTTTCACCAGTTTGAATGTGACGGGTGGGTCAGGAAACAGCAGATCGAGGGGTGCATGATTGTTCACACCTGCTTTAAGAACTACTATGGGCAGTTTTATGTCCGCTCGGAAACCCATTGCTTCCACCTCAACAACATGTACTTCTCCTTCTTTAGCATTGGCACCTATCACAGCCTAAAACAAGAATAAAATTCACATTACCCTCTAAACAACTTCACCAGGATTTACTTTCTTGCTGTCTACTTTTGATAATAACCATATGAAAGGATGTATCTAAATGTAATAAAGTAAAAATAACAGTAGGTAGAATCTTGTCTCAGAAACAAAGCTTGTACATCACAACAACATCAGACGTAGTAGTGTACAGATATATAATGAGTCATCATTGACTGGTGGTTTACTAATATTGTTATTAAACTAAAATATAGAGCAAATAAATAGCAGGTGCATATTGAAGTGAAACGTGTCTCAGAAACAAAGCTTGTACATCATATTTCTATCAGACGTAGTAGTGTACAGATATATAATGAGTCATCATTGATTTATTTCACTAAGATGTTTGGAACCTAAATAAGGCCAAGAAAAAAACTAGAGGTATATGGTCTCCTATGATTCAAGGATCATGAAATAATTTAAGTATAAAGGTAAAGGAGTATTGTACATTGTCTCAGATTTTGCAAAGATAATATCATAGATAAGTCAGAGTAGTGGGTACAGACATAAGTTAAGTATCATCATTGACAATGTAATATTAACAAAGGACTTCTAATTTCAGTGTTTTTCATCTCTGATCTCTGCCCTAAAATCAACATCTTGGTTTGAAAAAAAAAAAAAAATAATAATAATAATAATAATACAAAAATTTCAAGGTAAAATTGTTTATATTGTTTGGGTGAGTATATTAATTTACAAAATCAAATTAGATATTGAAAAAAATTCAGTAAAGTTTTTCCCATTTTTTTATACTTACTTGCTTGACAAGCAGTGTATGTTCTCCTCTGAATCCTTGGGATGAATCAGCACTCTTGTCACCTTTCTCAATATCAGGGTCCCAGCAGTCATGTGTCTTCTTGCTGTCCAAAGTCAGTCCTGAAATCAAAATGTTTAAAATAATCAAGTCAATAATAAAAAACAAAACTTCTTGGTCTTGAGGTGCATTTGTCACAGTTGATTATATTTTTTGGTCCATGATATTTTACAGAAAATATAAAATTGTCATTGAGAAGCACACCAACACAACACCAAATGATATTTTCCAAAGGAATCCATCAAAAATATCATTTGATACTACAGAATTTATCACCGGATTACTGATTTATCAACCTGTTTAATTTTTAATGATAAATGCATTCTCAGTTAAGGTTATCATTATGTTAAACAAGGTTGTACATTCAACCACTTCACCCATGATGCCATTGTTACACATGTATTAAAAGTGATGATCCCAAGAAGTGTAAAAGGGCCTCATTTTAGTATCTTGAGTAGAATTAATAGATGTTTTTGTTATACCTCTGTGGCACTAACTCACAGATTGAGTACTGTATAGGATAGGGAAAACCAATGCTTAGCAATGACATGTGATATAGAATTTGTCTATTAATTTACCTTTCCTAATAGAGTGGAAATTATTTTTTGTTATACCTCTGTGGGCTGAAGACTAGATTTTGTAAGCAGAAACTTAAGCTTGTGAAATTGTGATGCGTTACATAGTTTCAACTTTAAAATCCTGTTTACTAGCGGTTTTAATGGCTTGTAAAAAAAGTCCAAGTTATTATGATTATTGATCACACATGGAAATATGTGGTTCAGAAAGAGCCAACTTTGAAATAAGGTTTGCTAGAGTTGTAGCCAAGCTAGCTACAACAACAACAACCTTAAAATCCTCTATTCTCCCTTTCAACCATCAATTTTTGTTTAAATAAGATGAGATAGTGTTCAGTTGAGATTTGGCATATGTGAGTGAGAAAGCTTCATAGAAGAAGGCCCTGGTGTGAGAACAGAAAGATCCACATGGTCTGAGAATATTTCAGTTAGGTAAAGAAGAGAATCTTCATGATAGGTTGGGAAAGGTGTTATTAGAAAAACTGAATCCTGCCAAACTCAAATATGTTCATTAGATTAAAGACCATGTGTTGAATAATTTACTTT
Organism: Bactericera cockerelli; assembly: GCA_024516035.1. NCBI lineage: Eukaryota > Metazoa > Arthropoda > Insecta > Hemiptera > Triozidae > Bactericera > Bactericera cockerelli. The sequence continues at coordinate 30,280,977 of CM044964.1, read as the reverse complement.
AAATCTAGGATTGACCACACTTTGCTTGGGTACATATACTACATCAGGAGAACATTCAAAGGGATAAGTGATTTTAAAACTAGACTCATTGGTGAAGGGATAAGAATCAAGAGATTCAAATAGTTCAGAAGCTTTCTAAAATTTTGCCCATTCTATATTTAATCCTGTAACTTGAAATGAGGTTATAGAATGAGAATAATTGGACATTTTTGACTAATAACAATGAATATTTAAGTGAGCTCTTCATTGATGGGACAACATGAAAGTATAAATTGAAACATCAAGCTCAATGAACATTTACAGATTTTACAATTAAGAATTGATCAATAAACACAACTAATGCCTAGATTTTCCAATGAAGAGGAAGGCGAGCATAATGGAACCTATGCTAATGTATTCATGAGACAAAGCAACTCAGTCAAGGCTTTTCCTAACAAAATACTTGCCTATTGTCAAAATTTCAGGTGAGGTTCGAGGAAATAAGACGAAAGGTAAGATGCTTGAAGGCTAATTGAGTTTTCAGGATCGAGAAAAGTTTGGGGTAGAGAAAAGGAGTTACGAATAATGAATTAATGACTTTTTCTTCAGTTTCAAGACATGAGTGAGTAGTTAATGTGAAGTTCCAGACAAGTTTTCCTGTTAGGTTAGAGCACCCAAGTTGTGCAAGAAGGAAACTGAATTCTCTGGGGACCATGTATGGGAAATTCGCAAATGACAGGGCTACACTATAAGGAATCAACTTACCCCAGAAATAGTCTTCGGTCATTGTGGATTAGTGAGATAAATACAGATAAAACTTAGAAATAACTTCCGGAAACCGGTCACTTCACTTGAAGAATTTCTGAGGAACTGTACTCGGACGCCGCTGAAATGCAAATGGCGGAAGAATGCGCTCTTTTCGATTTTGTTTTGTAAACAAAGAAGAATGCGTTTTCATTTCTCTTTGCGATTTTATCGGCCGGTGATTTCACACGATGCAGAGAAATAAACAATTGTAGGGCCCCGTTTCATTATTCTTCTGTTTGTGTTGATAGCAGCAAAATAATTGCAAAATTGAGTTTTTTTGGTGTAGATATCACAAATTTCCTTAATTCTTTGCTTTTCCCAAAGTTAGTTCTGGCACTCCTACCATAGCAAATCTACACGCTATCCTCCTACTCCCAAATTTTACGGCTGGGTGCCCTTCAGATCCTAACGCCAACTCTGTGTAGGTATCAAAAATAAACCCCAAAAATATAGTAAAGGTATCTTCTGAGATAGCTTAAATGACTTCTTGGCCAAAATTTGCAGAGTTACAGCTTACCTAAACTCATTACTTTTATTTAACTGGAATATATAACATTATGGCCATTCAACATTCCTTGGGCTTGAAAAAAGCAGTGATAAGAAATATAAAAGATATAAGTGCCTGTGTACATTTTATTGTACATACTATTACATACATATTTATTTTTCAAAAAAAAATAACATTAAATTTTTAATACAGGGTGATCGAAACCACCCAGCCACTATAGTGGCTATATCTTTTTCTCGAGAACGGTTTGAGTTAGGATTTTGAAACAAAAAATTGGTCCCCAATATGAAATTTGAAGTTTTATGGGAAAATATTTGAACCTCCGCCCACCGCCCCTAAGGTCGTTTTCAGGGGGGCACATGCATGTCCGTTTCTCCCGAATTTTAAATGGAATGCATATTTTTTCATTTTACTTTCAAAACATGCACAGCAAGTTACTAACATTAGTAAAAAGAAAAAAAATATTCCTTGGTTCGAGTCCCGAAAAAAACAGGGTTTTTAGAAGAAAATAGGCCCAGGTTGCGGAAACCATTACGGACACCCTGTAAATGTAAAAAAAAAACTAAAAATGTCAAAAAATAGGTAAAGTTCTCTTATTTAATATGATGTACTTACTTTTATTATTTAAGGAAGTCATAGGTCCTTAAATTGGCAATATACTTTTTTCAGGTTCAAAAGACCAATGGTCAAATTTTGTCACTCATTTTTTAGTGTTTTACAGCCTTTCTTTTTTATTTCGTAGCTATGAAACAGGAGCTACTGTAGACGCATGTGGTCTGTGTTGTCGCCTACCCAGTACCCATCCCGTGGTATGCCTTCCCTCTGATGGGCGAGAAGTGACACAATACTTCCCATTTAGGTGCTGGGTCAACACGAGCGTACCGGAAGGTAGGTATCCTTTACAAACAACTGTAAGCAAATTTTGAATACAAATTTTAGTCGGCGCGGGGGTTCGAATCCAGGACCTTCCGCATGGCAAGCGAGTGCTTAATCACTGAGCTAGCTATTATTATTATTATACAACTCTTTATTAGATGCAAAAGGACATTATGTACATACAAATAATAATTTTAACAGTGAAAAAATGAAAAAAACAATATATACAATAAAAATGAAAAAGAATAGAAAATATTGGAAAACATAATTATGTCCTAACTAAATCTATTAGTGCGCTTAAATGACCATGATAATAATCATTTTTTCTAATTAAATAATTTATCAATAGTGAGGTTTCGCAAAATACGTAAATTTTTACGGGAAACTAGTTCAATCAAGGGAATGTGCGCAAGTGCAGAAACGAGTTTTCGTCAGATACTTTTAAAAAAATGAACGCAATTCATTCAATTAACGAAACGTATCCCAAATCTACGCAAACTGTCTAATATAACTGTCTAATAAATACGTACGTAAATTCTTAGGGCGGAATTAATAGACAACATCAAAAACTTAAGTCGTTGGTAAGTGTCGGTTTTCCCTATCTTACACAGTACGCAATCCGTGACTTAGCGCCACAGAGGTATTACAAAAACGTCTATTAATTCCGCCCTTAGGGTACGCTGGTTCAACTTGGGAATGTGAGCATGTGCAAAAACGAATTTTCGTCAGATACGGTCAAAAAGTTTCGTCAGATGCGGTAACGTATTGTCAAATAAAAGGTTGTGGATATTCAGAGTTAATTTATTTTTCCCTCAAACGTGTGGGATTTTTCTTTCTCGCTGTAGAAGTAAATATTTTGAAAAGTCATCTTGCGTTTGTTTTGAATTTTTTATGGGAGCTTATGGCATATTTTTATGGCAGTGATTTGAAATATTTTTTGTCAAAAGACTGATAACTCTAACTTTTGAACATTATCGAGTGCTCAACTTACGTATACTTGAGTCTACTCGTTTTCAAGTGCTAAAATTGGTTTTATTAGATAGATCAGAGTTATTAACTCGCTATAATGCCCGAGAAAATTGCTGTCCCTGTCAAAGATGAAAAGCCAGAGAAATCCACCAAGGGTCTCAAAGGAGAAAAGAACCCTGATGAAATGGTAAGTTAGTTTAGTTCCAGAAGATCGATATTTATACTCTACAGTTGGAATTAAGTAAATGATGTTTGGTTAATGTTCCACACATTGATGAGCCCCTGTGCTTCTTAATGCTTGTGTTTTTAGCAGGGATATAATCATGAAAACACCTCTCCCTCTCTTACCTACTTATTTCGTCACTTGTACTTTTCCTAGAGTACAGAGCAAGATAATGATATGTTTAAATTAATATTACATCAAAAGAGGACAAATACTGATGATTAAAAAAACAAAAAAAAAAAAAATTGGTCTGACACATGCATTTTTACACAAAAGGACCTCATCAACTTACCATTTCATATAAACAAAAATCTTTGTAACTATGTGTCGTAAAATACCTACTTTAAAAAAAAAGGCTGATCAGGTTGGGGGTTTCATTCTTTTCATGTCCACTTTTCAGCTCACATCACCTTAATTTTAACAAACCTTCTCACCATGGCCTAGTGAGGTAGTGCATAGGTCATTGCATACAAGACATGATGATCTGCGTTTGATCCCCCGCTGAGCAGGATTTTTTCTGCTCTGTACTTGGATGTTTGGGTTCACTTATACCTTGTGAGGAAAAATGAGTAGCTGCTTTGATGTGAGCTGCAACCCAAGGTGAAATTACAAGCAAAACAAAGTACTGTCTCTAAAATGGAAAAAGTCCTATGATTGTGTGCTTCCCACTAAAATTGTGACAATAACACAAAAAACTTTAGCAACCCTTATAATGTTATATTTGAATCTTAGGTCATTTCCTATGGTTGGTTACACAAATTCTGATGCATTGGTAAAGTTATTGTAGTTATCAAATTATAAAAAGCAAGTAACACTTCAGGATATTTGTTTTGTGAAAGATTTCAACCCTTGATTTTCATTCCATTTTTTCATCATTCAGTCAGAAGAGGATAAGAGGCTTCAAGAAGATCTGAACATGCTTGTAGAGAAAATCAAAGGGCCAGAGAAGCAATTGTATCTGCCTGCACTGGAATCCATGAGGGATCTTATCCGCACCTCCACAACATCAATGACCAGTGTTCCCATGCCCCTCAAATTCCTACGCAACCACTATGGAGCACTGAAGGAAGCATGTGAGAAAATGACAGATCCAACTCCAAAGAAATTGCTCTGTTCAATCATCAGTGTTCTGGCTATGAGCCAGGACAATGTAGAACAAGAGTGTCTCAAGTACTGTCTCTTGGCAAAGACAGGGGATGTAGGAGACTGGGGACATGAGTATGTCAGGTAAGTAATGATGATTGTCTAAGGTTGTTCTATCAGGAAATTTTAATAATGAACTTGTTTTTCAATCATTAACTTAGTGTTTAAACTTCTCTGGTATTTTGTTCTGAAATAGTGTCTGCAACTACCTCTTTGAGGCAGGAAAAAATGGAAAAGTCTGTTCAAATGTTATTACAAATTACAACTGTTGAAATTCACCTCAGATTTTTTTTAAATAACCATCCACTAAAAAAGAATAGTCCAGGCATTTACATTTACAAATACTTTATTTATACTGTTGGCATAGCAGTTTCAACAAAGTTATTTATTTGGGTAGGTATGACCACAGGAAGTCCTGCTAAAATTAAATACTAATATTTTTTTTTTTCAAGTTTTTTTTTTTTGTTTTTAGCTATTCTAAATTATTTTATACTCCTTAAACATTATTGATTCCTTGTTCAAAATTTTTAGACAACTAGAAGCAGAGATTGCTGAAGAATGGTCAACTGGCAAGTATGAGAAGGCTCAGCTCCTAGAGCTCATAGAAGACATGATTCAGTTTGACATGAAGCACAATGCGGAGATCCAGGCATGTGACTTGCTCATGGAGATAGACCATCTGGAGTTGCTTGACAAACACATGGACCAAACCAACTACCCTCGTGTTTGTCTTTACCTGTCCAAGTGAGTTGTGTTCACACAGCAACTGACTGATCACTGTATCTGCATGCAATGGTTCAATAATGAAATTTTGGAACAAATTTTCATCTTAGTTTATATATTTCTAAGCAACTCATTATCAGGATTTATTTTATATTATTTGTTAAAATTAAGGTTTTCATTGAGGTATTGTAAATTTATTTTGAACTAGGTACCTAAAACAAACTTGTTGCTTTGTTGCTAGAGGAAAAAGAAAAAAAAAAAAAAAAAATCATAATGGTAGGTTTTTTATTATTATTTTAACTTGCATATTTTACTTCCGAGAAATTTCTAATATTAGAATTTGGAAGTATTGTGTTCGGTTTTGAAACAACCACAAGGAAGTATTGTGTCCATAATTGGCAGTGTTTTATTTGATATTGCAAGTATTTTTTTCTCATAAATTTGTTCCATTTTATTTTAGTATAAATTTTGATATGTTCAATGTTCACAGCTGTGCTCTTTATGTAGAAGAGCCAGAGAGAAGTGTGATCACCAATGGTGTCCTGAACAACTACCTCAAGTTCAAGGAGTACCCCAGGGCTCTCACTCTGGCCCTGGCTCTGAATGATGAACCTTCCGTTCTCAAGATATTTCAACTGTGCGAAGACCCGTGAGTTTTTCTCTATATAAGTTACTAGCGGGCTGTCGCCCGCTTTGCGGGCCGAGGCATGGCCGTGAAAGCAAAAAATCCATTTTCGTCAATGGCAGGTGTTGTAGTGGGAGTTTCGAAAAATCCCGTCTTATTGCACATCTAGACTATAAGACAAAGCTACCTACCAAATTTCAGCTTCCTAGGACTTACGGTTTGAGCTGTAGAGCGATGATCAGTCAGTGGTCAGTGACTACTTTGACATTTATATATAGAGATAAGGGAGACTTGCAAATCAGGGGTTTTAAAAATGTTTTATTTCTTTATTGAAAGACACTTAAGTCTACTTATTATAACAATATAAGATTATAAAATATAATAGAATAATGATAATAGAATTGATATATTTGGAATCGAAATAACTCACTTTTAGATTAAATAATTAAAAACTGAATGTTACTCTGATCTTTAAATTGATACTTAATAATAAAAAATTAAGAAATAATTAATTAATAAAAATTTAAATTGACGCCGTATACGCCGACAATCAATCAGAACACTTGTTCTGCTCTCAGAGAGGTCTAATCAGGAACTGCCAACTTGGATCAGCAGAGCGTAACATCTTCCTCACAAGTCCAGCTGACTCAGCTGTCATGGGGCACATAACTTATATATAAAACTACTTTTGAAATAATAGTTTTTTTTATGAGCGCGTGATTAGCTGGTTAAGCACTTGCTTGCCATGCAGAAGGTCCTAGGTTTGATCCCCCAAGCCAACCAAAAAATTGTATTATAAATTTAGTTTCAGTGGTTTGTAAAGGAAACCTTCTGGTGTGATTGTGTTGATCCAGCACCTAAATGGGAAGTATTGTGTCACTTCTCACCCATTAGAGGAGAGTCATACTCTCCTCTAATGGGTCAAGCTACAACACAGACCGCAAAAGTCTCTACAGCAGCTCCTGTTTCATGACTGCAAAATAAAAAAGGCTTTGAAACCTTATCTTAAAAAAAATCTCATAAAATTATAGGTTGTTGATTTGATTTCCTTACGTTAGTAGAGTAGTATTTATCTTGCTGTCTCACTGGGAGACACCAAAAGACAGTAACAAATTGTTGGCACCCATATAAGGTTGGTGTTAAGAAGGGCATCACCGTAAATAGTGGAAATAGGAGTGCAAGAATTAACAAACCTATGCTGACAACAAATAGGTTTAGGAAAAGGCAAAGTTGAAAAAAATACTAGATCAGTATTATACTGAGCTGTTAATACTTCTGCACAAATAAAGCTTTCCTGACAAAAAAAATAAATTATTTTCCAAATATTAATTTGTGTTTTATTTTACAAATAAAACATTATACTTTCTTGCAATTCAATTGTTACAGCATTGTTCGCAAACAGTTGGCATACATGGCTGGTCGCCAACAACTCACAATAGAGCTACCCGATGAGATGCCAGACAAGAATGATCTCCAGATCATCATGACCAACTCGCACATCAATGATCATTTCCACAGCCTGGCCAGGGAGTTGGATATCATGGAGCCCAAGACTCCGGAGGAGGTATATTTGTCATTGAAAGAGAAAAATATATATTTAAAAAAAATAAAAGATAAAAAAAACAACAATACTTTCTATATATCTTATTTATTTATTTAGAAACACTTTATTAGTAGAACATATATACAAACTAATAAAGGTAAAAATTAAATATAAAAATTGACAATATTAATAATATAAACAAGAAAAAAACAAAAATATATACTTATGTCCTAACTAAAGGGCGGGGTTATTCCCTATGGCAATCTCTTCCACCCAACCCTTATGTTCTTTATAGGTTATAGATGACAAGATGACTGACCTCAGTAGCTTGATCAATAAGATGGTGGTCTCTTAACCAGGAAGTTGGTGTTTTCAGTCCAAAGTACAGCAAAAATTTAATAAGTCATGATTGAGTAACTTGTGCAATAACGATTATTATTGGCAAAAAAAAAAATAAAAAATAAAAAAAGTCATACCTTTCCTGTCATGTACTTACCAACAAAATCAACAAAGTATTATTTAATATTTTTTGAAACACTAAGGCTGCTATGCAGAGACGTTTTTATTATCCCTATAGGGTTCACTGTAGGGTGGTCCGAGCTTGCTATAGGGAATACTTCGACCTTGAGAATTATTTATTAAAGAAACATCTGAATGCACATGCGCACAGATGCTTTAAACAAATGTCTCTGCATAAAAAAATCAGCTGAAGGGACAAATGACCCAGGCATCCCTACAGTGAGGACTCTGCATACCACCCTAAAAATTCATCTTCCTTGTAAAAAAAAAAAAAAAAAAAAAACAATAACAATATTGTCTCTCTATTGTCAGGTATACAAGACATGGCTAGAAAACATCGTCCTACGTCCCACCTACAATCTGGACGTACCTGTAGATTCAGCCCGGCACAATCTGGCCTCCACATTTGTCAACGCTTTTGTGAATGCGGGATTCTCACGAGACAAGTTAGTGTCTGTGGAGGATGGAAACAAGTGGATGTACAAAAACAAGCAGCACGGTGAGTGATAGGACCTTCACTCGTGAGGACAAGTGAGGAAGATGGCAACAAGTAGATGTACAAGAACAAGCAACTCAGGCCGATTACCGTGGCTCAGTGGTTAAGAGCATTGATTGCTGACCCGGAGGTTGCGGGTTCGAATCCCGGCCGGAGCGGAAAATTCTGACCAAATTTTTCCGTTTTAGGAATGGCATGGATGTAAAGGTAATGTGCCCTGAAGTAATGCGAAAGCGGTTCCGGGGCAAAACTACCTTTAAAAAAAAAAACAAAAAAACAAAGAAAAAGGCTGGGTGAGGTTAATTTAAGTAGCTGGTTTGTCTGGGGGACGTTAAACAGGGAGAAGACCAGTTTCTCGCTAGAAAACTATAAACCGAAAACTGACCAGCCGACCCTTATCCAAGTCCTCACGATGGTTGCTCTCACGTAGAAATGTGTGATTAAGGACTGGCCAAATTTGAAATAAAGTTGGCTGGTGAGTCAATCTTATTCAATCTTATTTGAACGAGTTTCCCCCTAGTCTGTCCCGGTAGCTCAGAGGTCCTGGTGTCTAACTGCTAATACATTGATGCGGGTTCGAAACCCAGCTGGCATATGACAAGTTCTCCTCCCATTTGTGATTTTAACCACATAATAATATGTGGTAAAAAGCCCAAGACATCTTGGGCTTACTTCTGAAAAAAAAAAAAAAAAAAAAAAAAATCAACTATTCGGTATTTTATTATTATTAAACAGATTTAATCAAGTTTTATTTACAAAATATAGTATATACAATTTACAAGAAATAAAGTTGAAATAATTAAACAAAACTTGATCAAGGGCGGTGCTAATGCCTACGGCATTCTCTTCCTAGGTATTTTCTCCTGCCTAGCCAAGAACAAACAATGTTCCTAGGGCTAGGCAGGATTGTGTTTAGTGCAGCTATTTATTATTATTTTATTTATTTTTAATTCTAGTCATAAGTGTTTAAATTATTGTGATTTTTTTTTGTATTTTATTTTAAAAATAGGCATAACTCGTGAACTTGTAAAAAAAATAAATAATTATCAAACATTTCCCTCTGTGTTCAGGTATGCTCAGTGCGGCCGCTTCTCTCGGGCTCATCTATCTGTGGGACGTGGACGGAGGTCTCACCCCCATCGACAAGTATTAAATAAAGCACTCCTTATACTTATTTCCCTCTGTGTTCAGGTATGCTGAGTGCGGCCGCATCTCTCGGGCTCATCTATCTGTGGGACGTGGACGGAGGTCTCACCCCCATCGACAAGTATCTGTACACGTCCGAAGACTACATCAAGGCGGGGGCTCTGCTCGCCCTGGGGATTGTGAACTGCGGCGTACGCAACGAGTGTGACCCCGCCCTGGCTCTGCTGAGCGACTACGTGCTCAATGATAGCAGCACGCTGAGGATAGGAGCCGTGCTGGGTAAGATTTTGACATTTTCATGTCTTTGCTCTGGCACATAACCAAAATTATGTGACGAAATTATGTAACGATATTATGTAACGATATTATGTAACGATATTATGTAACGAAATATTGAATTGTAAAGGGAGAGAAGAGGGAAAGTGTGTGTCATGCGCACAATGGCGAAGTATTGAATTGTAGAGGGAGAGAAGAGAGAAGGTATGTGTCATGCGCACAATACGAAATTTGGTCAGTTGGGTTTTGGACCTTGAATAGTAAAGATGAAAATGTCCCAATGGTTGCAGACTCGTATGCAAGCGTTTTTTTATTATCATTTAACTCTTTATTGGTCAACTACATACATTCAACAAAATAGGACATGCTAAAAAAAAAAAAAAAAAAAATAGAATATGTAGTGAACCAAGGGGCGAGGTTAAAGCCTGTGGCTTTCTCTTCCACCGAACCCCATATTACTATTAAATTATTTATATTAAGATATTACTATTTAATTATTAAATTTATAGGGTTATTTATTTATTTATTTTTACAAAACAATCATCAACAAAGATTTAATAACAATAAATTTAAAAAAAAAAAAAAAAAAAAAAAAACAAGTATCTGTACACGTCCGAAGACTACATCAAGGCGGGTGCTCTGCTCGCCCTGGGAATTGTGAACTGCGGCGTACGCAACGAGTGTGACCCCGCCCTGGCTCTGCTGAGCGACTACGTGCTCAATGATAGCAGCACGCTGAGGATAGGAGCCGTGCTGGGTAAGATATTACTTTTTATTTTTTATTTATTTAGAAACACTTTATTAGTAGAACATAAATACAGACAAATAATGGTAAAAATTAAATATAAAATTGACAATAATAATAATATAAACAAGAAAAAAAAAATAAAAAAATATATATATACATATGTCCTAACTAAAGGGCGGGGTTATTGCCTATGGCAATCTCTTCCACCCAACCCTTTTAATTTTTACTATTTAATTATTTATAGGGTTATTTATTTATTTATATTTTATTTATTTTTAAAAAAACAATCATCAACAAAGAATTAATAACAAAAAAAAGTTTAAAAAAATAAAAAAATATATATATTATTTATCAATATTAATTTTTAATTACAATTGTTTTGTAATCCAGGGCGAAGTTAATGCCTTAGGCATTCTCTGCCACTTAACCCCGAATTATTATTATTTCGTACCTAATAATAATACGCAACGAGTGTGACCCCGCCCTGGCTCTGCTGAGCGACTACGTGCTCAATGATAGCAGCACGCTGAGGATAGGAGCCGTGCTGGGTAAGATAAGAGAAGATAAGATAAAAGATGAAAAAATAAATAAAAAATATCGAGGTGGACTGGCAGATAAAATTGTATATCGATAGGTGCTGCTTTATTCAATCTATGGTCTAAAATTAAAATGAAAAACAAGTCACAAAAGGAAAAAAAAAAAAAATATTGTTTTTATTTAGAAAAGCAAGACTTTCCCTAAGCTAATACAAAAAAAAAAGATATTACTATTTACTAATAAGATATTACTATTTAATTATTTATAGGTTTATTTCGTACATAATAATAATTCTATCATCATAGCGTGGCGTCATCGTGAACGAAGGACCCGTGCTGGGTAAGATATTACTATTTAATTATTTATGGGGTTATTTCGTACATAATAATAATTCTATCATCATAGCGTGGTGTCATCGTGAACGAAGGAGCCGTGCTGAGTAAGATATTACTACGAGTATTTAATTATTTATAGGGTTATTTCGTACATAATAATAATTCTATCATCATAGCGTGGCGTCATCGTGAACGAAGGAGCCGTGCTGGGTAAGATAAGAGAAGATAAGATAATTTGTTTTTATTTAGAATCAATATACAAAGCAACACTTTCCTTAAGCTAATACAAAAAAAGATATTACTATTTTGATTTTATTTTTGATTTGATTTGATTTTATTGATGATGACAATACATTGAAAATACATTTTTACAATAGGTACGTAAGATTAACTTAAATACTAAATAGATAACATATTAACTCACATAACATGTCCTAAACTACCCACACTAAGAAAATCAGGGATTTTCTGTTTTTGTGGGATAGTGTTTAATAATAAGATATTACTATTTAATTATTTATAGCGTTATTTCGTACACAATAATTCTATTAAAAAAAATACATCCTTATAATATTAATTGAGGAAGTCACTGTGGCAGAGTGAGTTAGCGCGCTAGGCATTGCACACATGGTGACCTGGGTTCGATCCCCAGCGGTGTAGGAATTTTTCTGCTCTGTACTTGGATGTTCGGGATCCACTCGTACCTCGTGAGAAAAAAATGAGTAGCTGCTTAGATGTGATTGAATAGAGCTAACAAATGATTTTATTGGTTGTTGTTGTTTTTGCCAGCTTGGCTACAGCTGGAGGGGTGAGTGATGGTCTCCAGCCAACTTTATTTCAAAGTTGGCTCATCCTGAACCACATATTTCTATGTGCGATCAACCATCATGAGGACTTGGACTTTTCTTTATAAGCCATTAAACCCTTAGGAAACTGCAAGCTAGCCTGACTTGAAAGGGTTGGCTGGTCTGTTCTCTGTTTATTGTCCTCTAGCGAGACACTGGTCTTCTCCCTGTTTAACGTCCCCCAGCCAGACAGGGTCAATTTTATTGGTTGTGCTTTACACATAGATAACTCTCCTGGCGTTTAGATGTACAGTAAAAAAACATTCGTGTTTGACTCAGTTAAATTTCTATTATAATGTCTTCTAATGAGGTATCTCAATTGTTATTGATTCTCTCCTCAGGGCTGGGTCTAGCGTATGCAGGCACCAAGCGTCAGGAAGTAGTCACGCTGCTGCTGCCTGTTCTCACGGATAGGAAATCCACCCCTGAGGTAAGATTCATCATATTTTGTGTATGTATGTATAAAAGTAATAATAATAATAATAATATCGCCTTATTTATACTGCCCGATTAGGACTATTAAGCCCCATTATTCCAGCAGTAAGCCCAAGACGCATTATTATGTGGTAAAAATCCCAAATGGGAGAATAACGTGTCATGTCCCGGCTGAGTTTCGAACCCGCGACCTCTGGAATATCTGGATTCACAGAGTGCCGCCTTTACCACTGAGCTACCGGGACAGAAAGTAGCAGTCATTGCTCCTGTGATTACATAAAACGGTAGTATAGGTACTACCGTTTTACAAAATTCTTCTTTTAAACTATTTTACTTTTAAAAAAAAACCTCCCCTGAGGTATAGGATTGACTTTACGTAATCTTTTCTCTTCCGAAAATCGTTCCTCTAGTTAGGAATTATGCATATATTTATTTATTTTTTCTCTATTTTTTTTTCTTCTATTATATTGTATTTTCATTTGTAATTATTTGTTTTGTATATAATACTAGCGGGCTATCGCCCGCTTTGCGGGCCGAGGCATGGCCGTGAAAGCAAAAAATCCTTTTTGCCAATGGCAGGTGTTGTAGTGGGAATTTCGAAAAATCCCGTCTTATTGCACATCTAGACTATAAGACAAAGCTACCTACCAAATTTCAGCTTCCTAGGACTTACGGTTTGGGCTGTAGAGCGATGATCAGTCAGTCAGTCAGTGACTTTGACATTTATATATTAAGATGTCCTATCAATAAAGTGTAAATAAATAAATCTCTCTCCTCCCCCCAGGTGGTGGCGTTCGCCGCTGTGGCCGCCTCCCTGATCTACGTGGTCAGTGGCTACCACGAGGTGGCCTCCGCCATAGTCTATTATTATATTTCTGATCCCTCTCAATTACTTATAGAGTAAACCCTCTCTTTTCTATATCTGATTTCAGAGTGTCTTTGTAACGATGTTCATGATTATGTCCAAACCATTTCAGTCTACTTTTCGACATTCTATGTTCTAAACTTTCAAACCCTAGCATGCTTCTGATGTTTTCATTTCTTATGCGATATTATTATTATTATATTCTCAAAAATCTGAATGACTTTACGTTTTTTTTTTTTTTTTTTTTTTTTAAAAAAAAAAAGCTTTATTAGGTAGAACAAAAAATATATACAGTAGAACACAATGAAATATAAAGATTAAACAAAAAACAAAAAGATTAAGCAAATATAAAAGAAAAAAAGAGAATGAAGTTGAAGTTATGTCCTACCTAAAGGGCGGGGTTATTTTTTTTTTTTTTTTTTTTCTTTTTACACTTTATTAGGTAATAGGACATATACAATACAAATAATTACAAATGAAAATACAATATACAATATAACAGAAGAAAAAAATAAAGAAATATGTACATAATATATGTCCTAACTAAAGGGCGGGGTTATTGTGCTTATTGCATGTGGCAATCTCTTCCACCCAACCCTTATTGCATGTGGCAATCTCTTCCACCCAACCCCTAATCTCTCCCCTCCCCCCAGGTGGTGGCGTTCGCCGCTGTGGCCGCCTCCCTGATCTACGTGGGCTCTGGCTACCACGAGGTGGCCTCCGCCATCCTGCAGACCCTGATCGAACTCCCGGTCTCCGAACTGCAGGACGGGCACTACTCCCGCTTCCTACCGCTGGCTCTGGCCATCACCTATTTGGGTGAGTTGTTATTATTATTATTATTATTCACTACTCCCGCTTCCTACCGCTGGCTCTGGCCATCACCTATTTGGGTGAGTTGTTATTATTGTACGGTAGCTTTGGAGGGCACAGGACTGTAAGGGATGCCCACGGGAAAGCGTAATTTTCCTTTGATAGCGGTCGAGATCAGAGCACAGAGAGAGAGAAAACGGAATCGACTGTACACTTACTTGGTTTGGAGAATACTGCCTCGAGCTCGAGGGCCTCACATGTTGAGAGATTGTTGGTGCAGTTTCGGGCGATGAACGTGGAGCTCCAAGCTACCTACCGGGTGTCCCTACTCTACGCAACAATTATTATTATTATTCACTACTCCCGCTTCCTACCGCTGGCTCTGGCCATCACCTATTTGGGTGAGTTATTATTATTATTATTGTTGTTGAATACTTTATTAATATCGGATTATATAAAATTTATTTAACAGACGTTTACATCATCAGAGGTCTGCCTGTGCTAGCAGCTCCTCTACCACTGCATCATCAATTTCTTCATTCTGGTTTTTATAATCAATCATTATACTTTCTAATGTTCGTTTTAGAACCACATTCTGGATGTAGCCTTGCACTTTTTTTTGTTTGTCACCAGACCATCCCATGTTAACACTATTGATACTAATGTCACTTTCGCTTTGCCATACATCAGAGATAGTTTATACAGAGATTAAAGAGTTATGGCCAAATCCCTGTTTTTCCCACAGGTCTAGAGGTCACTTAGATTGATGCACGTTTTCAAAGAAATGGTAGCCAGTAAGTAATTTTTGACTTCATGTATGGATAGTCATGCATATTTCCCTTGAAATGCAGTTGGTTGCATGAAAAAAAATTGAAAGACCAGAGAGATGTTTAATCATAAGTTCAATATTTTTCTAAAATTCGATTTTTCGCTGTTTTCCCTTTCGTGAATTTAGGGCGGAATTAATAGACAACATCAATAACTTAAGTCGTTGGTAAGTGTCGGTTTTCCCTATCTTACACAGTACGCAATCCGTGACTTAGCGCCACAGAGGTATTACAAAAACGTCTATTAATTCCGCCCTTAGAGTACTTCTACAATTGCAATTCTGCGTATCACTAGGTAAAAAAATACCCTTTGCTATTTTGTTTCAATAAATACAAAGTTCTTTCAGACGCGTGAAGGAACGAATGAGAATACGCCTTATCAAACGGCACCAGAAGGAGAGAAACACATCTTTCAAATTTTGAATCTGGGCGCTATTGCATTTTGAAGAACACTCGATGCCTGAAGCGGTCTGTGTGACTATTTTTGTGCCAACTGCAAGTTATAAATGAAAATTTTCTGAGTACAATTAGTTCTATTAACCAACTATATCAATCAAATCTAATAGTTAAAATAACAAGGCGATCAATTTGTTCGGTGGAAGACAAAGCCACAAGCTTTAAACCTCGCCCTTGGTTCGCTACATATTCTTTTGGGTTCTTTTCATTTCATGTCCTGTGTTGCAGAATGTATCATGTTTGTAGTTTATCAATAAACTACAAACATGTATCACTGTATCACCACCCTTGATCAGTCTTTGTTTATATTTATTTCACAAATTGTTACCATGTTCATTGTAAAAAAAAAATGTAAATAAAGCTTGGTCCAATTGTTTATAAAATAAAAATAAAGTATTAATAATAATAGTAACCTTAAGGTTGGATGTTCGAGTTTTACCCAAGGTTAATTTTCGGCACTATTTGTTATGTTTTTGATATCATGATTGTGATAAACACAAAAATGATATTTTTAATTTTACTTCTAAAAATAAAATCATAATTTTTGTTGGTAGCGCAGAGTCTTTCTCCATGTGTATTCTTTTTCCATAATTACACCACTGGTTGCTGCTTTCGTTGCAGCCTCTCTCATTTTTCCTCATGATAACCCTGTGATTCCGTAACCCCATTCACATAAAAGTTCACACCGACCGACCACTGTGAATGATCAATTTCCCTCTGTTAAACATCCCAGAGCAGTGTATTTATACCTCAAATTACGCGCCAATTCTGTTAAAATTCATCCAACTTTGAATTTTCCATCATGATTCAGAAGTGTTTTTTGAGCTTTGTGTGTACTGCGTTCCATGATCTTTAAAGTAATATAAATGAGCTTTCTTTTTTATAAAACTAAACATAATAGGGTATTTTTTTAACTAGTGATACCCAGAATTGCAATTGTAGAAGTACTCTAAATTCACGAAAGGGAAAACAGGGAAAAATCAAATTTTAGAAAAGTATTGAACTTATGATTAAATATCTCTCTGGTCTTTCAATATTTTTTTATGCAACCAACTGCATTTCAAGGGAAATATGCATGACTAATGACTATCCATACATGAAGTCAAAAATTACTTACTGGCTATCATTTCTTTAAAAACGTGCATCGATCCAAGTGACCTCTAGACCTGTGTGAAAAACAGGGATTTGGCCATAACTCTTGAAGCAAAATGCCCCACTGCAAGTTTCGCTCATATGATAGTCCACGGTGGGCTGAACCTACCCTCAAAATATTTGCATCTGTATACGGGACACCCTGTATTCTATTTTTTTCATGTTTTTTTTTCATTCTATTCTATTTTTTTCATGTCTTTTTTTCATTCTATTCTATTTTTTTTTCATTCTACTCTATTTTTCATTCTTTTTTTCATTATATTCTATTTTTTTTTTTTTTTCATTATATTCTATTTTTTCATGTCTTTTTTTTCATTATATTCTATTTTTTCATGTCTTTTTTTTCATTCTATTCTTTTTTTTTTTCATGTCTTTTTTTCATTCTATTCTATTTTTTTCATGTCTTTTTTTCATTCTATTCTATTTTTTTCATGTATTTTTTTCATTCTATTCTATTTTTTTCATGTCTTTTTTTCATTCTACTCTATTTTTTTCATGTCTTTTTTTTCATTCTATTCTAATTTTTCATGTCTTTTTTTCATTCTATTCTATTTTTTTCATGTCTTTTTTTCATTATATTCTATTTTTTTCATGTCTTTTTTTCATTCTATTCTATTTTTTTCATGTCTTTTTTTTCTCATTATATTCTATTTTTTTCATGTCTTTTTTTCGTTCTATTCTATTTTTTCATGTCTTTTTTTCATTATATTCTATTTTTTTTATGTCTTTTTTTCATTCTATTCTATTTTTTTCATGTCTTTTTTTCATTCTATTCTATTTTTTTCATGTCTTTTTTTCATTCTATTCTATTTTTTTCATATCTTTTTTTTTCTCTCTATTCTCTTGGTTCCCTCGCAGGCAAGAAAGACGCCATCGACACAACGCTGGCGGCTCTCGAGGTTCTGCCCGATCCCTTCCGGTCCATGGCGAAGATGATGCTCAAGATGTGCGCCTACGCCGGGTCTGGTGACGTTCTGGTGGTGCAAGAGTTCCTGCACGTGTGCTCGGAGCACTACACCCCCGGGGGGAGCAAGGAGGAGGCGGGCTCGGGGTGGGTCTTTTTTTCTTTCTTTTCTTTTTACAATCGGGGTCCACGCATACCTCGTGAGGAAAAATGAGTAGTTACTTGTATGAGTAACGACCAGTGGCGGCATTACCAGAGTAAAAAGAAATTAATGTAATAGAATAATTCGAAAAGTACAGGAGGCTCTTAGTAATGCTGCGCTAGCCACAAAAATTCTGAAGAGGCCTTGTGCTTCACCACAAATAAAACCATACATAGTTTCGACGGATAAGTCTCGACAGGCGCCGCGCCCCGAAATTTAAGCTAGACTAGGGCTAGACTAGCTGGGTAGGGCCGGAAATGCCAGCCGGCTCTACCCAGGCTGGCTGAGGTTAATGTGGGTAGCTGGTACGATTCCCAGCGAATGGAGGGTAAAACCCCCGTCCTGACTATCTCAGTCAGGACGTTAAAACCAAATAGAATCAACTGGTCACAATAGATCTAATTAGGTCGCAGTGTTAATTGTAAGGCCATTCAAAGAGGAAATGCTTCTTGCATCCTCGGTTCCCTTCCGGAAGGACGGTCCCTGGGACAAGTTTTTTATATTTAATAAAACTAATAATAATAATAATAATGCTTTTTCTTTGTGTTATTATGTCACAATTTTAGTGGGTAGCGCAGAATCATAGGACTTTACCACTTTAATTTACAATATCTTGTATTATTTTTTTTGCCTAAGATTCTGCCACTAGTCGCTGCTTCACTATTTAATAAAACTAAATAAAACATTCCTCTTTAAAAAAAAAAAAAAAAAAATGTAAGGGTTTCACTGAAAACCCTGCAACGTGGGCAGATAATACTAAAAGTTGACGTCTCGTGTTCCAGGGCCTCGTCATCCAGCGGTAGCAGCAAGGAATCGACAGGCGCAGGCGACAAGAAGGAGAAGAAAGAGGAGACTAAGAAGGAAGACAAAGCCGCCAAGGAGAAGAAAGAGAAGGAAAAGGAGAAGGACTTGAGCTCCATGCAAGCTGTGGCCGCACTGGGTATGTCATCATCATAGGGTGGCGTCATCGTGAACGATGGTGGCCAGACAGTGGAGGAATGCCTCAGCACTTCTACCACTGTCTTTACAAGGAGGCTAATAATTGACAAGGGCCCCCAGAACCAAGCCAATGCTGGTCTACTCCCTGTTTATAGTCCCCCAGCCAGACTGCTGGTCTACTCCCTGATTATAGTCCCCCAGCCAGACTGCTGGTCTACTCCCTGTTTATAGTCCCCCAGCAAGACTGCTGGTCTACTCCCTGGGTATGTAGGAATCCAAAATTTGTTTCGTATAAGCTGTGGCCGCACTGGGTATATGGGAATCCAAAATTTGTTTCGTATAAGCTGTGGCCGCACTGGGTATGTGTAGGAATCCAAAATTTGTTTCGTATAAGCTGTGGCCGCACTGGGTATATGGGAATCCAAAATTTGTTTCGTATAAGCTGTGGCCGCACTGGGTATGTGTAGGAATCCAAAATTTGTTTCGTATAAGCTGTGGCCGCACTGGGTATTAGGGAATCCAAAATTTGTTTCGTATAAATATGAGATGTTTTTTCTGCTCTGTTCTTAATATTTTTTTTATTTATTTTTTTTTATAATGGAGGGAAAAATTTGCGTGATCAAACACAGGCGTGGTTTGAGAAGCCTGTGAAAGGGTTTTCTACCCTCTAAAAACCCCCCAAAGGATCGTTTGTTTCAATTTTGCCCCGGAACCGATTTCTCATTACTTCGGGGAGTACTTAATAATAATAATGATCTTTTTGATCTTTACTTTTTTATATCTTTTGTATGTACTTGTACATTTTTGTGTTCTCATGAAGTACTAGTGTACTCGACTTAGATGTTGAGGTGCACTCATATCATACCTCGTGAGGAAAAACGAGTTTCTGTTTAATGGGAGCCGCGACTAGTGGCAGAATTATGGGTAAATGATACACAAGGAAATAAAAGAAACGAAAAAGTTATTTTTTTTTATGATATTCACTACTATGATAAGAAGACCATTTTATTTTTAAAGAGAATAATTCATTAATAAAAAACATTCACGATGGTAATAATAATATCGCCTCATTTATACTGCAGTATTAGGACTATTAAAGTCCCATTATTCCAGCAGTAAGCACAAGCAAGACATATAATTATGTGGTAAAATTCCCAAATGAGAGGATAACTTGTCATGTCCCGGCTGGGTTTCGGACAAAGTGCCGTCTTTACCACTGATCTACCGGGACTGTATTTAACATAAAAAAACATTACGAACATAGTATTAATATTCTGGCTGGGGACTATAAACAGGGAGTAGACAAGCATTGGCTTGGTTCTGGGGGCCTTTGTCAATTATTAGCCTCCTTGTAAAGACAGTGGTAGAAGTGCCGAGTCATTCCTCCACTGTCTGGCTACCATCGTTCACGATGACGCCACCCTATCCTCCTGAGACCTATAGTTCTACTGGTAGAACATTGAAATCTCCTCAATATAAACCTGAGTGTCTTTAATTTTTTTACTGAAGGGTTGGGTGGAAGAGATTGCCATAGGCAATAACCCCGCCCTTTAGTTAGGACATATGTTTTCAAATATTTTCTATTCTTTTTCATTTTATTGTATATATTGTTTTTTTCATCTTTTCACTGTTAAAATTATTATATATATGTACATATTGTCCTTTTGTATCTAATAAAGAATTATATAATAATAATAATAATAATAGAACGCTCGGTCTATATGCATGGAAAAAAATTCTAACCTTCAGGTCTGTATGAAGTAAAACTCAATGTTCTACAATTAAAACGTTCGGTCTATATCCAGTAAAAAGAAGAAAAAAAAAACACTCAGGTCTCAGGAGGCTATGATGATTAGTATTTATTGTATGGGCATGCTTTTATTCGTATTCTTTTTTTCTACTTAGGCGTGGGAGTGGTGGCCCTGGGCGAGGAAATCGGTTCGGACATGTGCGCCCGCCTCTTCGGTCAGCTGGGCCGCTACGGGGAGGCGCCCGTGAGACGGGCAGTGCCCCTGGCTATAGCCCTGACCTCCATGTCCCGGCCCGCGCTCAACGTGATAGACGTGTTGAATAAGTATTCGCACGATTTGGACGAGGAAGTGGCTCACAATGCTATCTTCTCCATGGGACTGGTGGGGGCGGGAACCAACAATGCGAGGTGAGTTGTTTTTTCTTTGCTATCTTCTCTCCCAAGTGTTTCTTTTTCTTTGCTATCTTCTCTCCCAAGTGTTTCTTTTTCTTTGCTATCTTCTCTCCCAAGTGTTTCTTTTTCTTTGCTATCTTCTCCATGGGACTGGTGGGGGCGGGAACCAACAATGCGAGGTGAGTTGTTTTTCTTTGCTATCTTCTCTCCCAAGTGTTTCTTTTTCTTTGCTATCTTCTCTCCCAAGTGTTTCTTTTTCTTTGCTATCTTCTCTCCCAAGTGTTTCTTTTTCTTTGCTATCTTCTCTCCCAAGTGTTTCTTTTTCTTTGCTATCTTCTCTCCCAAGTGTTTCTTTTTCTTTGCTATCTTCTCCATGGGACTGGTGGGGGCGGGAACCAACAATGCGAGGTGAGTTTTTTTTTCTTTGCTATCTTCTCTCCCATGTACTTGCACGAAACTGTTCTTTGCTATCTTCTCCATGGGACTGGTGGGCGCGGGAACCAACAATGCGAGGTGAGTTGTTTTCTTTGCTATCTTCTCTCCCAAGTGTTTCTTTTTCTTTGCTATCTTCTCTCCCAAGTGTTTCTTTTTCTTTGCTATCTTCTCTCCCAAGTGTTTCTTTTTCTTTGCTATCTTCTCTCCCAAATGTTTCTTTTTCTTTGCTATCTTCTCTCCCAAGTGTTTCTTTTTCTTTGCTATCTTCTCTCCCAAGTGTTTCTTTTTCTTTGCTATCTTCTCTCCCAAGTGTTTCTTTTTCTTTGCTATCTTCTCTCCCAAGTGTTTCTTTTTCTTTGCTATCTTCTCTCCCAAGTGTTTCTTTTTCTTTGCTATCTTCTCTCCCAAGTGTTTCTTTTTCTTTGCTATCTTCTCCATGGGACTGGTGGGGGCGGGAACCAACAATGCGAGGTGAGTTTTTTCTTTGCTATCTTCTCTCCCAAGTGTTTCTTTTTCTTTGCTATCTTCTCTCCCAAGTGTTTCTTTTTCTTTGCTATCTTCTCTCCCAAGTGTTTCTTTTTCTTTGCTATCTTCTCTCCCAAGTGTTTCTTTTTCTTTGCTATCTTCTCTCCCAAGTGTTTCTTTTTCTTTGCTATCTTCTCTCCCAAGTGTTTCTTTTTCTTTGCTATCTTCTCCATGGGACTGGTGGGGGCGGGAACCAACAATGCGAGGTGAGTTTTTTCTTTGCTATCTTCTCTCCCAAGTGTTTCTTTTTCTTTGCTATCTTCTTCTCCATGGGACTGGTGGGGGCGGGAACCAACAATGCGAGGTGAGTTTTTTCTTTGCTATCTTCTCTCTCTTGAAACTGTTCTTTGCTATCTTCTCTCTCTTGAAACTGTTCTTTGCTATTTTCTCTCTCTTGAAACTGTTCTTTGCTATCTTCTCTCTCTTGAAACTGTTCTTTGCTATCTTCTCTCTCTTGAAACTGTTCTTTGCTATCTTCTCTCTCTTGAAACTGTTCTTTGCTATCTTCTCTCTCTTGAAACTGTTCTTTGCTATCTTCTCTCTCTTGAAACTGTTCTTTGCTATCTTCTCTCTCTTGAAACTGTTCTTTGCTATCTTCTCTCTCTTGAAACTGTTCTTTGCTATCTTCTCTCTCTTGAAACTGTTCTTTGCTATCTTCTCTCTCTTGAAACTGTTCTTTGCTATCTTCTCCATGGGACTGGTGGGGGCGGGCACCAACAATGCGAGGTGAGTTGTTTTCTTTGCTATCTTCTCTCCCAAGTACTCGCACGAAACTGTTCTTTGCTATCTTCTCTCCCAAGTACTTGCATGAAACTGTTCTTTGCTATCTTCTCTCCCAAGTACTTGCATGAAACTGTTCTTTGCTATCTTCTCTCTCTTGAAACTGTTATTTGCTATCTTCTCTCTCTTGAAACTGTTCTTTGCTATCTTCTCTCTCTTGAAACTGTTCTTTGCTATTTTCTCCATGGGACTGGTGGGGGCGGGAACCAACAATGCGAGGTGAGTCATTTTTCTCTTGAAACTGTTCCTTGCTATCTTCTCTCTCTCTCTTGAAACTGTTCTTTGCTATCTTCTCTCTCTTGAAACTGTTCTTTGCTATCTTCTCTCTCTTGAAACTGTTCTTTGCTATCTTCTCTCTCTCTTGAAACTGTTCTTTGCTATCTTCTCTCTCTCTTGAAACTGTTCTTTGCTATCTTCTCTTTCTTGAAACTGTTCTTTGCTATTTTCTCCATGGGACTGGTGGACGCGGGAACCAACAATGCGAGGTGAGTTTATTTCTGTTGAAACTGGTAGTCAAGTAGTTAACGCGTTAGTCTAGTAATCCAGGTAGCGTAGGGATCCGTTGGTTCGAATCCCACCCAGTGCACGAATGTTTCCTCATTTATTTGAGTTTGTGACCACATAATAATATGACTCTGAGAGTTAGGTGGTAGAAAATGCTTTGAGCATTAACCTCGCCTGATGGTAACCTTCCACTAAAGAGTATTATTATTATTATTAAAGTTATCATATTTGTGTTAATCACTTTCGTGGTATCACAACTAGTCAATCTCGTTTTAGCAAATCTACGCTGAAACCGGGACTTGAAGAACCGACCGCCAGGTTACAAGTCCGCTGTCCGCCGCCTTATCGATCATGCTACTGAGGTCGGGTATTTTATATGAACCTTTTAGGGGGTCAAAGAGTTTTGGAAACACAAAGGAACATATAGGGCAAGAGGAAAATCTTATTATATTAGCGCGCTAGGCATTGCACACATGGTGACCTGGGTTCGATTCCCAGCGGGGGAGGATTTTTTCTGCTCTGTACTTGGATGTTCGGGGTCCACTCATACCTCGTGAGGAAAAATGAGTAGCTGGTTTAATGTGAAGCAGCGACCAGTGGCAGAATCTTAGGCAAAAAAATAATACAAGATATTGTAAATTAAAGTGGTAAAGTCCTATGATTCTGCGCTACCCACTAAAATTGTGACATAATAACACAAAGAAAAAGCATTATTATTATTATATATTATATTTCGTGCTGACCCCCAGACTAGCGACCCCGATCTTAGCCTGGGGTATTATTATTATATTTCGTGTTGACCCCCAGACTAGCGACCATGCTGCGACAGCTGGCCCAGTACCACGTGAAGAACACGGGTCACCTGTTCATGGTGCGCATAGCCCAGGGTCTTCCATCTTAGCCTGGGGTATTATTATAATTATTAGTGGAACAGATCTTAGCCTGGGGTATTATTATAATTATTAGTGGAAGAGATCTTAGCCTGGGGTATTTTTATTATTTATTTTATTTTTATTGTAGGGCTTTAATACACATCTCAAAGTGAGAAGATTTTTTTTGTTATTTTATTTATTTATTTATTTATTTTATTTATTTTATTTATTTCATTTATTTTATTTATATTATTTATTTCATTTATTTTATTTATTTTATATATTTTATTTATTTATTTTATTTTATTTATTTTATTTATTTTATTTATTTTATTTATTTTATTTATTTTATTTATTTCATC
>CM044964.1:30148965-30253965 GCA_024516035.1 Bactericera cockerelli | reverse complement strand
GATGGCAATGCTCCTAACACGCTGGCAGCATTACCTCTCTGGATTGTCATGCCTTTTTTAGCTACTAGGTGACTCATCGATTGTGTGCTCCCTGTCTTCTCTATCATCTTTTTTCCTATCTCCTGAATCCATTTCTTTCCCTCATCACACCACACTCCCATTGTCTCCACTGCCAACACAACAAGCTCTATTCCTCTTGATTTTATCATTGAGTACTTTAAGTACTTTAAGTGAGTCTAGTATATATAATTTGGCTTTATATATATGTAGCGTCGAATCTAAGAAATGCTTGAATTGAATTGAAATTTATTGTGATACTATACAATATGATTGAAACTAAAGACTATTTGATATACTACAGTGGAACAAAAACAGGAAGATTTTATGGTGGAGTAGGTTTTGCTATTAATAAAAAATTAAGAACCTCAGTATTAGCATTCAATGCCATTGATGAAAGAATGTGCACCATTAGACTGAAGGGAAAATATAAAAATATATCAATACTTAGTGTATATGCGCCAACTGAAGATGCTGATGAGGACATAAAAGATACATTTTATGAAAAACTAGAAGAAGAATTCGATAAAATACCCAGTTATGATATTAAAATGATGATGGGAGACTATAACGCAAAAATAGGAAAAGAGACAGTTTGGCAAGAAGTAGCTGGAAAGAATAGTTTACACGATAGGACAAATGATAATGGGGTACGTCTTTTGAGTCTGGCTACTGCAGGAGAGTTAAAGGTAGTGAGTACTACATTCCCCAGTAAGAATATCCATAAAGCAACATGGTCATCACCAGATGGAGTAACTAAAAATCAGATAGATCATGTTCTCATCGACAAGAGACACTGTAGAAATATAAACAATGTGAGATCAGTAAGAAATGCTGAGTGTGGATCAGATCATTATTTAGTACTTGTCAAAATATATCAAAAAATAGCCATTGAGAAGAAAAACAAAGCTAGAAATAAGAATTTCACTAACTTTGAAAAGCTGAAAGAGCAAGAAACAGGAAACAATTTCAGAGAGATATTACAAAACCGGATAGAGAACCAGATAACGGGAGGTCAAGAACAAGAAGATATAGATAACATATGGAGTAGTTTGAAAATAATAATACAAGAAACAACTGCTGTAGTGTGTGGAAACAAAGAAAGAAGAGAAAAGAAACCCTGGTATGACAACGAATGTCAGGCCATGGTGAAGAAAAGAAAACTAATGAAAAATGAATGGCTACAAAGTAGAAACAATGAAAGTAGAACGAGATACAATAACCAAGTAAAAGAAACCACTAAAACTTTACGAAGGAAAAAGAGAGCATGGGTGAGAGGATTACTAGAAAAAGCTGAAAATGATAGAACTCAAAATAATGCTAAAGACTTTTATCGCACGCTAAGGTTCTTCAAAAAAGGATATCAACCAAAAGGATATGGAGTCAAAAATGAGAATGGAGACATCATCATGGAAGAAAGTAAAGTAATAGAAATATGGAAAGAATATTTCTGTGATTTGTTGAATTGTAACCAAAGTAATGATAATGACAACCTAGAAAAATTTCTAAATATACAACCTGAAATTTTAGACCCAACTCTTGATGAAGTTCTCAAAGCCATAGAAAATCTAAAAAACAACAAGGCTCCTGGAGAAGATTGTTTACCAGCAGAAGTTTTAAAAGAAGGAAAAGATATCATAGGACCAGAAATATTTAAGATCATATTAAAAATATGGAGAACAGAATCCATACCCAACGAATGGAAAGAGGCCATTGTGATACCAATACACAAGAAAGGTGATAAACAAGAGTGTAAAAACTACAGAGGAATATCCTTATTGAACACCACATACAAAGTTTTTTCAAAAATACTGCAGAATAGACTTGAACCATACACCAATTCCATCATTGGAGAACACCAGGCAGGATTCAGCAAGGGAAGATCCACCAACAATCAAATTTATATTGTGAAAGAGTCCATTGCAAAGTATTGGGAGTACAATAAGAAATTTTACCTCCTATTCATCGACTTTTCCAAGGCATATGATTCTATAAATCGAAGAAAACTATGGTACAAAATGGAAAAATTTGGTATCCCTGAAAAACTTATTAATCTAGTAAAAACACAGTAGAAGGGTCAAAATGTAAAGTGAAAATAAATGGCCAGATATCTTCACCTTTCATGGTTAATACCGGAGTAAGGCAAGGTGATGGGACATCTCCTCTTCTTTTCAACATAGCATTAGAAGAAGCTCTGCAGAAGGTCGAGTCGTCTACCGCTGGCATCCACATAGGAAAAACTTTTAACATTCTGGCCTTCGCAGATGATGTGGTTATCATGGCAGAGAAAATAGAAGAATTAATGGTTTTGACTAAAATATTAATAAACGAGACAAAAGATGTAGGCCTTCAAATAAATGACTCCAAAACAAAATACATGTATGTTGACAGACACCAAAATAACATTCCACAAACACTAATTATTGATGATCATAGATTTGAAAAATGCTCCCAATTCAAATACCTTGGAGTCACCCTGTCTGATAAAAACGAAGAAGACGTCGAAATACAAGAAAGACTGAATGCTGCTAATAAAAGCATGTATGCATGCAATAAGTTATTATCGTCCAAAGATTTATCCAGAACTTCCAAAATCAGATTGTATAAGTCGATCATCAGACCTGTCTTAACGTACGGAAGTGAAAACTGGATTATTACAAAGAATACAGAAAGAAAACTTGTAGTTTTTGAAAATAAAATTTTGAGAAAAATATTTGGCCCGACCTTTGAAAACGGAGAATGGAGAAAGAAACACAACAAAGAAATCAGAGATATGTATAAAAACCCAGACATTATTGGCGAAATTAAGAGTGGAAGATTAAGATGGATTGGCCACTTATTAAGAGAAAATGAAGAAAGTACAACTAGTCAAGTGTGGATAAACCAACCAGATGGCCGAAGACCCAGAGGAAGACCAAAAACAAGATGGAAAGATCAGATAAGAAAAGATTTTGAAAAACTACAACTACGAGAAGAAGACGTCCAAGATAGATTTAAATGGAGGCAGGCTGTCAATGAGGCTAAATACCAACTGGGGTATAGATGGCCATGGCAGTAAGTAAGTAACTATACAATATTGTATGAACACAATTGCTGCTGCTCAGAGGCACGCTTCCTCTCGGTAGTGAGCTCGAAGAAATGTTTTACCTTTGAAATATACTTTTAGTTATTACCTAACTGCATAGAATAGATTAAATAAAAAATAGATTAAAAAATTGCTGCTTAAATCTAATATAATAATGCTTAGACCATTTGGGAAAGAAATTGATTGGAATTACGGGTGATCCCCGTTCCAATCATTTTCTTTACCAAAAAATTGATCTAGCTAATTAAAAAGAGAAAATTATTATTATTATTATTATACAACACTTTATTAGATATAAATGGACATTATGTACATAGAAATAATTATTTTAATAATGAAAAAAATGGAAACAATATCTTAATATATAAATGTCAAAGTCACTGACTGACTGATCATCACTGTTTCTCCGAACTGGTAAGTCCTAGGAAGCTGAAATTTGGTAGGTAGCTTTGTCTTATAGTCTAGATGTGCAATAAGACGGGATTTTTCGAAACTCCCACTACAACACCTGCCATTGGCAAAAAAGGAATTTTTGCTTTCACGGCCATGCCTCGGCCCGCAAAGCGGGCGACAGCCCGCTAGTCTTAATATATAAATGTCAAAGACACTCACTGACCACTGACCACTGACCACTGACTGATCATCGCTCTACAGCCCAAACCGTAAGTCCTAGGAAGCTGAAATTTGGTAGGTAGCTTTGTCTTATAGTCTAGATGTGCAATAAGACGGGATTTTTCGAAACTCCCACTACAACACCTGCAATTGGTGAAAAAGGATTTTTTGCTTTCACGGCCATGCCTCGGCCCGCAAAGCGGGCGACAGCCCGCTTGTAATATATAAATGTCAAAGTCACTGACTGACTGATCATCACTGTTTCTCCTAACTGGTAAGTCCTAGGAAGCTAAAATTTGGTAGGTAGCTTTGTCTTATAGTCTAGATGTGCAATAAGACGGGATTTTTCGAAATTCCCACTACAACACCTGCCATTGGTGAAAAAGGACTTTTTGCTTTCACGGCCATGCCTCGGCCCGCAAAGCGGGCGACAGCCCGCTAGTAATATATAAATGTCAAAGTCACTGACTGACTGATCATCACTGTTTCTCCTAACTGGTAAGTCCTAGGAAGCTGAAATTTGGTAGGTAGCTTTGTCTTATAGTCTAGATGTGCAATAAGACGGGATTTTTCGAAATTCCCACTACAACACCTGCCATTGGTGAAAAAGGACTTTTTGCTTTCACGGCCATGCCTCGGCCCGCAAAGCGGGCGACAGCCCGCTTTGCGGGCCGAGCCATGCCATGCCTTGCAGGCCGAGCCATGCCTTTCACGGCCATGCCTCGGCCCGCAAAGCGGGCGACAGCCCGCTAGTAATATATAAATGTCAAAGTCACTGACTGACTGATCATCACTGTTTCTCCTAACTGGTAAGTCCTAGGAAGCTAAAATTTGGTAGGTAGCTTTGTCTTATAGTCTAGATGTGCAATAAGACGGGATTTTTCGAAACTCCCACTACAACACCTGCCATTGGCAAAAAAGGAATTTTTGCTTTCACGGCCATGCCTCGGCCCGCAAAGCGGGCGACAGCCCGCTAGTAATATATAAATGTCAAAGTCACTGACTGACTGATCATCACTGTTTCTCCTAACTGGTAAGTCCTAGGAAGCTAAAATTTGGTAGGTAGCTTTGTCTTATAGTCTAGATGTGCAATAAGACGGGATTTTTCGAAATTCCCACTACAACACCTGCCATTGGTGAAAAAGGACTTTTTGCTTTCACGGCCATGCCTCGGCCCGCAAAGCGGGCGACAGCCCGCTAGTTCTTCATATATCCATAATTTAAATTCTGAACTCCCCTTTCTCAACACAGTTTTTTTTTAACTATGAGAAAGGGTACCATTAAATCATTATAAAATCTGTAACATATTATAATTGTAATAAATAAATGGAAAATTATAAATAAAAAAATCTGGTGTAAACATCACACGACTTTCCTTATCCCCCAAAAAGTACTCGAATTCCGCCACTGGTGACTCAACAGTAACAGATAACTAAAAATAAATGCCGAATACCTCCAAAATACCGGTAAATTTAAGCCGAGGTCCAAAAAGTTCAAGATATCAAAAAAATGATCAGAATAGACCCCTATTATTTTTGCATTCTAAGAAAATGTTGTTCTACAACTTTTTTTGTATCTTTAACCAATTCAAAGAAGCGGCGCTTGCGGCTAATATTTGCGGCCCTGCGGCCGTGGAATGCGGCCGATTTCAACCAAAAGTTTCGTGGTTCGTCTGGTGTATAAAATTAATTTCCATACCAAATTTCAAGTCTCTATCCCTTACCGTTCTCGAGATATCCTGTTCACACACAGACACACACACACACAGACACACACACAGACACACACACAGACAGACGCACGGACCAATGGCTGAAAACAACTTTTTTGGTATCCTGAGGCTATGATTCGTCCAGAAATGTGAAAACCTGGGTAGGTCAAATTTTCGACGAATACAATACTTTCCTTATTATAGGATAAGGAAAGTAAAAAAATATGTAGCGTCGAATCTAAGAAATGCTTGAATTGAATTGAAATTTATTGTGATAATATACAATATTGTATGAACACAATCGCTGCTTGAATCTAATATAATAATGCTTAGACCATTTGGGAAAGAAATTGGTTGGAATTACGGGTGATCCCCGTTCCAATCATTTTCTTTACCAAAAAATTGATCTAGCTAATTAAAAAAAGAAAATTATTATTATTATACAACACTTTATTAGATAGAAATGGACTTTATGCACATAGAAATAATTATTTTAACAATTAATAAAATGGAAACAATGTATACAATAAAAATGAAAAAGAATAAAAAAATTATGTGTTAATTTCTGAATGAGTATAAAATTACCAACTTTATTTTTTAACAAAACAACACAACGAACATCTTACAAATAAAGTATTTCTTCCAATTTTTCAGAGTTTCGAAGAGTTGGAATAGAAAATATATAAAAACATATGTCCTAACCACCCAACCCTTTATGTATTTATGTTTAATTTTTTGAAAACATATGTCCTAACTAAAGGGCGGGGTTATTGCCTATGGTAATCTCTTCCACCCAACCCTTTATGTATTTATGTTTAAAATTTTAAAAACATATGTCCTAACTAAAGGGCGGGGTTATTGCCTATGGTAATCTCTTCCACCCAACCCTTTATGTATTTATGTTTCCTGTTGCAGTTATCCTGGGCAAATCTCACTACCTCCTCTACTGTCTGGTCCCCGCTATGTACCCGAGATGGTTGGTCACTCTGGATGAGAACCAGGAACCTGTGTCCGTGTCTGTCAGAGTGGGACAGGTGAGAATTAAGATTCTTTTTCTTCTATTTTTTAAAAAAAATTGAACCTCATTTGTATTGTGTATTCTAAACCTCCCTCAGTTGATTATTTTCCAGTAAAACCGATTTCCATAGATTTCAACTCATTCCATTATTTTCGTAACGGTTGTAACTACTGCCCGTAGTGGCCGTAGTCCAGAGATCCTGAGTTCGATTCCCGGTTGGAGCAGACTTTTCGCACAGAACATTCTGTTCCCTCCGAACATGTGAGGCTGGAAATTCCAGCCCTACCCAGGCTGGGTGAGGTTAATGTGGGTAGCTGGTACGATTCCCAGCGAATGGAGGGTAAAACCCCCGTCCTGTCTACCTCAAGTCAGGACGTTAATTTTAATTTTCATAAATTAACGGGGTAAACCCATGTTTACCAAATAGACGTTAAAACCAAATAGAATCAATGGACATGAAAGGAGCCTAGACATTGGATCTGGGCGTCCATATAATCCTCTCCCCACCGTGATTTAGGTATCAATACCTATATCTCAGAATTATTATTATTATTTTCGTGAGTATTTCTGACTTGTGTTGTCTGGTTCCGTGCCCACAGGCCGTGGATGTGATCGGCAAGGCAGGCACACCCAAGACCATCGCGGGTGTGCACACCCACACCACCCCCGTGTTGCTGGCGGTGGGCGAGAGGGCGGAACTCGCCACAGATGATTATGTACCCCTGTCGCCCGTGATGGAGGGATTCGTCATCCTGAGGAAGAAAGACAAAGAGGAGTAGAGGGATGGAGGGGTTCGTTATCCTGAGGAAGAAAGACAAGGAGGAGTAGAGAAGCATAACTTTGTGCTGCTGAAAGGAGTGAACTTTGGGAGAGTTAGGACGAGAAAAAAAACAGGCCATCTTCTTTTTAAAATGAATGTTCAGGGCCTTTAATGTCAATGAACAATTATTTATTTATTGTTCAAGGGATACAGAATATGTACATAGAACACGATTTGTAAAAATAAGTGAAAAAAAAATACAGGATATTAAGAAAGTAGGTAAAAAATACAAGGTACAAAAAAAAAAAAAAAAAAAAAAACAGAAGAAGCTAGGACACAACATAGTGGATCTTTTTAATGTCACTTTCAACTTAAAAAATTGTCTAAATCCATTTATTTATTTAGAAACTCTTTATTAGTAGAACATATGTACAGACAAATAATGGTAAAAATTAAATATAGAAATTGACAATATTAATAATATAAAGAAGAAAAAAATTAAACAAAATATATACATATGTCCTAACTAAAGGGTGGGGTTATTGCCTATCAGGATGCTTGCATTGCTTGCCCCTTTTTTAATTATAGCCATCTACATTGTCCATTTCTTTTTTAATGTCACTTTCAACTGCATAGTCATATCACGGAGTGAAATTTGTGAGAAAGAGAAAAAAGGTCGTGTTTTCTTATGAATATTTATTTAAAAAGATGTCTATGACTATAGGAGTTCTTGCCTCTTTTTTTTATTTAAAACCTTCTACACCGACCATTGTTTAAATGATCACCTCGCAATGACCAGATGTGATTTACGTCATTAATTGATAAATGATAGGTCACAATAGATCTATTAGAGGTCGGTGTGATACTTGGGACTTCTCTTGTGGGACTCCAACCAGTTTATAATAATAATAATTGATTAATGATTTTTTGAAGAAAAAATAATAATAATCATCTATCAATTTGTCGGTATAAAAATAATTAACTGAAAGAATTTGTTATTGGTCTTGTGACTCACTGATGATCTTTCTAAGAAGTATCAACCTCCTTCTCCTTATGTAGACGTTGTGAGGATCGGCACGAACGACCATTCAATATTTGGTTAAAGTGCCTAACAGGGGGAAAATAAAAAACAAAAAATATTGAGCATGATAGTACAGGCTGTTTTATAGATTTGGATTCATCGTGTCTTTACTTTGGCTTCTCTTAGTGAATATCTCATTTTATTATATTTGTATATCTCAATCCATACTTTTGAGTATTGATCTTTCAGGCTTAAAAAGCTCCTAATGTGACTAATAATAAATTGATCTATCTATGCTTCTTTTTTATGGTACCTACTTTTTTACTTTACATATTGAGTACTCTTCCTTTCGTATTGTATCTCTTTTAGGATGGGTTCATCAACCATCGCACATATCAATTGATTTTATTTATTCAATAGTCAACTTCTCATATTGATAAAACATACCACTGATCAGCTGATTAGTTATTTATAACCCTGTTTAATTTATTTGATGAACGTACACTTAGGGCGGAATTAATAGACGTTTTTGTAATACCTCTGTGGCGCTAAGTCACGAATTGCGTACTGTGTAAGATAGGAAAAACCGACGCTTAGCAATGATTAATTTCGCCCTTAGTCTTTCCCTAAAAAAACCACAGCATTTCCACAGCTGATTTCATGCTTCCCATCCATTAAATAGAGTAAATGTTTAAATATCACAGAATGATGAATTCAAAATGCAAGAAACCAAGTTATCCCACATGATTAAACATTTCTTATGATTTATGATTTTATCAATTCATTATTTGACCCTTACCTTTTTAGCTGGCCTATAACGTTTGGAAGGAAAAACTGAAGATTTGGCAATGATTATTATTCAATCTCTTCTGTACCGACTACCCATATTGTACGATACTTTACATAATCCTGCTACAATTACACTAATAGATTTTTCTCTTCTTTTTTATATATTGTACCTACTTCATTTTATTTAATTATTAAAAAATTCAAACTAGGTTTTCTAATTATTTATAGTATAAAATTTGTATTTTATTTTGTATGAAGACGTGGTGTTACAGCATTTAAAACAAGCAGTTTTGTATTCATAGCAAGAAGGTAAAACGCTATTATAATACCACAGATAACATACCATTCCTACTTAGTTCCTCACCAGGCCTGAGTAAGATCGGAATGCCAGCAGAAGTTTTAAGAAGCAATGAACTGAAGACGAGTACCGATTCATAAAAAATCTGAATTATTTTTCTGTCCAACCATTTTCACGTGTATCCTATGACAAAAAAAATGGACAACCTTTTTTTATTTCAAGTTTTATTAAGCTTTATTCATAAGCGTTTTTAAAGAGCAATGAATTGAAGACGAGTGCCGATCTAAGTTGGGCAGAAGTTTCTAACAAAAAATCCGTTATCATAAAGAACTCTTGAGGTTACAATTTCCGGCCCAACTCAGACTGGTTGAGGAAAGACTGGGGAGCTGGTGTGAATCCCAGTGACATGGAAACCCCCGTCCTGAATAAATTCAAATCAGGACTTCAAAACTTATTCCGAATCTTCCAAATGAAGGCTGGTATGCAGAGACGATATTGTAATCCCTATAGGGTTCACTGTAGGGTGGTCCCGAGCTTGCTATAGGGAAATACTTCGAATGCGCATGCGCACAGACGCTTTAAAAAACGTCTCTGAATAACAAAATCAGCTGAAGGGACAGGTGACCCAGGCATCCCTACAGTGAGGACTCTGCATACCACCCCAATACAACTATAGACATTTTTTTTAGAGTGTAGTGTAGACTCTCCGAATGTTGCAAAGACAACGGCTAATCAGAGTGTTAGCGAAAGATTCTGTAAGCATAATGGATAAATCGACTTATCAGTCCATTGCATAGTGCTAATACTGCTAATTGAGTGTTCCATTTCTCACTGGAAAAATGTTGATAAATAAAGTTTAGAAAAAGTTATCATATTTGTGTTGATCAATTTCTTGATATCACAACTACTCAAACTCGCTTTACTAAATCTACTCTGAAACCCAGACTTGAACCACTGACCTCCGGGTTACAAGTCCGCCGCCTTATCGATCAAGCTCTGAGCTCGGTAATGTAATACTTTGTTACGGAGCTCCGTGGTAGATTGATTCCGAAAGGGACACAAAAAATGACCTCGAAAGAGAGTAGTTTATTTCAATTTTGAATGATTGGCCAACCAACAATTAAGAACCAAAAAAAATTCAGGAGAATTGGCGACGTTTTAACCCGAGTGACAGGAGATATGAGAGCGGGCATTTTTCTCACACAAAGATTGTCTCTAGCAATCCAGAGATGTAACGCAGCAAGTGTTCTCTCTGGATTGCCAAAATCAAAAACTTTGTGTCACTTTATCTGAATAGAATGTGAACAAAATAAAAGATGTTTTTCTACTAACATCAAGTTTGGCGACCATCAAAGGATTTTATCAATAGGTATTATGCAATGAAAATTCGAGTAATAGGTATTTCATTTCACACAAGAAAAATGTTGAAAAATTAATTCATATAGGTCCCGCGTTAGAAACCCAGTTGGGGCAGAAGTGTTTAAAATATTGATTGAGGATTAGGAATTTTCATCCCATAGTAAGAAGTCCAGGCTTACTGCTGGAATAACGGGACTCATTAGTCCTAATGGGGTAGTTGAAGACATTTTGCGATTCTAAGGGCGGAATTAGACGTTTTTTAATACCTCTGTGGCGCTAAGTCACGGATTGCGTATTGTGTAAGATAAGGAAAATCGACACTTACCAACGACTTCAGTTATTGATGTTGTCTCTTATTTCCGCCGTAACTCTTAGGGCGGAATTAATAGACGTTTTTTTTAATACCTCTGTGGTGCTAAGTCACGGATTGCGTACTGTGTTAGATAGGGAAAATCGACACTTACCAACGACTTAAGTTATTGATGTTGTCTATTATTTCCGCCCTAACTCTTATTTGACAATGTGCGATTGTGATACGGGACTTTTTGTCTGTCACACGAATGGAATTCTCACCACAAAATATCCCACTCATGAAATCCCCTGGCGCCATTTTTCTTTTGTTCGGTATCAATCGAAACGCATTTCAAATATATGTAAACAAAACAAAAACATGTGCTTTACTGCTTTTGGATTTGGAAATAGAAATTTTGGGCAGAGTCAAGTTACCTCACATTTTTTTTAGCTGATGTTTGTGAAGTTGACAGGTAATTTCGGACTGTTAATATGCATAATAGGTAGTACAAATTTCAACAAAACATTTTCATTCCCTCAGAGTGGGACATTTTGTACTGGATGAATAGTTTAGACTTGGATAACATCTTCCCATGCCCCTTAAACAAAAAACAGTCTCGGAACCATCTCCGAGATCTAGGAACGAGATTGTATCGTCCTGTCTCGGATCCCAAAAAATGATATCGGAGACACCTAGGAGACCGTTCGGAGACTGCTCCGGGACAGTCTACGTCCGCACCGTAGCGTCGATTGCTGGTGCTCGAGATTGCTCCAAGATCGGTCTCGGGAACTGTCTCCGAGATCATTCTCGGGGACCGTCTCCGAGCCTTCTCGGAACCGTCTCCGAGAACATTCTCGGGGACTGTCTCCGAGCCTTCTCGGAACCGTCTCCGAGAACATTCTCGGGGACTGTCTCTTCTAGACCACAGACCGTTTTAAATACCCTGGGAATTTTAGCTGTAAAACCACCTAAAAATAATACGATACATTTTTATAATAGAACATTTTTTTTATTGTGAAATTTAAAATAAAATAATTAAGAACAAAACAAAAATAAAAGAAGAATACACCTTAAAGAATGAAAAATCCCAATAAGAGACTAGAAACAATTGGAATAAAGAGATTGCCATAGGCAATAACCAATAACCCCGCCCTTTAGTTAGGACATATGTATAGGACATAGGATACGAATTCAATTTTTAATATTAATTTTTCGAGTTTAAGTCAGTTCTAACTCAGTTAGGGTCCATTTCTGACCCCTAGTTGATAGAGATAATCCATGCTTATTTGACCCAAGGAATCTAAGGTATCAATATATTTATGCAATCAATTTAGAAACATTAGAAAAAAAATTGACATGAAAATAAAAGTATCACATAAGTTCACATCTTAAAAGTATCTCTATCTTTAGTCACAGCAGACTACCCAGACGGCACAGAAAGTGTTTAAAAAGATTTTAAAAACACTTATTTTGACAAGATTCAAACATTTTATAAAGCTTATTTTGACAAGGCTTAACATTTTAGAAACACTTTTATAAGCTTACTATTTCCTCCCCCTGAGCATTTTATTAAGCTTATTTTTACAAGGTTTTGGAAATTGAATACCTACTTAATAATTAAGGGGCTCCATATTGAATTTCATACCACCGCCATTGCCCGGAAAAAATTGAAAATTGTGATTTCACAGGAAGTTTTTAAAATTAATTTGGATTTGATGAAAAATATACTATTTCAAGGCAATTTGGTTCTACAATGATGAAAAGCTGTTGATGAAATGCTAACATTAATAAATAAGAAGACAATTTGTGTTTTTCAGTTTTATATTTTTCCATTTTCATGGTAAAAGAATTAAAAGCAAAAATATGTAACAAACAAAAACATGAAACAAACAGAATATAATACATAGAATCAGCAGATAAATTAAGCCAAGTGGACTTAATTAATCTAAATCTATTATACATATAGGTAATTAAGAGAGAGATGTGCTGAAATGCCATCTTCCTGCCCAGCAGCAGGCTGCCCGAAGACAAAGACTACCAGAACAGAAGTTGAGATTATTAGAGATGAAATTAGGAAATAGAACCCAGAGAGAATTTTGACTATAATATGGCATTCATAAAAAAAAGAACAGTCTTCCAGATTTTTTTTTTTTGTTTGATTAAAGTGGGTTTAACCTCAATTGCATAGTCATATCATGACCGAGGTTTTACCCTCATTTGCAGGAAACTCACAAACCTGTTACCCACATTAAGCTCACCGAGCCTGGGTTGGGCCATTTTATTCTGAATTTACTGGGAATAGTACCAGGTAGCCACATTAACCTCACCCAGCCTGATAAAGGCTGTGTTTACACATGTCAGCCTCATATTTTCTAAAGAAGGAGAATTATCTGTTTCACAACAACAAAAATGAACCAAAATCTTTAGATTACGGGGAGTAGTCAAATCTTGAATAATACAAGCTACTGTTTTAAAAATTAAAATTAATGAACACATTATAGTAAAAAATGTACTTATTACAAGTAAAAAAACTGTCTAAATTTGCAACACTTAATACTTCTTCTAAACTTACAATATTTTTTTATATGTTATAACTGGTTCATGAAAAACCCCTGTCCTGATTTGAGATAGTGAGGATGGGAATTTCATTCTGAATTTAATGGGAACAGTACCAGATACCCACATTCACCTCACTCAGCCTGAGTAGGGCTAGATATACCAGCCTCACATTTTCGGAGAACAGATTTATTTATTTAAAATAAAAATGGGGGTTGTATACTGAATTTACTGGGAATAGTCCCAGCTACCCACATTAACCTCACTTAGCCTGATAAGGGCTAGAAATGCCTCATTTTTAAAGGGAACAGAATTGCTGTTTGAAAGAAAAAAAAACTGTGAATTGAACACAGGATCTATTGATTATGGAACAGTATAGTCAAATCTTCAATAATGTGAACCTATTAAAAAGCCTTTAGCTAGTCAGTTCTCTGTTCATAGTTGTCTAGCAAAACACTGGTCTTTTCCCTGTTTAAAATCCCCCAGTCAGACACCTGTTAAGAGTGTGATTCTGATTAAGTGGAATATCTGGAACAGGTTAATCTCCAGCATTTCCACATACATATCCTGGTTTGACTATAAAAAAATGTAAAATGTAAGATATTGTTTAGATATTGCTTACCCCACTAATTGGAGTGTAAAACTCACTTATGATTAATGCATGGAAATTGGTACACTTTAGAACAGTAAACTTTTTAAAGTAGAGAAAAATTTCTTTTTAGTTACACCCTAAAACTATGATGTAGGAACTTTAGAAGAGTCAACTTGTTGGACTTTTATCAGAAATTGTTAGATATAATTATTTTGTGTAAATCATCAATTTGTAGTCTTTCACTTATCCCATGTCAGGTTCAATATGTTTGAGGAGGGAGGCAGCTTCAATAGGTTTCTTCAGGTTGAAGCTATGTTGGATTGGATGCACAATACATGTAAACAGGTGGAAAATATCATGTGGATTTCCTCCATAGATCATAATTATTTTAGTAGTAGTATCTATTGATTGCAATCAATAGATACTAACACAAGGGTATGTCTGTGAAAACCAAACACTTTTGCAAAAGAAGAAACTATAAAAAGATTACACATTACACCTATTATGATATGATAAAACAACTTACGACTTTTAAAAAGATTACAACATTTACCTACAGGAGATTTTTTTTTAATTTATGTTTAACGTCGCATAAAACAAAGAACTTTAAAAATTAAAAACAAAATGCGTGCACGCTCTTAAGATATGGAGGCAGGCGCATTGCGGTGTTGCCACAGGGTATTGGATCTCGTTCGGAGACCGTTCCGAGACCATGTACTCGGGACGTTAGCTCGGAGTTAGCTTGGATCTTGTCCCGAGTTAGCTCGGGCATAGATCCGGGATAGGTTCCGAGTAAGTTGGTTAAACATTCTCCGGGAGAGTTTCTATCCATTCCCGCAGTACTCCCAGAGAAAGATGTTTCCGAGCACGCTTTTTTTACTCTCTCGTAGTACTCCCAGAGAAAGATGTTTCCGAGCACGCTGTTTTTACTCTCTCGTATCAATCTCCGAGACTACTATATCGGAGTTAGTAGATCAGAGACACCTTTTTGTTTAAGGGGTGGTAGAGGTAGCAAGAAATCCCACGGTGATTGTTCAGGACATTCTGCATTTTGTTTATCATTCTGGTTATAACTAAGGACCAATTTTATTAATTCTAAATTCTAAGATAACCAACTAAGTTTTAATTAAGATAATTTTCGCTTGTCTTTAATTATTTGAATATAAGGTATTTAAGTTTACCTTAAATTAGGATTTCAATTATTTTAGTTTTCCTTAACCCTTATTAACCCGAGTTTTTTTTTCTTAAATGCATTAAAAAAATTATTGGATCTCGTTAATTACTCAATTTAAACAAACTTTTTCCCTTAACTTTTTTTTCTCCATATTACCGTTTGTCCACAATGGGGTGTTGCTTAGATGCAACGCGGGGCTAATGAGTGGTATAAAAAGACTTCTTTTAAATAGCTGAATAACAAATTGAAAACGTTTTATTAATCATCATTTTACATAGTTATAAAAGTATAAACAAAAACAAATAGCAAGAAACAATTATTGCAACTAAATTTTAAATTTTCTTTGGTGAATAAATGTCAGAATGTCAGCGTCAGCAGGGGTTATGCTTAGAACGTCAGCGGTGAGACCAGGGTCTAACCCTGTGATAAGTCTCGAAACAACTTAAACAAATACCTATATCACACTTTCTCCAGGATGTGTGCATTATACTGGTACAATAAGCGCCAGTACATCGACGGCGTTTCTTGCCTTCATTAACCACGACCAAGTGAGTCTGAGTAGCGCCTGTGGTCTGAGGGCCGGTCGGACTCCTTGTGTCGGAGGGACACCATGAGCTCGCAAGTAAGAGGTTGCAATGGCTCTTTTGAACTGGAGTTGAGTCATCTTCTCAACATGTGACATGTTGTATAGATTCCAAGCATTTTGAGCACTGACATCAAGTGTCCACGAGAAGATGGCCCACCACCATTTCTTATAACGGATCGCTATGCGATGTCTGTTGATGTTCTCATCCATCAAATCTGTCACTCCCATGTATTTTTGTTATATTCAGTAACTGCAGATGGTTGTCTAACCTTTACAACTCGTTTTAGCTCACTTGAGTATCTATTTACATGCGAGATGGGTTGCACAGAGTGAATGGTAGAAGCTAATGTAACTGTTGCTTTATATTTCCAGGGTAATAATTCTCATATGAAATAGGCATGGTAATAACCCCGCGTTGCGAGAATGCAACACACTCAAATGGGGTTCCAAAGAGCAGTAATAATTGTACTTTTGACTACAAACTATGTAATAATGGATTCCAGGGGCTTTCATTAATTTAAATAACTAAAC
Organism: Bactericera cockerelli; assembly: GCA_024516035.1. Classification (NCBI taxonomy): domain Eukaryota; kingdom Metazoa; phylum Arthropoda; class Insecta; order Hemiptera; family Triozidae; genus Bactericera; species Bactericera cockerelli. The sequence goes on along the minus strand of CM044964.1, from coordinate 30,237,524 downwards.
AGACAATAAAAAATAAAATTAATTGAAAAGTAAAATTGAACTTACCGTCGAAGGTCCGACATTTTAATTTCGAAAAATAAACGCCATGGCGTTTATCTCCTCCGCTTGCACCTCTTTTACAAAATGAGCATGTTTTCTTTTAAGGTGATAAGAATTTTTTGTTTACATTGCAGATCACGTAATTTCAATGCGAAGGTACTAACCAATAAAAAGAAAAAAATCAAAAAGCAGGCCTACCACCAGTGTTGCGTCAATGCAACGCGGGGTTAATATGGGTTAAGCTTTGTCCCCACGTATTTGCTTTTCTTTTCACTTTCAACATGACGCAAGGCTACAGGTGAAAAGAGATAAAAATCTTTTTGTCCGCCTTTTTTCCGACTTTTATTTTTGAAGAAATCACGAAATCCATTTCATTTGTTTACATAGGGAATAAACAAGCTATTAGACATGTCAGGAACATACAGAAGCTGTTGTGTGCCACTGTGCGAAAGCACAACTTATAAAACACCCAAGAAACTTTCATCTCCATTCCCAGAGGTATAGAAAAACGGAAATTATGGTGTACCATCATGAGAAGAGATCAACTTTTGACAGCTCCATCAGGAACATACTGCTGTGAAGATCACTTTGATGTGAGTATATTTTTTTTAAATTTAGATAATCAAAATGACCTACCCTCCCATAGAAAGTGTGCATTATGTAAAAAATCTAAGTATCTCACAGCAAGGTGGCACAAGTTACATAATGACTGCAGTAGTTATTGCTTGTTAATGCTTAACTGTTTAACATGTGTAAACACATATGTATATTAAAAAAAAAAAAAAAAAAAACAAATCAAATCTGTTCAGTGTCATTCCGGACTTTTCATAACCTCCTGGGCAACTTTGGTTTTGTCTCTGTCTGTTGGTCTATTAAATACATTCCTTGTATCACTCAAATCTCAGAAAATACTGAACACATTTCAACAAAATTTAAACCCATAAGAAAAATATTGTATAATTCTGGTCCCATTTTAAATCCATCAACTTTGGACTAGTGGTGCTTGGAGCTAGAGACCACGTGCCTGACCTCTAACTCTTCACTTAAACACTTCTTGACACCTGATTTTGATAATGTTTGTACCTATATGTGTAACAGTGGTTTACATAGTGCATTTTTAATTAGTTTTTTTTTTAAATAAAATATGTGTTAGCTCTGAACTTTAAGAAAATCTAAAATGTTGGACAAAAAAGTCCAAAAACTTCAACTTGCCGATACTAAATTTTTGGTGGTACGTATTTAAAATGTAGGAAAAACAGCATACTACCTTTTTAAACAAATTTAATGAGATTTTTTAAAAAGATTTGGAGATGCAATTGATTTAGTATAAAATCTCAATATTGCCAAGTTCACAATGTGTACCAGTCACAAGGAAGTATTGTGTCCATTATTGGTAGTGTATTTTTTTTTAGTTTAATGTTAATTTTGATGATTCTTTGGACTGAAAATTGTGGAATTTATAGGATTCACAATTTTAATATACTTTACATAATGCATAATAAGCTTGAGATAAGCTTGAATTTGTAAAGATGATGTAGATCAATTTATACTCTCAAAAAAAATGAAAACATTGCCTGTTGTTATTGACATTCTTCTTATTTTTAATCTGTTTCAGTTGGAAAATTATTTAGAAAACAGCATGAAGTGTAGAATGATGCCAAGAACACCAATGATCTTAAAGCCTGTTGTTGTGCCACACAAGTTTGCTTGTCAAGGACGGATGGAAAATATTGTCCAAAGAAAACCCAACAAGTTGTCCACTACCTGGGAAAAAAGAGAAGTTTGTGCAATCAGCATTGCAAGAAAATGAGCAGGTTGCAACTGAACAGATTGAACCAGAAAGAGAGGAGATAGATTTTAATATTGATCAACCTGTACTTCACATCATCAATTTTATGTTGACAATGGTATCCAAGTGAAACCACATTATTGAAGTAAAGAGACTTACTGTTATTTAAAACCAGACATGGTAACAACTGGTATAATGGCTATTTGTATTACAGCAGATGTTTTGACAAACACCACTGACATTAAAACAAAATTGAGAGTAGAAGATATATTCACTGACACAGACATTGAAAGCTCATCAGTGTAGTCTCTGTGACTGATTTTCAACCCATGTCTACTGATGGATCCAGTCCATCAACTGAATCCTTAGGAACTAATTATCCAAATACAAAGAGGAAAGTAGAGTCTAATCTTATGCTTTCCTTAGGACTTCCTAACAATGGACATTTTTTAATAAATGCTTTAAAAAATCACTGCCAATGATCAGAGCAGGATATATTCATTTGTTTGAAAAAAAATTGCTGGAATGAACCATACCGTGTTCTGGGTTTAGACTTTAATTTATCCCCTGCCTATATTGGGACTTTGTTTCAAATAACTGTACCAAAATTGGCTTTTTTTTTCAACAAATTTATTCTCTGGCCAACCAAAACCCAATTTTTTTTTAAATCAACCCATTCCTTTAGGTCACGGTTTTCTAAAGTTTTTGTAATAATAGATTGTTTCGAAATAAAAATACAAAAGCCAAGTGACAATGTAAATCAAGCTTTGACTTATTCAGATTACAAAAAATGCAATACAATTAAATATTTAATATGATGCACTCCAGATGGTACTTGCTGCTATGTTTCTCCTGGCTATGGAGGTAGGGCATCTGTTGCAGAAATTCTACGTGAATCCAGATTTCTAGAGAAACTAGAGCCTGTTATTCAGGTAATGACTGACAGGGGTTTTAAACATGTAGTAAAAGACATAACTCAAAAGGGAGCTATGCTAGTGAGACCCCCAAGTGTTGAAAGTGCAGGTGCTCTTTTATCAGGTGATGCATGTCTCACTAAACAAATTGCAGCCTTTAAGATTCATGTTGAAAGAGTGATAGGAAGACTTCGGCACTTTTATTTACTGTCACCTCATTCATCTATTGACAACAAATTGATAGGATTGATGGACATTGTTGCATGTGCTTGTGCATTGACAAACTTCCATTCTCCTATCATTCAGTAGCTGTACATATATGATGAAACTTTGTTTTTTTTTTTTTTACTTCCAAGAAATTATGTGTTTGACTCTTTTTTTTAACTTTGTTCTCAAATTTGTATTTTATTTTTATACTTATTCGTTTGTACATAAATGTCCTGTTAATAAATAATTTAATAATAATAATCTCCTGTTTTTATAATAATATAGCCCTCTGTCACCCCTATGGAGCATGGGCCTCCCCCTATGAAGGGGGTATTGGTATTTGGTATTGCATCTACATGTTATCATACAGTATTTCTATTTTCCCTGTTATATGTTTGTTTTGTTGAATTTTATGTAATCAGTTCCTTATATTGGGGAGATCCCCTAGTTTTTTTTTTATTTATTTATTAGTATTTTATTTTATAATAATACTATAAATATGTAGTAGTGGTGTTAATATATTATGATAACATTGAATAGTTTAACTCATGTACCAAATACATCAGTTAAACAAATTTGATACGTTAGTTAGACCATTGCTTTAAATTTGTGTCCACAAATCATCCAAAATACAAGATGTACATAAAGTCTCAACCAGGCCATATCAAAAATTCAAAAACTTGTAAGCCTTTTTATACAGTGTGTTCATAAAGTTTCGATTGATTAGCCAAATCACCGAAACGACAAGAGATGTTTAAAAAAATGGAACAAACTTTGAATATCAATTTCCGACATTATTTGATATTCTCCACCATACCAACTTTTACCTGATTTCTACCAACGGTGGAGCGTTGAAGATTTTTTTCTTCTTCTAGTTGTGATATTGAGCTATTATATTAATATTACACTCGGATTTTTTTGTTGATTTTTCAATTAATTTTTAAGAATTTCAGGCCTGAGTGAAAGTGAGACTTTATGTATATAATTGTACATCCTGTATATTTGTTATATACATAAGAAATATCTTTGTGATGTTATATAAACTTTCTTGAAATAATTCAATGAATAAAATTTAAATGATTTTGGTTCCTGTGAAGTGAATTTGTTATTTTTTTAAAGTCCATGAATAGGTAACATACCCTAATTAAGCTAGTTATTCGGTATCATTTGATATATGCATATTATTGTTTTACATAGGTTATTTATATTTATTTTTAAATTAATTATAATTTGACTCTGATATTTAAGAAAATTCGAAATTTTGGACAAAAAAGTAAAAAAATAAGGACCACGACTTGCCGACACAGAATTTTTTGTGGAATCTAGAATATAGAAAAAACGATATTCTACCATATAAACAAATTTGAAGAAAATCGGTTCAGTCGTTTTGGAGATACAAGTAATTTTGTATAAAATCTCAAAATTGGCACGTGTTTACAATGTGAAACAATCACGAGGAAGCATTGTGTCCATAATTGGCAGTGTTTTTTTATTATTTATCGTAGGTGGAGGTTGTGACATATCAAATCCAATGATTTTGAGGTGTTGATTACCAATAAAATTGGACATTTATTTTTAGCCAACTGTTACCTTTGAGTCACCAATGCCTTTTAGTCCTGTTCTTATTCCTAATAGGATAAGGAAAGTCGTGTGATGTTTACACCAGATTTTTTTTTCCTGCCTCCGTGACGTAACGGTTGTGACTACTGCCCGTAGTCCAGAGATCCTGAGTTCGATTTCCGGTTGGAGCAGACTTTTCGCACAGAAAATTCTGTTCCCTCTAACCATGTGAGGCTGGCAATTCCGGCCCTACCCAGGCTGGGTGAGGTTAATGTGGGTAGCTGGTACTATTCCCAGCGAATGGAGGGTAAAACCCCCGTCCTGTCTACCTCAAGTCAGGACGTTAAAGCCAAATAGAATCAATGGACATGAAAGGAGCCTAGACATTGGATCTGGACGTCCATATTATCCTCTCACCACAGTGATTTAGGTATCAATACCTATCTTACGGACACGGAATTATTATTATACCAGATTTTTAATATCTTTAACATCATAGTCACCGTGGCAGATTGAGTAGCGCGCTAGATTTGGACACACGGTGACCTGGGTTCGAATCCCAGTGGAGTCAGATTTGTTTGGTTCTGTATTGTGGATGTTACGGGATCCACTCATACTTCGTGAGGGAAAGTGATAACAGGTATTGGTGTGAGCAGCGACCGGTGAACCCGGTGGTGGTATATTATGTTGCAATCTTATAATTTATTGTGATATAATAACACAAAAGAAACAAATTTATCTATTTAGTATCACTAATGATTTAAATATAGTTTTAACCGAACAACATTTTAAAGCGCACGAATAGCTCAGTGGTAAGATACTCGCTTACCATGCGTAAAGTCCCGCCGACGAAAGAATTGTATTCAAAATTTGGTTACAGTTTGTAAGGAATACCTTAAGGACAGTTTGCAATTGCAAACTGCACCACTTCTCGTCCATCAGAGAGGAGCCATACTACACGGGATGGGCAAGCTAAAACAAGGACCACAATCACAGTATAGTAATCAGTAGTGGAATTACATCACATAATACACCCTGTATTGATTTTTTACTTTCCTTATCCTATGTTTAATAAGGAAAGTATGTATGATTTTATTTGTGGTGAAGCAATACAAAGAGCAGCCTCCTTTACTTTTCGAATTTTATTACATTCATTTCTTTTTACTCTGGTAATGCCGCCACTGGTCGTTACTCATACAAGTAACTACTCATTTTTCCTCACGAGGTATGCGTGGACCCCGAACATCCAAGTACAGAGCAGAAAAATTCCTGTCCCGCTGGGGATCGAACCATATGCGTGCAATGCCTAGCGCGTTAACTCACTCGGCAACGGTGACTACATAAGGAAAGTAATAAAGAAAGTACTGTACCTATTCGTCGAAAACTATAGACCTACCCAGTTTTTTCACATTTCTGGACTAATCATATCCTCAGGATACCAAAAAGTTGTTTTCGGCCATAGGTTCGTGCGTCCGTCTATCTGTAAGAATTTATGTGTGTAAACACGATATCTCGAGAACGGTAAGAGCTACAGACTTGAAATTTGGTGTAAATTGAGCCCGGGTTAAAAAAAAGTTCAAGATATTAATAAATGAAAATGATCTGAGTAGACCCCTGTTTTTTTTCTGTTGATCTCTAACTTTTGTATCATTAACTAATTTAAGGAAGCGGCTCTTGCAGCCATTTAGATCAGAGTATTTTTACGTATCTAGATCAAAACATGTGTAAAAGAAAGTTAATTCAAGCGGCCCCCGAAAATAGCGAAAAACGTGGGGCCGGATACTAAAGCGACAAGATTTTCAAAATGACCGGTTGAAAACTCATTTATTTTCTCATTACACGAAAAACTCGCCCCATGATTTACTTTCTTAAAATTTACAGTTTTGCCAGAACTGCCACACGACTGCTTAAATCATGTGTTAAATGTGTTTATATATAAAAAAAAGTGACACTTCTGTTGAACCGGCAGAAATTATGTCATAAACAAATATATTGTATTTAATATGGAATTTCAAAAACAGTTTAGTTTGTTCAAATCGGATAAGCCGTTCAATAGTTAGATTTGCTAAAATTTCGATTTTTTTAGAATTATCAGCAAGTATATTCTATGCGTATATAAATCGCCATTTTGTGTCTTTAGAAGTTATTTTTTGAAATTCAAACTGACGCTTCCTGAAGGCAATATTAGGCTGGTATGAAGAGACGATTTTGTAATCCCTATAGGGTTCACTGTAGGGTGGTCCCGAGCTTGCTATAGGGAATACTTCGACCTTGACAATTGTTTATTAAAGAAACGTCTGATTGCACATGCGCATAGACGCTTTAAACAAACGTCTCTGCATAACAAAATCAGCTGAAGGGACAAATGACCCAGGCATCCCTACAGTGAGGACTCTGCATACAACCCTTAGTCTTTAGGGTTGATGTGAAACACATTGTTGCATAACTGGTCAAAGGGGCAATATGTTATTTTGACTTTTTCTCGGTTAAAGCTCGTTAACGGTATAGCTGTTATCTGAAAATGATCATTAATTTTTTTTTCTTTTTCTTTTAAAAATGTACATTTTATGTTTTCATATATTATAATTATGTATATATTTTTTGAGAAATATTGCTATTATTAATGCCTCCCAAATAGCATATTTTTTTGAAAGTAGATAACAAACTTTGGTCAAGAACTGAAGCGGGGTGCTTCAGTTGGGAAACTAGCCGCGTTGCGTCTAGGCCTGCCACGAAATCCTTCAGGCTTTGACCGTTGGTAGGTAAATGTAAATTACATTCTCTCAAAAGGTTGAATTAAAGATAAATCACAAAATAGTACCGTTAAAAACATTTATAAGAATATAAACTTCCTTTTTTCTATTGAGATCCTTTTTATTGTTCTAATTTGCGAAGGATAAAAACAGTGAAAACAGTATTGGAAACTAGCCGCGTTGCGTCTAGGCCTGCCACGAAATCCTTCAGGCTTTGGCCGTTGGTAGGTAAATGTAAATTACATTCTCTTGAAAGGTTTAATTAAAGATAATCACAAAATAGTACCGTTAAAAACATTTATAAGAATATGAACTTCCTTTTTTCTTTTGAGATCCTTTTCATTGTTCTAATTTGCGAAGGATAAAAACAGTAAAAATTTTGTCAAACACACACACACACACACACACAAACATGATTTCCACCATTTTCTACTGAGGAAGTGCTTCACATAATGCCGATAAGTGATGTAACAAGAGGAATGTATACCTATTATCTACTTACAGTACTTACCGAATGACCTTAATTATTACAAACGGAACTTTAAAGTTGCGGGAATTTAAACTATTTATTTAAATTTAGAGGGGAAAAACATTGTTCTAACAAGTACATCAATCTATTTGGTATATTTAATTCCCTTAAAGCTGCAGTGGGATATTATACTACCCATTCTGCATAAGGTCGTTTTTGATGACTTCATAAAACGACTGTTTTGACTGCCAACTTCACACACTAAAATGTGAGGTAACTTGACTCCGGTAAATTTTGAATTAAAATTATTTATTTTACTTGAACTTGATAATTTAAAGATTAAATAGTTTTAACATATATAACTTACTAGTACATCCATGAGCAAGATCTTATAGAAAACCCCCTATAATTTAAGAACTGAAGACAAGTTTTGTTCCGAAAGCTGTAGTTACACAACTAGACATGGCACCATCTAAGAATGATGATTTGGATAGCACTCAAGTAGAAAGCTCAGAATTATCCTATGAAGAAAAGCTGAGATTTGTCTCCCCCATTTCTCACCCGATGGCCACCAAGAAATTGAACAAGAAAATCCTCAAACTCATCAAGAAAAGTAAGTAGAAGCTACTACTGTTCAGAAATCGCTCATGGCTAGTTTGAGATGCACATAACGGGTACTAAATGAATGTGCGGCTAAGCCCCATACGTAATCAGAAAAAGATTCTGAATTCAAATCTATCATTTTAGAAAAATATTTATACTACTTTATTGCAATTATTGGTCTCCTGTCAATAGTGAAACCCCATCCAGATTTATTTATCAAGAGAAGGGCACATGCACTAATTATTATCATTAAACATGTTTGATCAAGTTTTATTTACAATTCACATAGACTAAAAGGTAATGTTGATGAAATGTTCCACTTGCACCTTGAAATATTGTTTAAAAAAAATGTCCAGAAAGCCAGACTTTGTAGTCAAGTGACGTTGTCACACGGCCGTATTTATAAATAAATATATTTTCTCTCTAGAAATTGAAATTAATAAAACAAAACTAACTATATGACAGTAAAAAACAACCATTATTTATGATACATTTATTTCAGCTGTCTTAAATTTTTACTCTAAAACAAGAGAAGAGTTGATAGTAATCCTTTGTAGTTTGTACCTTTCTTCTGATAGCAATGAGTATTCCCAAATGTCTGTTTAAATTTTTCTGAAGAATGAAAAAAACTCATTGAGTGAACTGAAAATATCTTTTAACAATTATTTGATATTCTTCTTTCCTCCAGGTAACAAAGTCAAGGATGTAGTTCTCAGTGGAAAGAAACGTGTTGAGAAAGGACTCAGAAAAGGAGAAAAAGGGTGAGAATTATTTGTTATTTTATAGATTTTTTACATATTTCATGTGTTTTCTTGTATTATTCAAATTTTATTAGTGGGTAGTGCAGAATTTTCCACATATTTGTCATAATTTGCTCAGAATTTCACCACTGCTTGCTGTTGAGAACAAAGCAGCTACTCATTTTTCTCATAAAGTATGAGTGGACCCAGACATCCTAGTACAGAGCAAAAAATTCTATGCTGCTGAGGATCTTATCTTAAGAAACACAGGCCACCATGCATGCAAGCCTTATGCATTACGCCATTTGGCCTTAGTGACTTCATTTATTTATTTATTACACACTTAAACGGGCGGACCCTGTACTAACTAATACAATACATTTTCTCTAACTAAAGACATGACAAAAAAAAAAAAAAAAAAAAAAAAACAGGTACTAATTTCAATTAAAAAAAACGAAAAGTGGGAAATTTTTATAAAGAAAATATTGATAAAGCTATCAGAATAAGCTATCAGATTGAAGATATTTTTGATGGAAGTACGATTTTAGTTGTGGCACAGATGTAAAAAATAAATCGATATCATCAGATAGTTCATTCGCAAGGTTTTGAAGTCGTTGAAGTGGTGCATTAATAAGGTAGTTTCTGCGAGCAAGAGGAGTTGAAAAAGGAACAGGTACACGTGTTAATGAGAGAGCTGTAGGTGATGGGGTATGGATATTAATTTCACTAAGAAGTTCAGGACAGTCAATTTGATTATTTAATATTTTAAAAAGAGTTATAATATCATAAAGTGATCTACGGTGTGATAATGGAAGAAGAGAGAGAGAAGATTCCAAAGTTTCATAAGAACTCAATCCAAGTCGGAATTTTTTTGACATAAATTTCAATGCCTGATGTTGAATAGCTTCTATAGATGTACAGTGGATATTGTAATAAGGATTCCAGACAGTGCTAGCAAATTCCAAAATTCCTCGAACTAAAGAGCAAAGAATAATTGTTACACCACTTGACCATGGTGACTACTTTTTACTAATATTTTGAAAGTAATAATCCTTCTGAAAAACTTAATTAGCACTGATGAATTAGTAGATTTCTAGGCTGAACGGAGCTTTAACTAAAGTTCCAATTGGAATTTTGTTTATGCAATACCTGCCTAATATTATAGGGTTGGGTGGAAGAGATTGATAATAATAATAAACATTGAATATATATTAAGGCAATAACCCCGCCCTTTAGTTAGGACATATATTATGTATACATAATTATATTTATTTTTTTATTCTATTATATTGTATTTTAATTTGTAATTATTTGTATTATATATAATATGTCCTATTACTAAAGTTTAAATAAATAAAATACATTTTCTCCAAACAGATTGTGCATATTTGCTGGTGATGTAACCCCAATTGAAATCATGTGTCATCTACCTGCTGTATGTGAAGATAAAGATATCTCATACTGTTATGTTCCATCCAAGAAGGACATTGGAGAAGCTCTTGGTAGGAAGAAACCCTGCATTTGTGTTATTGTCAAGACAACAGAGACCATGGCAGATTTGTACAAGGAAGTCAAAGAAGAAATGGGAACATTACCTGTCATATGGTAACATTTGGAAAATTTGAAAGAAAGGACTTGACATTAATGGTGATAATCAGGAACTGCTTAAGCCATTAAATTGAATCCTGACAAGAATAAACCTCTTAATTACAGGACAGTTTTTTCCTATTCATTTTTATTGACCAATTTGAACATTCTCATTTAAATGTATGACACAAAAAAGTTGAAGTTATCAAAACTGTCTATGTGGACAGCCTGCGAGTGATATATTTAAGGTTTATTCTAAATTCAAAAACAAACTCTGTTAAATGAGACCAAGGAAGGTTCTTGGTAGATATAGGTGAATTCTACAGAGAGAGAGACTCAAAATGAATAGCTTCACAGCACTATTGGTTACCCTTTTATCCTTACAAGCTGATTGTTATTTTTCCTTTTTCTAAATAGTTAGCTGCATAAAAGGGTTAAGAATTTGGTGAGTATTCAACTGGCTTTTTGTCCTTAAGAGACTAGGAAAACATCAAGTTTTTAGCTCTTACATAATTATAACATTTTGTGAGCTAAATAACATGATGTACACAAATGTTAAGAGAGATTATTTTCTCTTCTTTTTGTTTTTACCTATCAGCATCTATGGAAAATGGGGATTTTATTTATTTATCATATGACTAGGTAGATGGAGATGAAATAATGCCTTTGATACCAAAAAGTATTTACCATTGCATTTATTGAAATGAAACTCAACACTAAAATACTTCTTTGAGGAAGTATTTTGTTTGAAGCTGATGATTTTCTTTTAATAGGCAAAAGATGCATGTGCTAGAAAAAGAACCATCAGCTTCAAATAAATAAAACTAAATGAACATTCTCAAAATTAAAATTTATAAGATTCAAAACTTTTTTGAGTCCCCCAACAAGCTACTTCTAAGTTTTGAGCCAGTTTAGTGAGAATCATCATTACTGTAATGTATCTACAAAATGGCATATATCATGTAAACTTTTTATTACAATTTAATAAATAAAATGGTAATATCAACTACAAAGAAATCGGTGTCATTTTTATGTTAATATAAATGTTGGAAATATCTTCATGTCTACTCTAAAAGTGATCTCCTGTAATTCCTGTATAAACAACAGCAAAAATAAAAATCAACTAAAACATTTGTAAACAAAATTGTTCATTTTTATTTTTACATATTTATTTTATTTACACAAATCAAAAAAAAAATCTTTCCTCTAAAATCTAGAAAAAAAAATACAAAAGTAATTTTTGTTGTCTAGCAATTATTTTAAAGTGTGTCTGTGTCTTAAATAGATATCTTATATGACATATAGTTAAGAGGTATGTGAATAACCTATGAACAGCTCATTTACTACCTTTGATAATCTATAAGGTTCAAACTAATGAAATAAATAGAAAGGCTTTGATGCACTAAAAATCTTATAATTTACTTGTGTATCATGATTTAAGGTGATTCTTTAAAATAAAATATAATACTGAATCAGGAAATTTCAAGGGCTATTTTAGATGAATAATATTGGTGATAGAAAGTAAATGTGAAAAAAAAATTCTTGCTGTCAAAAAAAAGAGCAAATAAAGAGAAAAAGAACTCTTTGGATAAATTTTATATAATCTTGTTGATGCGTTGTCGGCAATCTTTGAAGGTAAAAGGACTTTTGAGAAATAAAATCAAAATTATTGATAAAAAAGAGAAAGCAAAGTACCTGAACTCTCTCAAAATTGAAAAAAATCACCAGGAATTAAAAAAAAAAAAAAAAAAAATGCTTGAAAAAAAAAAACTAATTGAAGTTAGATAACAATGCGGAAGCGTTGTGCACGTCTGGTTAGCACATCATCTGTGTTTGTCACTGTTGCCACGGGCTTAACTGTGGAAGGAGCGTTGAGACCAAACCTAGCTGCCCGTGCTTTCTTTTTCTCCTCCAGATCTGAAGAAGTTAGAGGGGCTGCAGTGGTTGTGGCAGAGGGGGTAGCAGACATTCCAAACCTCTCTGCTCGCTTCTTGAGGAGGTCTGAATCAACACTTGGCTGTAAAACACAGGTGACAGAATGAATTAATGGAATTAATTTATTCTTGAATGACCACCAAATATATTCATTTAATATCTAATAATTAACGAACTATCTTTAAAAAAATACCAATCTTTATAAACACGACCACATTGGCTGTATGTCAAATTCCCATGATAAGGAGAATAACCAATGCCAAAAAAATTAAATTAAATTTAAAATGAATGACCACCAATATTTTAGATTAACAGACTCAATTTTTCTTTTTTCACTTGACGAGCATAACACAAAGTTTAGGTACAATATAAATGGAATGTCAAAAATACGGTAACTATTTAAAAAAATATATAGGTACTATAAATTTTGTGGATTAAAATGTACTGTGTTGATTTGGACATATTTAGACATCATGAGGGGCAAGGTCTCTGAATGTGACAGATCTCTCTTTAAATAAATATTCATTAAAAAAAGACATCATGAAATATAAGACCAATTTAAAAATATCAATTGCTGCATTCCATAACTTTGGAGACGATGAATTTTATTTTGTAAAGATGTAAAGTTATTTTAAAAGTAATTGCATAGAGAGTTAAGTGGGTGTGCAGTGTGCACCTTGCTAGAAATCAGATCCTGCCCCATGGATAGATTATTTCTCATTGTTCTCATCTCTCAATTCAGATCATGAACACATACAATAATGGGACTAAAACTACTGTTGGAATAAAGAGACTTTTGATGGTTCTAATAGGGTATTATTAATAAGTAAGTAAGTAAAGTTGGTAAAGTTATCATATTTGTGTCTATCAACTATGTGATAACATATCTAATCGAACTCGCTTTACTAAATTTACGCTGAAACCTGGACTGGAACCACCGACCTCCAGGTTACAAGTCCGCCGCCCTATCGATCAAGCTACTGAGGTCGGTATTATTAATAAGCTCCATTATTAATACTTACTGTGTTAGACTTCACACTGGTAGCTCCCCCTAATGCCTTGGTCAACCCAAATCTTTCTGCTCGGGCTTCTTTTAAAGCCTCAGTGGGCAATGGCACATTGAACTTCTTGGCTCTAAGCTCCAACCTGAGAAAATCAATCAAAAACTGAGATATTCTACCTCTCACTTTGTGGTAGGACCCGATGTATTATGAAGCTTTAGTCTTGCTAGAATGCTGGGTGTTAATAGGAAAACAATAGTTCATTTATGACATCAAAATATTGACCAGCAATTTTTATTAATTTGATAGGATTTAAAACATAAGGTTGTCTTAAAATGTGGGGTTAAACACCATACACTAGTCAGCTGATTACATTAGTTTCACCCAGCCTGAATAAAAACAGAATAACATCAGAACATGCATCTAAACTGTCTAAAGATTAGAGAGGATTTTTTTTTTATTAATGTCTTCACTATGCTGGACTACATTGTTTCATGGGAAAAAAATTGCATCATCTCAAATGGAAATGAAAAAAAGTATTTTGAAAATCATTCTGAAGCAAGCCTCCGTGGCGCAACGGTTGTGACTACTGCCCGTAGTTCAGAGATCTTGAGTTCGATCCCCCGTCGGAGCAGACTTTTCACACACAAAATTCTGTTCCCTCCGAACACGTGAGGCTGACATTTCCGGCCCTACCCAGGCTGGGTGAGGTTAATGTGGGTAGCTGGTACGATTTCCAGCGAATGGAGGGTAAAACCCCCGTCCTAACCCAGGACGATAAATTAAATAGAATCGTTGGCGTTCGGAAGGGAATCCAGCCATAAAAAATGTGCCAAAAACCAACTAACTTCAACTTTGAATTTTTGATTGAACAACGTCGACCCTGCTCAAGTGGGATAAGACAGAGAAAAAGAAGAAGATTCTCTTACACCAAAGTACAGTGTGGTTGCACAACCGTATAGTGTAATTCTTTTTATAATTTCGCCTTACACTAGCTGGTGTCCAATAAAATTCATTATAATTATTTATATTTTTAAAGATTTTTCTTCCCAAAGTAATACTTACAAGAAACTCAACTCAAATGCATAGACATATTACACATTTTGTACTGACAAACAATAATATAGAAGATTTTTTTTAAAAAGTTTTTTCAAGTAAAGTAAGTAACTAAAATACACAAACCTTTCTTGTTCAGTGAGCCCTGACAGCTTGATAACTTTCCGCTCAGTATCAATAGCTGACTCGATCACTGGAGGGGTAGATGGTTTGGTGATAGTGGTGCTGTTTTCTGTGCTGGTCTCCTCATTGAATGATATTTTTGAATGCTGACCAAGAGATATTCTTTTAGGCTGTAGAAGAAAGTATAAGAAAAAAATATGAACCATTTATTTGTATCATCTTCTTTCTTATTTCTGTTATCTTAATGTATAAAATCCATTTACATTCACTCATAATCAACAGAACTTCAAAATGGCTGAACCAAATGATTCCCAACATAGCACAGAGTTTCCTTTTAGTATTTAGACAATCACTGCCATCACAGATGTCTTCTCACTTTGAGATGTGTAATATTAAAAAAAAAAAAAAAAAAAATATCCAAACAGGATGCCACTCATGGGCTAAAACCTCAATGGCAACAAAGCTCTGGGTCTAAGCTAGTTTTTACATGTAAAATTAACCAAATTTATGGTATTACTTTTGAAAAAAATATGAAGATTATAAAAAATAACAAACAAGTGTTCTGTTGAAAAACAGAACTAAAAAATACATCCTAACTAACCAAATAGCATGATTCCTTTATTATTTTATTTTAGGTGCTTTAACTCTGCCCTTAAGAGATACTTGAACCACCTCTTGATTTACTTTACTTTCAAATTTGACATATAAAAAATCTTTTCTACTTGTTATTACTCTTTAACTTAACTTTATAGTAACTCTTTTTTTTTCTTCTTGTATCCTGCCACCAAATTTAATCTGAATGGGGTACAAAATACTTCCATATTTTATTAAAAAGTCTCATTTTAAATGTATTAACACGTTGGCTGCGTAAGACGCCTATCGGCGTCCTCGTGGGTTCTTTCTCTGTGCGTAACAATTTTTTAAGGTTTCACTTGTGTGCGTTGGACGCCTATCGGCGTCCTTTAAAGTTCTTGCTGTGTGCGTTAGACGCATACGTGGCGTCCTTAGAGGTGGTCATCTTTGAGAGCAATTTTACCCTATTAAAAAAAAGAAAAAACAAATAAAATAAACCATCTGATAGAGAATGACCTTGGCTACAATTCGGTATAAATCGTTCTCGTATAGCTCTACCTATTGGACGCCGATGGGCGTCCTCCATTTTCTTCAAGCTTGTAGGTTTTTGTTCAATTTTGTATCTAAATGGCTGTCTTTTGTCAGTATTATTTGAGATTGTGCAATGTTTATATCAGTCATCATTTCTTTTTAGAGTCGGGAAGCTGTGAAACTAATTGTTGAATTTTAATTTTTTTTTGTGAATAATTAATTATGTACCTACTATTTTTATTTATAATTTTGTGAGTTTTACCTACATTAGATACCTAGGTACCTAGTTTTATCAGAGGAATCCTTTTTGCTCTAAACAGGTGTTGGATTCCTATGATAAAAACTGGTATTGGTATAATAAAGAGACTTTTCTCTATCTATTTACATTTCATTTTCAGATGAATCAATGAACTAACTGTTTTTAAGATATTATTATATTTTGTGGTAGTAAAAGACAATGAGTGGTAGGAAAAGAAGAAAGTTGTCTGACCCTGATATAGTATCTTTCTTGTTGGAGTCGGATATCGATGAACCTGATTCACCTGATGAACTAAGGCGTCCTACGCACACAGAATGAAATTCCCTTCCCGTGTGCGTCGGACGCCACGTATGCGTCTTTTCTTATTTTCCGCGGAAAACCCGAAAATATGTTTTTTTTTAAAGCATAAAAAACATATTTTCGAGGTTTCGACTCAAAAATCAAAAAAAAAAATGTCTCCGCACAGGGGAAGCAACCCTAAAAAGTTGATACGCACAGAGGAAGAACTCAAAATGACGCCGATGGGCGTCCTACGCACTGGTGAAGAACTTTCAAAATTCCATACGCATGGGACGTGTTAAAATATGATGTCTGTACTTAAAATATACAATAAAAGTAATATTTTTCAAATATGTGGATATCATTTCTTATTTTTTTGCAGTGTAAAATTTCGTTTTCCAATTTCCATTTATAACATTAATAAGGTTATAAAATTCACAATGAGCTTCAATTAGTTTTCAGGAGGGCTACCTGCTTTTCACATACATATTTGTTTTCCTCTCAACACCAACAAAGAGTCTCTTGGATTTGTAGAGGATATAACTTTAGCGATTTAGGGCGGAATTAATAGACGTTTTTGTAATACCTCTGTGGCACTTGTGTACTGTGTAAGATAGGCAAAATCAACACTTACCAACAACTTAAGTTATTGATGTTGTCTATTAATTCCCCCTTACTTTCACTGGTGCCTAACTTTCACTTGAGTTTTCCTAAAGAAGCCACTGAAATAAATAATAAACTACCTGTGCCAGTGATTCACTGGAGCTTGACACCTGACTCTCAGACTTCCGTTTAAGTGAATTTGATGTACTCGTGGTGGACGTGGGTATGTCAGTTGGAGTGTTGAGCAATTTTTCTTCATCCAAATCTTCTGTCAAAAGGTTCTCTGCAGCGTCTCCAATTTCCTCATCTCCAGATTCAGCCTCAGATATGGAAATAGAGGTTGAGAGAGTAGGTGGAATGCCACCTGAGGAGCAAAAGTTAGTGGTTAAATTTTAAATAATTTGGATCCAAGCAAGCTAATTTAGAACATTGTTACTTAAGAGTGAGTACCTAGAGTTGCATTCAACTTTTCAATTGTTTTTAGTAGACTTGATCTCAAACTAAATTCATGATGAGACAACCTTTATACCTTTACCTTTGGTATTGACAGCTTCTTGAAGCCTGTCCATGAGTTCTTGTTTATTTCCTGATGTACTCAAATCTCTTGCCTTCAATTCTCTCTTGAGATCAGCAACCTAGAAAAATATCAAGAAAGATGATTTCTAGGGTTCAATAGTGTTATTGTTATTACTATATTTATCATATTTGACCATTCTTGTTTTTGCTTGTTTAAGGGCAAAATTAATAAATGTTTTTGTAATACCTCTGTGGCTCTAAGTCACGGATTGCGTACTGTGTAAGATAAGGAAAACTGACGCTTAGCAATGACTTGTGATATATAATTTTTCTATAAATTATTCTGCCCTTAAACTTAGTTCTAATAAAAACTATTAGGTATTAATGTAAGAAACAAAGAAAGTCTGGATATGAAAAAGCAATAGTGCTGCTATAGATGTAGGTGTTAGGGGTGGAATTAATAGACCTTTCTGTAATACCTCTGTGGCACTAAGTCTCTTGGTTAATGCTCGAAGGTTGGCAAGGTTAATGCTCAAAGCATTGTGTACCACCTAACCCTCAGAGCTTATTTTTATGTGGCCACAAACTCAAATTAGTGAGGAAAAATACATGGACTGGGTGGGATTCGAACCAATGGATCCCTATACTACCTGGACCTGGATTACCCAACTAACACATTAACTCTTTGCGGCACAGCTCGGATTTTTTTTAATAACCTTTCTGGCACGGTGGTCCCCAGAAAGACCACTTGGAAAATGTACCTTATTGCACGGTGGTCCATATGAGAACTGTCTTTAGTATCGTCTCAGCACGCTTCACTCAGCCAGGGACCACTCAAGCTTCTTCCTATTGGATAAAAGTTTTCGGCTGTAGTCGGACAATGTCGTAGCTTTCACAGGGCACAACAAGTCAGGAGGGCCCGTGCAGTAAGGGTCCCATTTTATGTGGTCCTCCTTGGGACCACCGTGCCGCAAAGAGTTAACCACTGGATTACTAGTGCATACTATAAATAGGGGAAACCTAAGATTTTATCTGTTAATTTTGTCCTAAAAAAACACAGTGGACCTCGGAGATTACAATTATGTCTTGAAAACACCATTACATCAAAAATGACATCACAAATATGTAGATTAGCTTTTACAAAAGATAACATGTCATTTAATGACTGTTTGTGGTGTTACTGCATTTTTTTCTTTTGGTAGGTATATATTAAAAGAACCTGCAAAAATGCTCTTCCCTTGTGAGTCTATTTGAAATAGATGCAGCATTTACGGTGTTTTCCGGTAAGTCATTTTAATATAGATCCAGTGACATCAAAATGATACATAATATATACAGCAATAAAAAAAACACTCCAGCAATATAGGGTTAATGTCTTGCAGCCTCACTTTGATTATCACTCAAATGACTCTTAGACAATGCTCTCAGGAAACCCCCCAGAAAAGAAAAAGTTGATTTATCAGTGATTCATACCTTGAATTTAGAGATATCCACAGACATTGTGATGGGTGATGTTCAGCTTTGGAGACAGGAATCTAAGAAATGGTACTGGACTACTACTGGTTACTAAAAATTCAATGTACAGAACTACAGAATAGGGAGCTATGAAAGACACGCTAGACTACAATATTCTACATGAACTTATTAAAGTTTGATATTACTTTCTTTAATAATTTTATCACTTTACCATTCACAAAGTAAAATAAAAGTAAATCCTCCTTATCCTCACCTCAAGTTCCTTTCAAATAGAAAACTGCAAATAGTGCAGATGGATAATGGAATGGAAAATGCAAATTGTAACCGCAACTAGAAAAGACCGGGGGCGAACTTGACCCGCAATGCCCGCAAATTTGTTTGGGTATGGGAAGCCAGCAACAACTAATTTCAGAACTTGAGAAGTTGGCAACTAAAAAGGTTTGGTTGTAGGTTCGGTTTGAAACTTAAGCTATCTTCACAGCAAGCCGTTTATCTCATTTCCCCGCGAACTTTTTGAAAAGTATTTAATTTCAATTTTTTGAAGAAACGGGAAAAGTGTGAAATTTTACTACTTTTTTCCATTAATTTCATTTTTCTCTTTTTCAGCCGTTGTAGTTCTTATTTTTCAAGTTCTAATTCACCTAAAAGTCCTTAATTCCACAATCAAGTGCTGATTTGCTGTTCTCAGTGTTCTTTAAACTAACAATGGCAAATCCCATTTGTATCCCAGGTAATGATCCCCATTTTAGTGTACTAGGTACCTATGAGCAATTTACAGAGGATTTCAGAGGTGAATTTTCTTGGGATGAGTTTCTAAATAGGCTCTGGGTACAACAGGAAATTCTCTGATTTTTCTTACGTGTCATGTGATCTTGATAGTAATATCCAACACTTATTAATGAGACAAATGTTTTGAGTTTTGAAGTTTACCTAACGGGAAATTTTAAATTTGACACAATTTCAAAGTTGAATTTCTCTCAATGAGGCCTTTAACAGGTTGACGACCAGAGCACTTTTCACTGAATTTGCCTGGGGACGAGACACTTGTTCTTAGAAAATTTGAAAGGGAAAAGTTTCATGGGATTTTTTCTACAGGTCCTATAAAACACCCAGGACACTTTTAAGTTCCTGAAGTCTTAATCTAGCCATAGGTATGGATTTTGAGATAAAAGAATTCACATATTATCTCTATCTCCCAGTTTTCTAAAAATGGGTGCAAAGAAGTCAACAAGACATGAATTTGTCCCTTGTGGCATGACACAACAAGACACAAATTCATGTCTTATGGTTGTCAACCTGTTAAAACAATATGCCACACACCATTCCATTCCATTTAAAAAATTAAAGTTTATCTGGGCCACAGTGCCATTTTTTTTTGTTTTAAAGTTTGAATCCCCCAACAAATTAAGGAATATGCATTTTTTTTTTTAAATATTCTCATTGTTTTTTGTGATATGGGCACTTTGACTTTATAGACACCCTGTACCTATATTATATTTCATGTCATGTGTTTCTTTAGGTCAGAGGATTTGCCAGCTAGATTCTGATATTGTGGGAGGGCGAGGAACTTATGTGAGACAAGGATATTTGTACTCTACTCTAGCCGGCACAGTCTCTATTAACAAACATATTGAAGACAACAAAGAAGTAAGTTGAAGAGATTAAAAATATTGTTTGCTGAACTATTAAATTTTACCTTATCTGATTTCCAGAATTTTTACAACAACACTAGTACATGGCCATACAATTCAAATAACCAAAGGTTGGTTAAAAGAGATTGTCATAGCATAAACAATAACCTCACCTTCTCTTTTTTTAGCCAAATTTTTATCATTAATTGTTGTATACATACCTATTATCAATGTTTCTTTCTAATGAATAACAATGAAATTCTAATTCTGATATACGAGGTCTGTCCGGAAAGTTCGTATAAAAATGAGATAAAACTTTTATTTCACAATTAATCAGGTAATTCAATTTTGTCTCCTTCACAATACTCTCCCTGGGACACAATGCACTTTTACTATCGCCGTTTCCACTGTTTGAAGGCTCCTTGAATGTCCTCAGTTTGAGGGCTTTTCAGCTGACTCGTCGTTGCTACTTTAATTGCCTCAACGTCCCCCAAATGCCGCCCCCGAAGCACCAATTTTGTTTTTGAGAATAAAAAGAAGTCACAAGGTGCCAAATCCGGTGAATAAGGGGGGTGTTCAGTTTCTAATCGAATTGGCAGCCAGAAATTCACACACAACGAGAGAGGTGTGAGCGGGAGCATTGTCGTGGTGGAGGATCCACCACCCCTCTCGCGCCAAATCCGGCCGATCTTGAGCCAGCCGAGCTTTGAGGCGTTTGAGCACTTTGACGTAGAATCTCCCATTAACTGTCTGGCCTGGAGGGACAAATTCTTGATGGACAATGCCCTGAACATCGAAAAAAAAGATCAACATTGTCTTTTTAACCACTTGTGGTTAAAAAGTGATTGTGAAATCTTTTTAACCACTTGTGGACTGTTGGTTCTTTGAAGGCATCATCTCCATAAACTTGGTTGAGATCATTAAAAATTTCGCGGCCATTGTTGCCGAGTTTCGCGAGAAATTTGATTATGACGCGCGCTGTTCTTGAATGACTGAAAGCTCCATGCCGACGAGTGGTAGAGAGAGGGGTCACTTCACAGGTACCGGGACGAACCAGTTCTTTTCGTACGGCGTTCGGGCGCACACTGAGCATTGTTTGGATGTTGTAGAAGGGGACGCAGCCCACCTGGCCTCCCTACTTAGCCTTCCAGCCTTCCCAGAACACTTTTATACGAACTTTCCGGACAGACCTCGTAAAGTCAAGAAGAATAGATTTGGAATTGTTATTGTAAGTAACAAAGAGTTACTTAACAGAAAGGATCAGTTTACTAATTAAGATGGGTAATGCTGCAAGTGTGTTGTCAGCTTTGCCATCAGCAGAATTACATTAATTGTTTTATCTATAAATAAATAAAATGTCCATTTAGATTTTATTTTAAATAATAACAATAATAGTAATATTTTTTTTTGATAGAGACTATTTGTCTTTATCAGAAAAAAAAGTATGAAAGTGTGCTTAATTAAAGTTTAATGCTTCCACCATCATGTGGTAGTCTATTGTTATATTATTATAATTAAATATGCTAACTATTCATTGAATGTTTGCATCTAAAGAAAACGTAATATTCTTTCAAATTTCAGGTGTCAGTTATAGAAGTATCATCTTATAAGAAAGAAGTTATTGTTCCTAGTCCAGGAGACATAGTTACAGCAAGGGTAAGTTTTTGGTCAAATTAAAAAAAAAAAAATGTTTCTAATTAGTCAAACATTCAAGATGCATTGTATCTACCTGTGTTTTATATTTTGTAAATAAATATATACTATACACACCTGTGTACCTAAATTAATAATATTTTATTATAACTTGAAAGAAATATACCCACCAATGGTCTTCCAGATTGGCATTTCATTATTTCAAAGAAAAGCAAACAGATAAAATAAATAATTTTCTTTCTTACTCCCTCAGATAATGGCCGTTCAGCAGCACCTCTGTAAAGCTCACATTATCAGTGTTGGCCATGTAGCTCTCTCCCGTACATTCCGTGCTTTACTGAGGCGAGAGAATGTGAGGGCCACAGAGATTGATCGGATAGAGATGTACAAGTGCTATCGACCTGGCGATATAATACTGGCTCGAGTTGTATCCTTTTGAAATATCAATATAAAAGGACAGGAAAAATCTAACTTATACAATCTAACTCGTATACACTCATCATGAGTTCCTTGCTCCATTTTTTCACAATTTTGAAGACAATTTATAACATGAATTTTTTTTTTTAAATTTTTTTTAGTTTTTATTATATTTCAAAGGTAAAATATTTCTTCCAACTCATTGCCGAGAGGAAGCGTGCCTCTGATGCTCGAGCTATTGCCCCTTTGGATGGCCTGTGATATCTTTTGTATCAGGAACTGATGCGAGCGAGAATCACCAGAAACGCGCCGAAGGGCAGAGCCAATCTTTTTTAGAAAAGATATCGACTCAGCTGCCCAAGGACCCAACGTTTCAACTGAGAACGCAAGAAAGCTATAGTTGTCTTTTATCCTTGAGTATTTCAAGTGCTTTTTGCGTGCAGCGTTCTCAGAGGAAAATCCAGGTCCTTCAGCATCGTTTCTGTTAGTTCTCGCTAACGAATCAGAACAGGTCGCATCCCACACCAGCGCACGTCCCCTCTCCCAAGCAACATTTGTTACACCATCCGGCCTCTTCCCATCTTCTCGCATCAGTCCAGCAGGTTCCAACTGAGAGCTTATGTTTATGGATTGAAGAGCTCGCTTGATTATAAAATTTATTTCTGAATGGCGAGAATAAAATTAATTTTATTTTATGAATATGAATATTAATTAATTTTACATTAACTTACATCTGAAATTCTAATAGTACTGTGACTTTCAATGAATAATTTCGAAGTATTGAGAATTTCAAATCAAAGCTCAAATATAACTATTTCGGTAGTGAGTTGGAAGAATTGTTTTACCTTTGAAATATACACATTATAGAACATTCGGAAAGCTGCAGAATTATACTATGTTGAACTATCTAATTCTAAATCACTATAGAATTAGAGAGTTTTATACAGTGACTAATTTTTTATGTATAGAAAATTTCAGAATCAAATCCAGGAGACATTCTAAGACAAAAATAAAATTTCGACAATTTTTCAAAAATAAAAATGACTTAAAAAAAATTACCCGTAAAATAAACTCTACACATTCAGTAATTTTACAGGCGTTTGTCCTGCACTCCTGTCTCTTGACATACCTTGATGTGTAGAATTCACAATTTTTTTTGTCACCACTTAACAGAATACCCCTTTAAATATTTATTTATATTACTTTCTGGTTGGAGATATTCTGGTAGCAATCTCTTACATCATGAGCAAAAACTGTGTTCCCTTAACTCTTTTCTTCTCTCAGCTTCCATTAAAAGAGTTACATTCATATCAACTCTCCACAGCCGAGAATGAGTTAGGTGTTGTCATAGCTTTGAGTGAAGCAGGTGAGTTTTTTTTTACTACCTATCAGTTGATCTGTAAGGTATTTTATTGCAATTAGTCCATCTTTTCACATCACTAACTGAAATTCAGTTCTTTGAGTCACAGACATATCTGTTTTCCACCCATGTTATCACTTTTCTGTTTATACTGATCATACTCATATTATTTTATATTTAAACTTTAAAAAAAATCTGTTCCTATCCCAAAATGTTGTGATAAATATATTTTTAAGAGGCTCTTGCCTCACCATTAAAAATCTCATATTTACTTCTCTTTATAAGGTATAATAACGTCTTCATAAGAGAGAGAAACCTAGATACAAGAGAAAAAAATCGTGTTCCTAGAATTTTCTTATATTTGACTGTGATACTACCAAGATATTGAAACATTTCTTTTTTCCATGTATGTTTATAATTGATTCTGTTTTCCCAGGTGAAGTGATGGTCCCCATTTCGTGGACAGAAATGCAATGTCCCCGTTCAAAACTGAAGGAGCTACGCAAAGTAGCCAAGGTAGCACCTGAGACTTTGGACGTGGATGATGATTCAGATTCTGATTGAGGCACACATAAAATTATTCCACTCAATATGTGAGTCCACTCATGATCTATACACTGTCAAACCGATGCTACCTCCATTCTACCAAAACAATCTTCTTATTGAATATTTAACAAAAATGAATGATTTTTTTTTTAAACTAAAGCAATTATTTTACATTTCTTCAAAATCATTTTTTGAAAGAAGCAAAAATATCCTACAAGAACCATCACAATACTTCGATTTACAGGTATACATGGAAGTGAAATTTACTCTCTATACTCTTGATAGATTCAGATAAGATCAGAAGTATTGTAAAAAAAATAAATAAAAAAATAACAATAATAATAAAAAAAACTAGATTCTGCCTATGGTTTCAGGAAACTGATATTTTACAATAGTCAGCTGGCTATTTCAAGGATTTTAAAAAGCAACTAAGCCACAAAAAAAAGCCTTGATAAACTCACATGCACCGCAAGCCTGGCCATGAAATTTTGCATGGTTATCAATGACTCGGTCAGAGTAGTCACCATGGTAGAGTGAGTTAGGGCGCTAGGCATTGCACGCATGGTGACCTGGGTTTGATTCCCAGCGGGGCAGAAATTTTTCTGCTCTGTATTTGGATGTTTGGGGTCCACTCATACCTCGTGAAGAAAAATGAGTAGTTACTTGTATGAGTAACGACCCGTGGCGGTATTACCAGAGTAAAAAGAAATTAATGTAATAGAATTCGAAAAGTACAGGAGGCTCTTAATAATGCTGCGCTACCCACAAAAATTGTGAAGAGGCCTTGTGCTTCACCACAAATAAAAATCATACATACAATGACATGGTCCGTGAGGTCATGCACGATTGAAAAAGCTGTAAAAAAAGTTAACCTATTTTGTAATATAAGAAATAAAAAAATGATGGATTTTGAACACAGACAATAAATATTTATTTTAAATTTATATTTGGTCTTAAATTTCACTTAAGAACAGTTTCAGCCACAAGGGTCATAAATTTTCGTAACAATAAAACATTGAAATAAATCTAAATAATGCAAACAATATGGCAGGTTCTTCAATACATAGAGTAATTTATAAATATGTACTAAAAGTACTCTTAAGTACATTTGTTGAGATGATCTTTTATATAAACAATACTTTATTTACCTTAATTTAGGCAATAAAAAGTAGAACTACATCTAATTTATTTATAAACCCACCCAAACATTGACTTTCTGACAATCACACGGAAAAGCTGAAACTTTAACTTGGTTTCCTTTTTTTTTTTTTTTCTTTTCATAAGACTCTTCGGTGTGATGAAGAAATGTAAATTGTGTCTTTTGACATTGAAATAAAGTAAGAGTAAAAAAAACAGTGATGGAAATTTTCCACTTTCCATAGGATCATTTAAACACCCATAAAAGATTATCATTTTACAAATAAATGACTTCAATTCAACTCTTTGCATCAGAGTGATTTTTTACTCTCAAGAAATGGTGGGTAATTTTTTTTATAACCTGTCAGAATCTAGAAAATGCATAATTTTTCCTTAATTAATTTGAGACTTGAACCACATAAAACTGGGAACAAATCAACATCTAGAATAATGGGACTCTTTAGTCCTAATCCGGCAGTAGAAATAAGTGTTTATTTTTTTATCATTTAGTTTAGGATTTAATGGTTCCTGGTCACACATACCAATTAAGATAATGTTAAAATTATGAATACTAGTTTAAAAAAAAACACATAAAGTAAAGGAACATGATGACTAGAGCTAAAATCTAGGATTTTCTAGAAAAAATAACTATTGAAAACATAAAACATAATATTACAGTTTTCTCCCCGTAGGGAAACGAAAACTGATATTTTGGGTCTAGCAAAGCTCGACCCACAGTGAGACGTGTTCTATACTATCATACTGCACAGATACCTAATTCCACAAATACACCACTGACTCCCCCCCCTTCTTCACGTTTCGACTTCCCCCCATAATGGACTCTTCCAAGCTGCCATGGTAAAGACCAAGAGCTGGCTGGCTACCTTGCTTCAGTAGGAGCTGGCAAGCCTTAATTGTGTGGGTCGAGCTTTGCTAGACCCAAAATATCAGTTTTCGTTTCCCTACGGGGAGAAAACTGTAATATTTTAGGTCAGCGCTGCAGCTCGACCCACAGTGAGATTTGTTTGGTATCTGCCAGCTCTTGGCAAAAAGGAACAGAATACACTGTGAAAGTGGAGAAGGTGCTATTTAGCAAACATTCTCAATGATAATTTAAAATAAGGTAATTGGTACTTCAGATAAATAAATAAGTTCAAAAACGCTCATAGCCTAGTAAGTATTCAAGTACCTACTTAATTATTGTGCAACAATATAAATATATTCTAAAGATATTTATAATCTAATTAGAAATCTCCGGTTTTAATTAATTGGTGCAAAATTAGAGAAAAACTGGGTTGACTCTGTTGGAGCCGCTACTAGTGTTCACTATTTCCCGGCAATAATGTCTCAAGAAAGTGGACGAGCATCGCCAGTTTGCTCGCAACAGGATGAAATCTAATTGGACGTGAGATCTAGCTAGATCAGAACTTACCGCAGCACTGAAACTACCTGCTGAGTACATTATTCTGGCACTCTCAAGGGCTGTTGTCACCCAATTTGCCATCATTGCCCATGGTGCAGGTTTCACTTTTCCCAAGGTGGAGATAAACAAGGCTAATAGTCCATGTGATCCACAACGCTGTTGTTGTTGATCCAATAGACAATGTTCCAGAGGGAGTTCAAAGTGTTAGGCGACAGGCGCCAGCCTGATTGAGACCTGCCTTTGGAATCCGTTTCAGAACCAAATACTGGCCAGAACACAATATCTGGAGGGACTCGTTGGAGGCGGTCCTCTGTTACTTGCAGGAGCGTCGGGTCGTGTACACGGCGACCAGAGGCCAAAGAAGTAGGATGGCTACGTGTCCAGAAACCATAAAGAAACTGGTAGTTAACGGAGGGTTTTCAGTTATCCATTGACGCAGTTAGTCCACATCCCAGACTTTCCGGTATTCTTGCTTGGGACAAGAGGCCTGTATCCCTTTTAGTGTTTTTTGAACTAGAGGATGACCAGAGATCTCCAAGGATATATTTGGGTCCACCCAAGAAGAAATAACCGCCGATAAACCTTGAACGTGGTAGGTCTGCGGCTCTTAGTAAGTTGCGCTCGGTTGTGGTCCACTGCGAGACGTGGGGTGCCCACCCCGTAGTTTCCAGATCTCTAATTGGAGATTCCGGACTGGAGATTCTGGACGTCTTGTTGGTTGATAAGTCGACTAGGTTGTGCTCCAGATTCTTCAGTTTGATTGGAGCGTCTGCTGCTCTGGCTTTGATGTCCGCTCGCCAGAAGGTTTTCTCCCAGCGAGTGGTTACAAGAAGAAATGTACCCGTCGCTGTCTCCAGATGTTGCAAGACGAGGGGGATGAAAAGTGGAGGAGGAAAACCCCCAAGCTCGATCGAAGTTCCAAGGTCTCGTGAAGGCGTCTACGTGATTTTTGGGATCTATGGTCACATATGAGGGGACCACGGCTGACGGACTGGACGCGAAGAGATCCACGGATGGCTTCCCCAATCTTCGGAGTACCTTTGACGTTGCTTCGTTTAGCAGATGCCATTCTGGTGGACACATGTTTCGGCAGAGGTGATCTGCTATTGTGTTGTACAAGCCTGGGAGCCTCACCGGTTTTAAGACCGAGCCCAAGTTGAACACCAGATGGAGGAGTTTTGAGGTTTCCCTCAGTAAGGCTACCGAGCGCAAGCCTCCTTATCGTCAAATCTGGCTCGCCACTACTGTGCTGTCCGTCAACACAGTGATTGTCCGATTGGTGAACAGTTCTAGTTTTGACCTTATGGCCCATCTGATAGCATATAGTTCTCTGGTATTGATGTGCCAGGCCTTTTGCTTTTGAGTCCTGTTGTGTCGAAGGTATATCGTGGAGCCTATGCTCACTCCTAGTCCCCAGTCCGAAGAACGGTTGACAAAACTATGCCGGCTTGTGGAGACGAGTAACTTGACCCATCTCCCAAGTGCCGGAGTCACCACAACAGGGTATTTTCTGCTGACTGAGGAATTGGTTGGGCGTGCCGGGGTTTGCTTCAGGCAAAGGATCTTCCTGACAATTGTAGAGGCCGGAGAAACAGCCTTCCCAATGGTACTGCGACCTCCGCAAAGTTCAGTAAGCCTATCAGCTTTTGATGCGAGCGGAGTGACCAAATTGGCCGGGAGATGAGCTGTCGCAATAGACTGGTAATGCTCAGAATTTTGTCCAAGGGTAGGGTGACGCGCTGAGTGACTGTATTCCATTCTAGTCCTAGAAAGATTCTGTTCTGCGATGGGTCGGTAAGCTTCTTCTGAGTATTCACTCGCCAACCCAGATACTACAGGCAATCGAGAGTCAGGCCTACATGTTGTTGTAGCTGATGACGTGATCGCGCAGCTAGTGGAAAGTCGTCCAGGTAGACAATTATCCGAACGCCCCAACCGCGCAGAATGCTCGCCACCCAGTTGGTCATTTGTGTAAAGGCTTCAGGGACCGAGGCTAGCCCGAGTGGTAGTCCATGTGTATGTGACACCGAGGTATCGAAAAGCTAGAAATCGTCTGTGCTGTTTCGCAACTGGTACATGACAGTACGCGTCCGATAGGTCTATTGTCGCAAGAAAGTTCCCGGGCAGAAGGAAAGTCGGAAGACGCTGATGGCTTATTAATCTGAACCGGCGCGGCGGAGCTATAGATAGCGATTCAGGGCGGTTAGGTTGAAAATGGGGCGGGGTCTGCCGTTTACTTTCACTCGAATAAACATGTGAGAAATAAATTCCGTGGTTGTCAAGGTTAGAGAAATGATTCCTTTCTTCAGCATGTCTAGCAACGCGGCCGACATATCTCCTGATTTGGAGGTTATCAGGGCAGGAGGAATGAGGGATTTAATGTTTCGAAGAGGCGGTCGACAGTTGAAAGGGAGTCGATAACCTGAGATTAGCATAAGCAATTGGGATGGAGCCTGTAGAGACTGCTATTGACTGAGATGCTGACGAAGTTGTCCCGCCCTGAATTCCCCCAAGGAACCCTCAAAAGCGCCGCTGTTTCTTCCCACGCCAAGCGGTAGATGGCCTGAACTGCGTCCTTCGAGTAGATGGTTCTTCTTTCCTGGAGCCCGCGACATCTTCTCTGCTGGCGAATCTTCGGCTAGCAAGTACCCGTGCGGTATACCTTGGAAGCTTGGGTTGAGAGGGTCTCTCTGCCCGAGGGCCAAAAGATTGACTTTTTTTTTTTTTTTTTTTTGCTTACGCGGTGTCCCATACGTCATCGCACCAGAGGGAACCGGAGGTAGAAGGTACTTGGCCAGTTTACCTTCACAGAAGAGGTGGGAATCGGACGGCGGAATAGCCACTAGTAGGCGCTACAGAGCAGGCTCCGAGGGCATGAACCTATTCCTCCGATGGGGGGATCAACTAGCATCTCTTCCCGCATGCGTACTGTACAGTCTGTACAAGGTCCTGCGAGGCGAGCCTGAATTCAGCTTTATCATCGGTGAAGCTCCTGATAAATCTCACTCTTGTCTCTTGGCTTTCTCCCGCAAGGAAACTCTCTGGTATGTCTCAGGGTCTTATCTACCTCCTTGTAGGTGACCGGACTCCAGGAGTCAGACCCCCCGTTCCTGGCAGGCAGCCCGCAACTCTTTGCTCCGGGGAGGAGTTTCGGGAATATCAGGTTCCTCTCTCACAGTAACTGGATCAAACTCCAATCCGCAGGGTCGGGAGGTGATGTCAGGAAGGGCACTTTGTGCCGACCAAAGTTCCATCGTCGAGTTTGACGGTCTAGGTTGCTCGGAGAGCATGGGCGAGAGGGGAGAGGTCATTGATTCCTCCGTCTCGCTTCATTCCGAGAGCTCCACAGAGTCCCGCCGAGCGTACCCGGAGGATTGAGTGAGGTGGGGGTTGGAGAGGGATGCTATAAGTTGATTTAGAGATTCGAGTTTAGCCTCGAGCGCCGGAACCCCTTTGAGGGATTCTTCCAGCGCAGACAATCGCCCGCTCAGTGCAGAGTTCGTAGCGGGCGGAGAGAGGGGTTCAAAAGCTGGAGCTGTAGGTGACTGATCTCCATAATTGGTGGCAGACGGTGCGTCTAGGCCGCTCCCTGTTGCTAGTCGAGCGTTTACTTACGCACGAGAAAGGATAGAGGGTCTTAGGCCTGTAACCACCTCATTGAAAAGTGAGAAATCCCTCTAAGAAGGTCCCAGAGACTTGGCGAAAGTCGTGGGGGTGAAGGACGAGGGCTTGTCCAAAGGGCCAGCCTAACAAGACCGCCTTCATTTCTTTGAATTTGCGCTCGGAAATATGGGTGTCCCCAGAAGCGAACAACTTCACCAACTCTAGCGAGGGAGGGCGAACCTCACCCGACTTCTGTCAATTCTGAGGTCTGCCACTGAGGGTGGGGGGAGTAAATGCCAATCTCTCCATCCAGGGAGAAGCGCCGCATCAACCAACTGAAGAACTCCCCTGAGGAGGGGTTCTGATGTGTCCCCATCATAGAGGGCACCCATGGATGTCATCTGGATAAACAGAAGAGAACATGTAGGTAATCGTGAATGTCCGACAGGCCCACGTCCATGACGGCATTGATGGCCAATGGTACTGACGGCCAATGTCTATGACGACCCACGGCGCTGACGTACCATGTCTAAGGCGCCCGACGGCACTGGCGCACGACGGCACTAGCGCCCGACGGCCGATGGCACAGATGGCACTGACGGTCCACATCTATGGTGTCCGATGGCACTGACGGCCGCTGGCACTAACGTACGATGGCACTGACAGCGGATGGTACTGACGGTGCACATCTATGGTGTCCGATGGCACTGGCGGTCGATGGCACCGATGGTGGATGGTACTGGTGACCGATGGCACTGATGGTCGATGGCACTGATGGTGGATGGCACTGATGGCCGATGCCACTGGAGGCCGATGGCACTGACGGCCGATGGCACTGACGGCCGATGGCACTGATGGTGGATGGCACTGGTGGCCGATGCCACTGGTGGCCGATGGCACTGATGGTGAATGGCACTGATGGCCGATGCCACTGGAGGCCGATGGCACTGACGGCCGATGGCACTGATGGTGGATGGCACTGGTGGCCGATGCCACTGGTGGCCGATGGCACTGACGGCCGATTACACTGATGGTGGATGGCACTGGTGGCCGATGCCACTGGAGGCCGATGGCACTGATGGTGGATGGCACTGATGGCCGATGCCACAGGTGGCCGATGGCGCTGACGGCCGATGGCACTGATGGTGGATGGCACTGGTGGCCGATGCCACTGGAGGCCGATGGCACTGACGGTGGATGGCACTGGAGGCCGATGCCACTGGAGGCCCACGGCGCTAACGTACTACTGGGCGTAGTACGAAAGTGATGACCCGGTAAGACGGGTAGGGCGCTGAGCTGGTCCGACCGGCCATCTCTCAAAAGAGAGAAGAGGGGAGAGCCCCCCGGTGGACCACATTAGGCAGTCGCATGCGAAAGCCACTCAGAAGACAGGTGTTATAGAGCCAACCAGAAGTCTGGCACCACAACTCAGGGAAGCACAGCAATCTCAGCAACAAAGTGTTCTTAGCGCCGTGGTAACAAAGATACAGTTGCACACTCTTGTATCCACGATTGATTATATAGTGAAAACTAAAACACTAGAAAATTACTATGTATAAATACTAATAAAAATAAAATAAAAAATATATGGAAATAACTTAATTCCTGAAAAAACACGTTTTTAGCCAGGAAAAAGTTTATAGGCCTGTGCAGCACAAGAGAACAGAACACACTGAAGCAAGGTAGCCAGCCAGCTCTTGGTCTTTACCATGGCAGCTTGGAAGAGTCCATTATGGGGGGAAGTCGAAACGTGAAGAAGGGGGGGGAGTCAGTGGTGTATTTGTGGAATTAGGTATCTGTGCAGTATGATAGTATAGAACACGTCTCACTGTGGGTCGAGCTGCAGCGCTGACCTAAAATATATTTTTTAAAGTCCATACAACACATTGTCTAAAAAATTTCTGAACATGACAAGACCTTACTTATTCCACCAAAATCAGTCAAAATGTCAATGATTACGGTTGCACTAATGATTTTCTTGCAAGAATTATCAAGCTTTAACTATTTAATAGTAAATGCACAACAACTTCTATCTGTGAAATTAAGAGCATCAAACATTTAGAAATGTCTGGAATGAAGAGAATCATCTAACTACAACTCATTACAACATTCTTCAAATGAGAAAAAGTACTTGTTAAACAACGTGATGAGTCCCAACTATTCCATTTGAAATAAAAAAGTGACTATTTATAAAAGATTAATGCAATGATACCAATAGAAAGAAGTAAAAACTCATTTATTATGGTAAATACAATTCATATTTTCAAAAAAAAAATCCTCTTTTTTACTAAACCATGTAGAAGGAGTAAAATCATAGAACCTGTAGTAGAAACTAGGCATGTAAATAACTTTTCCCTTTAATCAGGTAACCTACAAGCCTAGCAGTGACCTGAATGTCATTAAGCCTTGAGAAAATCTAGAAGGCAGGTAGTCCATAGTGCTCAGGTTTAAATTCTTCAAGTGAGTTAATTACCAGATCTGCAGCCTCGGTGCGATATTTTGGTACAGTGGGATCCGGTACCATCACACATAGCATACCTGCTGCCTTTGCTCCTGTCACACCATTTGGAGCATCCTCGAACACCAGACACTGGAGGAAGAAAAAGTCAATGTGAGTACCAACCTCAGAGGCTCAATGAATTGATATGGTGGTGGACTCTTAGCCATTCTATTTGTAAATTTTTAAAAAAATCTATACTTCTATAAAATAAAAAAACAGTGTAATTACAAGAAATATAAAATTTCTGAGTTGGTAGCTTGATTACGATCTAGAGGTCTGTTGTTTGAGCAAATAAATGTTAGCAAACCAGGTTTGAGAACTATTATGATATCACATTTGTAAAACAAATTATGATAACCTTATGTTATTTTAACTCTTGTGAATTTTGACATACAGGTATTTATTTTCATTTTTTTTTTTTTTTTGAGAGAGAGGAAAATTAACCAAGTTAATAACAATAATACTATTGTGAGGATTTAAAGCTATTCATCAAGTTTTTTTTTAGAACTTAAATAATTGCCAAAATAAATAACTGGTTACTGTTTATGACTTGTTTGATGCCTAGGCATATGTATCTTTGTGTAAAATGAGCTAAATGTGTGTCAAACAAGTTCAATCAAGTAAATGACTAAAACATATTTAGTATTTTAAATTAAATTTAATCCTACCTTGCTGGGATCTGGCTTCTCATCGAATCGTTTTGCAGCAACGAGGAAAATATCAGGAGCAGGTTTCCCATGTTTGACCTCAGGATCAGCGGAGCCTAGCACAATGTGGTGAAACAGTTTGAGAGGTTCCTGGTGATGCACAGTTTTGAGTTCAAAACTCTCCCGGGCAGAACTAGTGGCGATCGCAATAGGGATCTTGTGTGCATGAAGATGGTTGATGAGTTTCAATGCACCTGATTAATGAATATGGGCTAAATTACAAAATGAAATTACTACAAAGATGAGGGTAGTCAATTTTCACCCAACCACATAACATCTTGGATTAGGGATGAACTTGCCTTATCCTTGTTATAGCCCTAGTTTATAATTTGGCCTGAAGAGACATGAATAATATTGTTTTGTTTTAGGAAGAAGTGTTTCTGCTGTAAACATGGTACTTTTTCATCACAGTTAGTGTTGCTTGCTTAAGGGATGTATTATTGCACTAATTTTTTTCTATATGGTAAAGCATGTAGGCAGCTTTTTTTATTCAACATGACAAAGATTTTCTAAGATTATTTATAAACTCTTGAATAACTGAAAAAAAAAAAAAAAAAAAAAATACCTGGCATCCATTCAGCAGAAGACATGAGAGGTGTGTATGTGTCCACAATTTCCTTGTAAATTTCCTCTTTGGTTTTTCCACTCTCTCCAATTTGGGTTTCTTGAAACAATATGGTCATCATGTCAGGAGGTTGGCTACCCAACACCATGGCTTTCACTTCATCTGGATAATCACACCCATACTTCTTCAGAATTGTGCTGATTCCATACTTGTAAATCTTCTCAGTGTCTAGACAAAAGGTATTTCAATATCAATAGATGTTTACATAAGAATTTTCTTATTTATATAAAAAATAGTTTAGTTTTATAGTGGTAAAGAAATATTATTTGTTGATATTTCAGTGGCGTGATTTGTAAAATAAAGTTTTATTATCAAATAATGTGTTTTCTTTAACCAGGCTTTTTATTTAGTCTTAGTTTAGAAGTATATCAAAAAATTAGTATTAGAGTTTATTTTACCACATAAATATGTTTATAAAATTTTTCCAATGCACTATTCTCAGCTTGTCTTGGCTCATGCTGACAGAATATTTTTCTGCATTATTTTGTGTCAAACCAACCAATGCAGTGTAAGGACTTGGGGTGAAATTAACAGATGTTCTTGAAATACCCCTGTGGAGCTGGGTATAGACTTTGCATAATAATAATAATATTGGCTTATTTATACTGCCCAATTAGGACTATTAAAGTTCCATTATTCCAGCAGTAAGCCCAAGACGTATTATTATGTGGTAAGAATCCCAAATGGGAGAATAACATGTCATGTCCTGGCTGGGTTTCGAACCCACGACCTCTGGAATCTTTGAATTCACAGAGGTCGTGATTCCTAATTCCACGTCATGACTGAATTTTTCAATTTTGTCAATTAATTTCACCCTTAGTCTTTTAACAAAAAAAGAACCTATTTTAACCATCTGAAAATTTACCAAAGTTAGCTATAAGTTGTTATAGTTTGTTGGTCTGCTTCTTGTATAACATGATCAGTTACGTGGAAGCACCTACTTAACACAGTAGGGATCTGATCCATCCTGTTATTCTACTTCTAAGGGTTGAAATAATAGATGTTTTTGTAATACCTCAGTGGCACTAAGTCACGGATTGCGTACTGTGTACGATGGGGAAAACCAACACTTAGCAGTGACTTGAATTATAGAACTCG
The DNA here is from genome assembly GCA_024516035.1 of Bactericera cockerelli. Taxonomy (NCBI): domain Eukaryota; kingdom Metazoa; phylum Arthropoda; class Insecta; order Hemiptera; family Triozidae; genus Bactericera; species Bactericera cockerelli. Next base: position 30,201,811 of record CM044964.1, on the reverse strand, counting down.
TCTATTCATTTCACCCTGAAATCACTAGTTATAACTAGGCAAAATGAAATAAACTTACCGAGCAATAATCCATCCATGTCAAATATAACATGGGTGACACAGTTGAGAACTTGGGAAACATTCATGATATGATTCATGAGAACTGCAGCCGATTCTTTTTTCTAGAAATCTAGAATTACTTGGAAGATCAAAATTAATATTTGTCTCAGAGGAATGTTCTGTAGTGTAAATTGAAACCTGCTAGAATAATGAAAATGGTACACCCAAAATGAAGTAACTAATTGACAGTTATCTAATCTTGATTTCAGACAATAGTCCAATAATTAGTTGGATATTGAATGGTCCATAATTGCCTAGTTCTCTTTCATATACATACAAAAATGAAGTCTGAACTCTGAATCAGAACTACTGAACTCTCAACAACTCAATTAACGATTTTTCTGTGATAAGCTGATAAGAAAAACAAGAACAGCCGGCATGTGTAGGTTTTGCTGGGTTGCCAGATGAAGTTATTAGAAAATCCGGTTTTTGGTGTAAGGTAAAGCCGGAATTCTAATTAAAATTCGTGTTTTTCTTTTGGATTAAAAAAATTCCAGGATTGATATTTCCAAATATTTCTATTTTCTTCCAAGTTTAGCTTCCCCACTATTCGTGAAAGAAAAATGCGTTTCGGTACCTTTAAAGGTAAACAGTGGAAAAACACTGCCAATTATGGACACAACACTTCCTCGTGATTGTTTCACATTGTAAACACGTGCCAGATTTTATATAAAATTACTTGTATCTCCGAAACCACTGAATTGATTTTCTTCAAATTTATTTTATATAGTAGAATATCGTTTTTTATACATTCTAGATTCCACAAAAAATTCTGTATCGGCAAGTCGTGGTCCTTATTTTTTTACTTTTTTGTCCAAAATTTCGGATTTTCTTATATATATCAGAGTCATATTATAATTAATTAAAAAATAAATATAGATAGCCTATGTAAAACAATAATATGCATATACATACAAAGTTTCATCAAAATCGGGTGTACCGTTCACGAGATATAAGCGTTTAAGTAAAAAGTTAGTGGTCAGGCGCATGGTCTCTTCAACCCAGAACCGCTAGTACGAATTCGATGAATTTAAAATGGGACCATCCACAGAATGTCTCTTAGATGTGTGCAAAATTTCATTAAAATCCGTCGAGTAGTTTCCGAGATTTGCGCGTTACAAGGAATCGTTTTAACAGATCGACAGACGGACACAAAACCAAATTTGCTCAGGAGGTTATGAAACGTCCAGAAATATGAAAAAAATTGATATCGGACCAAAAAAATATTTTATTTTCACAAAAACGAACACAATACTTCCGATTTCTGATATTAGAAATTTCTCGGAAGTAAAATGAAAACTTAATCTATAAAAGAACTGGAAGCAAGAATTTTATAAATTCATTTTGGTTTCTTCTAGTTCGTTCATTTTATTCCAGTTGAATCCACTTTGGTTAGAAAAAAAAAAAAAAAAAAAAAAAAAATACTGCTCTACTTGTCTCGAATTTTATAAGGGGAAGTGTTGCAAAGCGTTACTGTGGGGTTTGACGCTAAAGACGGGATCACCTTGAGTACAATATTTCTTGTAAATGAGAAATATTGCTTCTTAACGCTTGCTAAAGCACTTTTCATTAATTAGATAATTTATTAATGTTGCGATAATTTATTAATGTTACGATTTTCAAAAATTGTCGTAGATAGTCGTAGCTTTACCATACATGTACGGTAATCTTCATTTTGTAAATCTGGCAACACTGAGCGTCATATTTTCTGTTTTCTTTTGAATCGCTCGTCTTTCAGAAAATAAAATTCAGATAGAAAAATCTGATAAGAGATAACGGAGTTCCATTAATCAAACAAATAATCAAGAATATTAAGATACATACTTTACGCTTTTAAGTGATTTAAGACAAACAGCGGTCTTTAATTTTCTACAAGTATTCTATCATGTTCTCCCGTATAGTATCTCGGAATCTTCTGAAAACTGTAAGTTTGCAAAACTTAAGCTAGGCTCCTAGGTTACATAATGAAATATAATACCCATAAAGCTGCTTGCTATTACTTACAATACTTACTTCCTTTCAAGCAAACTCAAAAGAAATGGTTATGTAACTCACTACACTATTATATTAATTTGAATTTGATTATATAATAATTTATATGGAAGTTATAATTGATTACATGCAAGTAGAGATACATGAATATTGAATATATATTATGCTAAAAGAGAAAGATCTAAATAAATAACAGGGGTATAGCTTATGGCAATCTCTTATACTCAAACTATTTACAGTCAAACCATAGTGTGGAAACAAACGCCACTTGCATGGAAACGCCACATAGCGCGACACCATCACAAAGAAGTAGAATATTTCTTGCAGTCTATTTATATTTATGTTTACATTTGATATATTTTATGTTTCTGTTTATATTTGATACGGGCGAGGGACTCCTTTGCGATACTAGCGCTGAGGACACCATGATGTAGGCTGGTAAGGGGTGGTTTAAATTAAATTTAATTAAATAAAAATAAATTATCTGGTTTGGTTTTCAAAAATAAATGATCTGTTAGACAACTGATAACTTTATCTTGTGGTACTATTTCAGAATGTCAAAAGCTTGTTTCAAACAAATACTGTGAAGACTCCAGCCTTCCAATCAATTGCATTCTATTCCTATGGTATGTTCAATGTAATTTTGTTTACTTTTTTCAATCAATCCTTAAATAAAATTGCCTTATTTATACTACCCAACAAGGATTAATAAGTTCTATTATTCCTGCAGTAATAAGTCCAAGACATATGATTATTTGGTCAGAATACACATAATATTAAATGGGAGGATAACTTTTGTCATGTCCTGGCTGGGTTTCTAATAGACCCATGTTCTAGTTTTAAAGTCCTACTATACCTTGAAGTTTGGCAATACCTTACGGTCACCCATAGGTCAATTTGTTTTTGCTTTTTTGGTACCTACTTTTATATTTTTGGTGATAAATATTGACTTCTGTTAGAGTATTGGCTAGATATTGGCCAGATTGTATTATGATGAAAATCTGGAAATATATTCAGTCTATCTTCTGATACTTTACTAGCTTCAAAATGTGTTCTTTCTCTCTGCCTTTTCTAATAAATTAAAACATGGTGTCAGAGTGTATTTTTTCAAATTTGATTTTTGAAAGTTGTTCTTTTGATTTTATCAAATTGAAATTAAGTTAACAATGAAAGAAGAGGAGATCAAAGCTTTGATTGCTAAAGAAGTTGAGAGATGTACAGTGACATTGAGCCAGCAGAACAAGGAGCTACAGAAGCAGTTGGAGGACCAGAGGAAGAGGGGAACTGACAAACAAGTGGTCAACATCCCCTGCCCGTCTCCATTGCAGCTGAGTGGAAATGTTCGCGAGAATATCCTGTTCTTCTCAAAGATGTGGAATGAGTACCTGGCAGCCAGCAGGTTACAAGATGAGCAAGAAAAGACAAAGATAGCGTTAATGATGAACATCATTGGAAGTGAAGCGGCTAGGATCATCTTCAAAATAGTCAACCTTGAGGAGAAGGAGATGACAGTGGAGAAAATCATGACAGCGCTGCTACAAAAGATGAGTCCAGAAATTAATGTACGCTATGAAAGATTCGTGTTCAACTCAATGAAACAAGACAACGGAGAAGAATATCAAGCCTACTTTCTTCGGCTAGGAGATCAAGTGAAGCTGTGCGAGTACAAAACAATGGAAGAAGAAATAATGATTGACAAGATTATTTGCTCCATCTGGAACGTGAAGATGAAGGAGAAACTGTGGATGAGGGAAAAGTTGAATCTGGCGGAGGTAGTGCATATGTGCCGCGCAGATGAAGAATCAAGGAAGCAGATTGATTGCATCAATGGAAAACTGAACGAGGTGAACAAAATAGCAACAAGGAGCAGAGAAGAAGCAGTGCCGAGAAAACAGTGTTTGAACTGTGGAGGTTTGTGGCACCCAACACTGAAGCAATGCCCTGCCAGGAATAAAACGTGTTACAAATGTAACAAGAGAGGACATTGGTCCAAAGTATGTCTTGGTCAGACGGACGTCAAGCAAGTGACGGGAAGTGAGAGTGAGAGTGAACGCGACGTCATGAAAATTGAGAAGACTGGAAAAAATGGAGTGTTTTCTAATCTTGACTTTATATTACCAAGCAGTAAGGTAAAGTCAGTCAGGTGTCAGCTGGATACTGGAGCTGACTGTAATGTGATTGGCTTCACACAGCTTTTGGAAGTCCTTGGAAAAAATGAGTGTCAAGAATTGATGAAAACTAGCATCAAGCTGAGAGCTTTTGGTGGGACACCCATAAAAGTGGTGGGTTCAATATTTTTAAAAGTTAGACGTCACAAAAAAGTATATACAATATTTTGTTCATTGTAGTTGACAAAGATCATTGCCCACTTCTGTCAGCTAATGCTTGTGAAATGTTAAAGCTCATACACTTCTGTAATCAGATTTCTAGTGAATTTCAGGTTGAAAGTCAACATGAAGAACCAATCATTAGAGAGTTTGCTGATGTGTTCCAAGGCATTGGTAGAATGAAAGGAGACGTGCAAATTGAAATCATCAACGGCAGAGCACCCGTAAGACAAGCGCCACGGAGAATTCCCATCACAATGCGTGAAGACTTAAAAAAGGAACTTGATGAGATGGAAAAGATGGGTATCATTCAGAAAGAAACAGACTATACTGACTGGGTGAGTAATCTCACAATAGTTAGGAAAGATAACAAGCAACTCCGTATCTGTTTAGACCCCAAATTTTTAAATGAGGCGATTAAAGATACCAAGCAACAATTACCAACATTAGATGAAGTTTTGCCTGAATTAAGAGATGCAAAATTTTTCTCAACAGTGGATGCTAGGAAAGGATTTTGGCAAGTACCTCTCACAGAAGAGAGCAGCAAGTTGACAACATTTTGGACACCGTTTGGGAAGTTCCGGTACCTGCGTTTGCCATTTGGTATTGCTACAGCAATGGAAATTTTCCAGCAGAAGATGTTAGAGGTGACAGCGGGCCTGAGTGGTATCTATGTCCTGGCTGATGATGTTCTCATTGTAGGTAAAGGTGATACTGAGAGGGAAGCAAGTAAGAATCATGATGAGAATTTTAAAGCACTCCTAATTCGCTTGCGCGAAGAAAATGTTAAACTCAATCTTGAGAAGTTGAAGTTCAAAGTGGAGGAAATAAAATTCTTTGGTCATATTCTGTCCTCGGAAGGTGTAAAACCTGACAGTAAAAAGGTAATAGCAATCACAGAAATGCCAAAACCTGACAATAGGGAAGGTGTTTTACGTTTTTTGGGCATGGTGACCTATCTAGCAAGATACATACCAAACCTATCCAGTCATTCTGAGCCGCTAAGAGAGATAACCAGAAACAACAGTGAGTTTATTTGGGGTGATAAACAGGAAGAATCGTTTAACAAGATAAAACATCTAATTGCAAAAACCAGCCTGCTGAAGTATTTTGATGTTAATAAACAGATTTTAATACAAACTGATGCATCGTCATTTGCCTTGGGATGTGCCCTGATGCAGGATGGATTTCCGATTGCATATGCTTCCAAGACTTTGACAAGCACACAGCGGAACTATGCTCAAATTGAAAAAGAGATGCTGGCCATTGTGTTTGCTTGTAAAAAGTTTGATCAGTACATATGTGGGAACAACATAATCGTTGAAACTGATCACAATCCTTTGGTGAGTGTATTCCTAAAGTCTCTTCTTAAAACTCCAAAGCGTTTACAGAGCATGATTTTGTCTTTACAGCGCTACAACATTCACGTGAAGTACAAGCGAGGCAAAGAGATGTACCTCGCAGACACACTGTCTCGTGCTCCTGTGAGCATGGAAAACGAGGAGAAACAGCTGGACGTGTACGAGTTGAACAGTTTTGACTTTGTTAGCCGGATCAAAGAGTTGAGAAAAGGGGTACACTACCTAGAGAACAGAAAAGGGTCAATAAGTGATAAGTCATTGGAAAATATAAAAAAAGAAACACTTAAAGATAAACAGTTACAAAAGTTGTATCAGCAAATAAAACAAGGCTGGCCTGAAAATAAACAAAATGTTGATAATCTTTTAAAGTGTTTTTGGAACTTCAGAGCCGATCTAGTTATTGAAAATGAATTTATTTTGAAAAGTAACCAAATTCTCATTCCACAGAGTCTCAGGAAGGAGTTTCTTGACAAGTTACACTTGAGTCATCTGGGTGTGGAAGCTACATTGAAACTGGCTCGAGAGACTGTGTTCTGGCCTGGGATAACGGAGGATGTGAGGAACAAGGTGGCGGCATGCGAGACGTGTGCTAAGTTTGCACCCAACCAACAAAGAATGAAGATGATGACAAACATCATTCCTGAGAGTCCATTTGAGATCGTCAGTATGGATGCATTTGAAGTGACCATCAAGAATAAGAAGAGAAGATTCTTGATCACTGTGGACCACTTCTCAGATTTCTTTGAGTTAGACGAGTTGCCTGACATGTCAGCTAAGAGTGTAATTCTTATTTGTAAAAGAAATTTTTGTCGGTATGGAATTCCTTCTTTGGTAATTTCAGATAACGGAACAAATTTTGTCAACAAAGAATTTGACAAGTTCAAAGAAGAGTGGGAGTTTGATCACGAAACAAGCAGCCCTTTCCATCAACAAGGAAATGGTAAAGCAGAGTCAGCTGTCAAGATCGCAAAGCAATTAATACAGAAAGCAGTTCATGATAATGTGGATTTCTACAAGATGTTGTTAGTATGGAGAAATACACCAAATAAAACAAATTATAGCCCTGCTCGTAGATTCATGTGTAGGTGGTTGAGATGCCAACTACCCAGTATTGATAAATATCAGAACATTGTGGACCCTGAAGAAGTTCAGATCAATATTAAGAATAATAGAAACAATGCGGCAAAACACTATAACAGGAGGACAGCAGAAAGACTTCCTCTGGCAATTGGAGAGCCTGTTTGGTACAAGCAAGATCCTTGTGATAAAGAGTGGAAAAAAGGAACAGTACAGTCAAGAGAAAATGAGAGGTCCTACAACATCGAAACATCAAATGAGAATATTTTAAGAAGAAATGAAATACACATAAAACCACGAGTTATTCCAGAGGAGATATCCGAGCACGACTTGGATCCTGGAGAAGGGACTTCAATGACCTGTCAGGAATCTCAGGAGTCTGAGCAAGTCAGCAGCAATGAAAATGTAGTGCAAGATCCTGAGGAATCTTCTAAGTATTCCCGCCCTAGAAGACAGTACAATCTTCCCAAGAAATTTCAAGATTATTTCATGTACAAATAATAATGTTTTCTTATGTGTATTTTTTTATTCTAGAGAAGGGGATGTTAGAGTATTGGCTAGATATTGGCCAGATTGTATTATGATGAAAATCTGGAAATATATTCAGTCTATCTTCTGATACTTTACTAGCTTCAAAATGTGTTCTTTCTCTCTGCCTTTTCTAATAAATTAAAACAACTTCTAAAAGTATAAAATGAGTAAAATTTCAAGAGAAAACTACTTTTGACAAGCAAAAATTCAATCAATCAAACCGGTTTCGTTCCGTCGTAACGGGTCGATGGTCGAAGCAAAAATTATCCAAACAAATTTTCTACAGCATCATTACTTTATACCAAGAAAAAAAGCAACTTTTACATGACTAATAATTAAAAACACAATTCACACAAGTATTAATGTCTTTTCACAATGAATTTGCAGAAAACCAAAAACCCCAAGTTCAAGCCAGTGCTCCTAATTTCAAAGGAACAGCAGTCGTCAACAAGGAATTCAAAGAAATTCAACTCTCAGACTTTGCAGGAAAATATTTAGTTCTCTTCTTCTATCCTTTAGATTTGTAAGTAAACTCACATATAATACATACCTATTATTTTTAAGAGGTAGGTATCGACAATAGAAAATGATAAGAAAGATGTCAAGCACAAATGCTTATGACACCATAAGCAGATTTTAAAATAACTAAGTTTGTAAATTTCTAATATACATATCATACTAATATAATTTGTGTATTTTTTTTTTTTTTTTTTTTTTTTTTTTTTTTTTTTTCATGTTCAAACGATATAATATATTTCATTCAACGATTCGTCTTTCTTCACTGTGCTCATTACTGATGCCACATTCCCTCTTTGTACCGCGAAACTCACTCTTTGACGGAAGTACTCCCCTGCACGTCTCTCTTTCGTTTCAAGTACCAGAGACTTGGAAATAGAATTAAATAGTTCCAAGGCATCTGGTCCAAAAGATCCGAAAGTTTCGACGGCAAAGGGAGAGAAAATGAATTGGGAGTGAATTTCGCGATACTTGTCTTTTTTTAATTTTTCAGCATGTTTCGCTGCTTCCCCTGGACCTTGTAGTGAATACTGTATGTTGCTTTTAGCTAGATTGTCCACACATGTTACGTCCCATACTAAAGGTTTACCATTCTTCCATGGAACCATTGTCATGCCGTCTGGTCTTTTCCCATCTAATCTGAAAAGACCAGATGGTTCAAGAACAGACGGAACATGACAAGATCCCAGGGCTCGTTTCAGTATATAATTCAAATCACAGTGTCTAGAATAACGCCCTCCACTTTTAACACAACTTAGTCCATGTTGTCCTGTTTCATCCACATCAAACCCACAGCGACATGTATGGGGTACACATATGGTTGCACCTAGCCTTAAACCTATTGCGATTCTTAAGGAAGTATTATCCATAAAACACCCAACATTTGAAATTGGTATGGCCTGTAGCCACGCGCCACTTTCTTTTGATTGTAAAGAAACCAATCTTATTTTGTCGCGTATCGGTATTTCCGATAGTAAAGTATTATACTTTTTCTTAATTAACGGGTTGTCCCAATCATATTGTAGGTTGAAATTTGGGGGAGTTGCGACTTCGGAAAGCTTACACCATTCTCTTAGAGAATCTTTTGCTGTGTCTACCAGAGAAAATGATGGTCTGATTTGTGACATATAGGCAGCAACAGAATGTGTAGAAGCCAAAAAGGCGGGTAATGCTACATCTGCCGCTAATCTAATGCCCAAACCCCCCAATTTCACTGGTAGACAAGCTTGCAGCCATGAAATTCCGTTCATATTGACATTAGTGATTATTTCCAATCCTTGTTGAATTATTTGGTCAAATTTTTTGAGTTCTAATGTACCATATTTCCAAGCTTCACATGATCTGAGGAGATATAAAAGCTTTGGTAAACTTAAACAATTTTTAAGAATAAAAAATCCATGATGAGCATGGAGATCATGCAGGCGTTGTACCAGGAGATCAATCTTATTGATTTTTTTATTCAGTGCGGATGGTATCCCCTCTGGAAATAGTGGTGAACCCAACAAAGTAAGTTCGCATGCGCTCGGTAGAATTATATCGGGAAATTTCTTTGAAATTGATTTCAATAATTTTTCACGTACGACAGGATCTTGACTTTTAATGTAAATTTCACATTTGTGCATGTTTAGTGACAAACCAAGTGATTCACCCGCAGACATAACTTTTTCTAAGTCTTCTAAAACCACGTCAATGGGACCACCTAATGAACCATCATCTAGGTACCATAGATTTAAGGGACTTTTTAGAGATTGAATCAATTTGTGTAAACTTATACAGAAAAGTAAACTTCCCATTGGGTCACCTTGTTGAACACCTCGTGCAGATAAGATTGTGTCTCCCTGATATAGCAAGTAAGATGGCTCTTTATACATTTGGCAAATAAAAGCAAAGAATTGAGGGAAGTATTCTTTCACTTCATCTAACAATTTATCACGAAATATTTCATTATAAGCGTTTTTAAAATCCAATTTCAATAAAATTTCATCCTCCTTATCATTGATATCATCTAAAAAATGTCTAGTCGCGTGAACCACTATCTCACTTCCATTTGGAGTGCCGTATCCTAACTGAGTGGGGCGTAACATGTTTCCAAGTGGTATCATCAATCTTTTGCTGATAATCTTACCAAGCATTCTACGAATTACATTACCTACAGCAATAGGTCGAATATTGCTATCTTGTTTCAATAGAGCAGTTAGACTAGCACCATAAAGTATTGAGCACACTGTTTCAGGTATAAGACCCCTCATTCCCAGGGTAAGAAGTTTGGCCAAAGAAGTCAGAAGGTTTTCAGCCGATTGTTCAGTGGTCCCATGCATCATGTCTTTTAAATGTTGAGGCTTCAGACCGTCAATCCCTCCTGAAGATCCATTGGGGAAACTTCTTATTGCATTTAATGTTTCCTTGACGGTGACATCTGGTTCAAAGTCAACATTCTCTGGTGTGCTTGGGTATCGAGCCGAAGATTGAGCATCTGGATGTTTTTCTTTTAAAAGACGAAGAACATCAGCAGATTTGGGAGCTACTGTGTCACCAGAAGAAATCACACGTAGCGCTCCTTTCACATCACCATCATTTATTTTAGATTCTACAATTTTTCTGATGTTGTTTTCTTGATCATGCTTACTTTTTAAATTCTGGTTTGGATACGGGATACCATTTCGATTTTCAATATTTCTTTTAACTTGAGTGGTCAGATTTCGGTATTTGGAATCGTGATTCGGCTTTTGTAAGGCAGAGTAAGGAAGCAAGTTTTCCCAGGATTTTGGGTCATTATTCTGAAGGCACTCGTTGATTAGTTCTGTGTATCTTGAAACAGCTGTTTGTCTCGCACCTTTTGGAATTCGGTTCAAAACTCGCGTATTCTGTCTCACTGATTTTAATCGTTCAACAAAAGATTGATTGTTCTCGGGGATGCTCTCTGGTGTACTATTTTCAGCACAAGAAGCTTCTTTTGATCTGCAGGGTTGAGGTTGAGATTGACGAACTAAACACTTTTTAGAATCTCTGTGCATTTTCAGACCATGTTTTGTCACTGTTACAACACCACATAGATCACATTCAAAATAACCTTTACTATTTGGTTCCATAGTATAAAAGAAAAATTAAAAATAGAATTAAAAGAATGTTGAAATTTGTATTGGAAGTTTGAAATTTCTAAAATTTCAGATTTATTCAGGAGCGAAAGTTTTAGATGTTACTCCCTTATTCTCGTTGTTATATTCGTTATACACAAATCTGACCATTTGTGTATTGTTATTATAGACTGGTTGGAGTTCCACAAGAGAAACACTAATTATCACACCAACCCCTATTTAGATCTATTCTATTTGGTTTTAACGTCCTGATTTGAAGTAGTCTGGCTACTAATTTGTCTAACGGTTGAACATTTTCTTATAAAAACCAATGCTTGGTAGTCAATGTGGTTATAATGAACAATCTAGCAAGTAGATCCATGATCTGTGGAACAGATCCAATCCAATGCTTGAAATTTTGTCATTTATTTGACTAAATGACCACATATTATTAAGACTCCTAGAGTTAGCTGATAGGAAATTCTTTGAGTATTAAACTCACCTTGTGAGCTACCTTCCACTAGAGTATTATTATTATTATTATTATTATAAGATATCCTCACAAATATTTAACCACATAATATTTTTCCCTTTTCTATCTTCAGCACATTTGTCTGTCCCACCGAGATCATTGCATTCAGTGATTACATTGAAGAGTTCAACAAAATCAATGCAAGTGTGGTGGGAGTATCTTGTGACTCTCATTTCACTCATTTGGCCTGGATCAACACACCTCGTAATGTAGGTTTTCCAAAAAGAAACAAGCTTTTGCTTAACCATATCAAAGAGCATATTACTTCCGTGAAATTTATAATATTAGAAATTGGAAGTATTATTATGTTTGTTTTTATGCATAAAAAAATATTTTTTTGCTCTGATTTTTTTTTTATCTCATGGTTATTGCGGTTTTATAATTGTAATGGTCCTTTAGTTAGGGAGACCAAGAACACACTATTCAATGGAAGGACAAGTCATTTATCTAGTAAGATTCCAGAATTTCAGGCAGTTTTTGAGGGAAAAAAATTAACAGTGAAAAAAGACCGTTTATTTATTTTACATTTTTTTTTTTTTTTTTTTGAGAATATAGTAATAACTAACATTTATATGGTTCTAAAAAATACATGTTTTGTTCTCATTTTAATATTTTCTGTTGTTAGCTTGCTTGTTAGTTTTAAAAACTTTTTAAACTATGGTTGATTCCTGGAATTGGACCGCGTTGATTTTGTTCCTTTTTTTCTTCTCTCTCTTTCTCAATCTTCACAACCTATATTTTGTTGTATTTTCTTATAGGTGTAGTTATAATTTATTTTTTAAGAGGAATCATCAGTGTCTAAAAATTGGGCCTGCTTAGTGTAGCCAATATTTTTTTTTACCAAAGACTTTTTCATTTTTGTCCCAACTAGAATTTCATCTTATGCCATAAAAATAAAATAAAGAGATAAATAAATAATGTATCTTTTAGGTAATATTATCAGATAAGCCTCCTTGTTAATATTAATTAATTATCAATTGATTTTCCTTTTTACTGTACATCATTTTATTCAATAAAATTAATGTTACTGCTCAGAAATAATGTACTCTAATTTACCAATATTATTCATGACACGTCACTAGCACACAAGTGCAGGGCGTTACTTTGTTATTTTTCTCTTGCCCAAACAACATTGCTTATCCACAACCACAAGTTGCTGAAAAGATGTAAATTATATCTGAGCGCAACATTTTACAAATTGTTGAAAATAATAATAATATCATCTTTCTTCTTACAGGATGGAGGACTGGGTGATCTCAAGTATCCTCTTCTTGCAGACTTCAAGAAAGAAATTGCCACATCGTATGGTGTTCTCATAGAATCTGCTGGCATTCCATTGAGAGGTAATAATCATCATTATAAAAGGGTGCCATATGTGTGAACCATGGTAACTATCAAGACAGTGAAGAACAGAGTAATCAATAGAATTTCTATCACTGACTTTCTAAGAATGTTGATAATTAATAACAAGGGCCTCCAAAACGATTTCAATAAAAAAATCTAGAGGTAGTCTCTTCTTTTTGTTGGAAAACATTACCAAACAAGACATATACTAATTATCTTAATTATTATATCCAATTTTCACAAATACATCCCATTTTTCCAGCAGTAAGACCAAGATATATTGTGTGGTTAAAATAACAAATGGGAGGATAACTTGTCATGTCCCAGCTGGGTTTTGAACCCCCGACCGCTTGATTACCAGACAGACATCTCTGGGACAGGTACAATATTGTGAAGTGATGTAGTTATGTTTGGGGGTTTAATGTACCTTTCAACTGCTAAGGTTATATCGAGATGGACTCCATTGGTGCTAATCATTTTACTAGTCACCCAGACTATCAGCCTTCCAAGTCATTACCTTTTTTTTTAAAGGTAAAGGTTAGTGTGCCCCGGAACCGCTTTGGCATTATTTCAGGGCACTTTACCTTTACATCCATGCCATTACGGAAACAGAAAATTTCGGTCAGAAATTTCCGCTCCGGCCGGGATTCGAACCCGCAACCTCCGGGTCAGTAACCAATGCTCTTAACCACTGAGCCTTGGAGGTCGGCTCCAAGTTATTACCTAACAAGAACTGGAGTATTCAATATCAGAAAAGTTTTTTTACTTTCCTTATCCTATAATAAGGAAAGTATATTGTATTCGTCGAAAATTTGACCTACCCAGTTTTTCACATTTCTGGACGAATCATAGCCTCAGGATACCAAAAAAGTGGTTTTCAGCCATTGGTCCGTGCGTCTGTCTGTGTGTCTGTGTGTAAACAGGATATCTCGAGAACGGTAAGAGCTAGAGACTTGAAATTTGGTATGGAAAAAGATTTTATACACCAGACGGACCACGAAACTTTTGGTTGAAATCGGCCGCATCCCACGGCCGCAGGGCCCCAAAAATTGGCCGCAACCGCAGCTTCTTTGAATTGGTAAAAGATACAAGAAAAGTAGAACAACATTTTCTCGGATTAAAAAAATAATAGGGGTTTACTCTCATCATTTTTTTGATATCTTGAACTTTTTGGAACCCAGCCCCAATTTATCGGTATTTTGGGCGGACCCGCTTGGATTAAATTTTTTATTATTCACCCTTGATGAGGGTTGCGACATATCAAATCGAATGATCTTGAGGTGCTGATTACGAATTAGGCACTGATTTTTAACTATCTGTTACCGTTGAGTCACCAGTGGCGGAATTCGACTTCTTTTTGGGGGATAAGGAAAGTCGTGTGATGTTTACACCAGATTTTTTATATAAGTTATCATATTTGTGTTAATCACCTTCGTGATATCACAACTACTCAAACTCGCTTTACTAAATCTACGCTGAAACCGGGACTTGAACCACCGACCTCCAGGTTACAAGTCCGCGCCTTATCGATCAAGCTATTGAGGTCGGTATTCAATATCAGTACGTTTAATGTTAACATGAGAAACTACCATTGAGTTCCAACCCAGCCGGGACACGACAATTTATCCTCCCATTTGGGATTTTTACCACATAATAATATGTCTTGGGCTTACTGCTGGAATAATGGGACTTTAATAGTCCTAATCGGGCCGTATAAATAACCTCTTCCTTCCCAATGTGCATCTGAATGCACATTTTTTTGGTCTGTGGTAAAGATCCGTTCACATTAAAGATTAAAATCAACATGAGTTCAGAAAAGTGTTTGTGCATTTGAATGCACCTTGGGAAGATACCATTACAAACTCTATATTGCGATCGGGAAGATATCACTACTCAGAAAATGTGCATTTGGATGCACATCGGACAGGTACCACTACAAATGATAAAAGCGCTTGGGAAGGAAGAGGCTATGACAATATTATTATTATTATTGAGTGATTCATGCATTATTCCAGGCCTGTTCATCATTGATGACAAGGGAGTGCTGCGTCAGATAACAATCAACGATCTGCCAGTGGGCAGATCAGTGGAAGAAGTGTTGCGACTTGTGAAGGCTTTCCAGTTTGTTGACAAATACGGTGAAGGTAAGAAAAAAATAAACAAATATGGTGAAGGTAAGAAAGAAATAAACATAAACAAATATGGTGAAGGTAAGAAAGAAATAAACATAAACAAATATGGTCAAGGTATGAAAGAAATAAACATAAACAAATATGGTGAAGGTAAGAAAGAAATAAACAAATATGGCGAAGGTAAGAAAGAAATAAACAAGTATGGTGAAGGTAAGAAAGAAATAAACAAATATGGTGAAGGTAAGAAAGAAATAAACAAATATGGCGAAGGTAAGAAAGAAATAAACAAGTATGGTGAAGGTAAGAAAGAAATAAACAAATATGGCGAAGGTAAGAAAGAAATAAACAAGTATGGTGAAGGTAAGAAAGAAATAAACAAATATGGTGAAGGTAAGAAAGAAATAAACAAATATGGCGAAGGTAAGAAAGAAATAAACAAGTATGGTGAAGGTAAGAAAGAAATAAACAAATATGGTGAAGGTAAGAAAGAAATAAACAAATATGGCGAAGGTAAGAAAGAAATAAACAAGTATGGTGAAGGTAAGAAAGAAATAAACAAATATGGCGAAGGTAAGAAAGAAATAAACAAGTATGGTGAAGGTAAGAAAGAAATAAACAAATATGGTGAAGGTAAGAAAGAAATAAACAAATATGGCGAAGGTAAGAAAGAAATAAACAAGTATGGTGAAGGTAAGAAAGAAATAAACAAATATGGCGAAGGTAAGAAAGAAATAAACAAGTATGGTGAAGGTAAGAAAGAAATAAACAAATATGGTGAAGGTAAGAAAGAAATAAACAAATATGGCGAAGGTAAGAAAGAAATAAACAAGTATGGTGAAGGTAAGAAAGAAATAAACAAATATGGTGAAGGTAAGAAAGAAATAAACAAATATGGTGAAGGTAAGAAAGAAATAAACAATATGGCGAAGGTAAGAAAGAAATAAACAAGTATGGTGAAGGTAAGAAAGAAATAAACATTAACAAATATGGTGAAGGTAAGAAAGAAATAAACATAAACAAATACGGTGAAGGTAAGAAAGAAATAAACATAAAACCCTCAGAAACAGAGTATCCTAGATCAAGCAAATAAAAGTGTGAGGAATTAATATTATTTCCAAGTATATCGATGAATTTAATATCATAAGCATAGCGTGTAGATTTAAGAAGTGTGGAAACGAACCCCAGTTGCATGGAAACGCCACATAGCGCGACACCATCGCAAAGGAGTAGATTATTTCTCGTGGTTTATTTATGTTTATGTTTACATTTGATACGGGTGAGGGACGAGGAGAGGAGACTCCTTTGCGATACTAGCGCTGAGGATGCCACATAAGCCGGCGGGGGGTGGTTTCCACACTT
This sequence comes from Bactericera cockerelli, assembly GCA_024516035.1. Classification (NCBI taxonomy): domain Eukaryota; kingdom Metazoa; phylum Arthropoda; class Insecta; order Hemiptera; family Triozidae; genus Bactericera; species Bactericera cockerelli. The sequence goes on along the minus strand of CM044964.1, from coordinate 30,185,467 downwards.
CTTATTTCTACACGCTATGATCATAAATATGGTGGTGTTATAGTTTTTTTTTTTAATTGTTCCTTGGATGGATACATATAAAATAAATAAATATTTTTAACATATTGTAAACTTCCGAAGCAATTTTCATTATTGACAAAGAATGTAGTCACCGTGGCCGAGTGAGTTAGCGCACTAGGCATTGCTCGCCCGGTGACCTGAGTTCGATTACCCGCGGAGCAGGAATTTTTCTGCTCCGTACTTGGATGTTCGGGGTCCACTTATACCTCGTGAGCAAACTGAGTAGTTACTTGTATGAGTAACGACCAGTGGCGGCATTACCAGAGTAAAAAGAAATGAATGTAATAGAATAATAATTCGAAAAGTAAAGGAGGCTCTTAGTAATGCTGCGCTACTCACAAAAATTGTGAAGAGGCTTTGAGCTTCACCATAAATAAAACCATACATACCCATTCTTGGCAGAGAATGCCTAAGGCTTTAACTTCGCCCCGGATTACAAAACAATTGTAAATAAAAATTAATATTGATCTTTATTATTTGTTTATTTTTTGTACATACTTCTAAGTTTTTTTCATATAGTAATGCTTTTTCTTTGTGTTATTATGTCACAATTTTAGTGGGTAGCGCAGAATCATAGGACTTTACCACTTTAATTTACAATATCTTGTATTATTTTTTTGCCTAAGATTCTGCCACTGGTCGCTGCTTCACATTAAAGCAGCTACTCATTTTTCCTCACGAGGTATGAGTGGACCCCGAACATCCAAGTACAGAGCAGAAAAAATCCTCCACCGCTGGGAATCGAACCCAGGTCACCATGTGTGCAATGCCGAGCGCGCTAACTCGCTCTGCCACAGTGACTACTTAGTTTTTTTTATATATAATTTATTGTTATTAATTTTTTGTTGATGATTGTTTAGTAAAAAAAAAAAAAATAATAATAATAATAAAATTCTGATTTCAGTTTGTCCTGCCAATTGGAAACCCGACTCCCCAACCATAAAACCAAACCCTGCCGAGTCCAAAGAGTATTTCAACAGAATGAACAAGAAGTGAACACTGAGCATGCAGCATGAGAAATGAAAAAGAGCTATCTTGATAACTTTAAATAAAAATGTAAGCTTTCTAAATAGCTTTGAAAAGAAATACTCGCCATGTGGAAGATATGTGGTTATTGAACTAGATAGCCTGAAATGTCTGCACTTGTGTGTATTGTGTTCCCTTTTACTTTCAACATGGCGCATGGATAGAGGAACGTCTATTTTCAAAAATGGTCTCATTTAGTATTCAACGAAAGAGGGAGATGAGTGTCTTATGGATAAATAATTATTGTGTTTATTGTGTGAAAAGGATTTCTTCTGCAATCTAAAATTACTGTGATCTTGGGTTTAAAATTTAATCAACAAAGAGTATTCTTACCAATGGGTTCTTTTCTTTCCTTAGATATTATTGAGAGACCCTGATTATTTCCCCAGTACCCTATGGGTGAGAGTTTACGGTGATGGTAATCACTATGTTGTGTTTAACTATTGGTAACTTCGAATTAACTTCAATATTCTAGGTTATACTTAATAATAAAATAAATACAGAAAAGTTTTCATATTGCATTTTATAATTTATCTGCTATGTTGTCTCATTTATCTGAAGTATCTGAAACGGTGAAGACTGAATAAAATGTTGTTGTTGTAGCCAGCTTGGATACAGCTGGAGGAGGAGTGATGGTCTTCAGCCAACTTTATTTCTAAGTTGGCTCGTCCTGAACCACATATTTCTATGTGCGATCAACCATCATCATGAGGACTTGAATAAAATATACTGCAATAGTCCAGTGGTTATATGGTTAACTAATTATTATAATAATTTGCCCGGTAAACGGGAGTTTATTAAAACCCTTCAAGTACTGGCGTTACATATATGTAACACGAAACACGTGTCAGCACATTTCTTTTTAATATTAAAAAAAATATAATAGTACTCATATAAAACGTTTTTTAATGATTCATAATATTCGGTTCAACCTATGGTCACAGAAAGTTCACTGTTAAAAATATGTAACGCCAGGACTTGACATGTGCAGTAGAAAAATAGAAAAACTATAAAAATAGTTTTCGGACTTGCAGGGTAATATTATTACCAATTGTTTTTACGTCGATATACAGATATCAGGGAGTTTAAAACAAAACACGAAAACCGTCTAATCAGTTCCTCTTACTTTTTCACTGACCCCAGGCTATGAAGAGATAAGTGAATTGACCCTTTTCTATGTACGTTACCAGTGTTATCAGAACTGATAGTAGAACAGTTAGAACTGAATCAGGCCAAAGCACACAATCATTCTCATTTGTATATCATAACTGGTGTTGTTATGATATCATAAAATCTGATTTATACAAAATTATTTTAGAATCCTTTTAGGAAAAAGTATCCTACATTCATAGAATATAGGAAAAATCTTTGATTTTTTAAGTGTGTTTAAAAGAGGTAAGTTAGTGTTACCAAGTGTTGAGAATTCTTATAGAAATTCGGATCATGGAAATCGAAATCTACTTTCACCTCTGGTACCCTCTACTATTCTGCTGCACTCTTGCTAACGCCGGGATAGTGGAGCGCTCTGCCAAGAAAGAGGTCATTGTCGGAGCCCCGGCCAGTGTGAATGAGAATGATCCTGCTGTCCTGGAAGCTTCCCACTTCGCTGTCAACTCCATCAGTGAAGGCTCTGGCTCTGCCAACAAACTGGGGCTCTTCAAGGTGGTGTCTGCCTCCCGACAGGTGAGGCTGTGCTTTATTCGAGTTGATTTTTTTTGCCTATTAACAATTCTGGCTGGGGGACTATAAACAGGGAGTAGACCAGCAGTCTGGCTGGGGGACTATAAACAGGGAGTAGACCAGCAGTCTGGCTGGGGGACTATAAACAGGGAGTAGACCAGCAGTCTGGCTGGGGGACTATAAACAGGGAGTAGACCAGCAGTCTGGCTGGGGGACTATAAACAGGGAGTAGACCAGCAGTCTGGCTGGGGGACTATAAACAGGGAGTAGACCAGCAGTCTGGCTGGCGGACTATAAACAGGGAGTAGACCAGCAGTCTGACTGGGGGACTATAAACAGGGAGTAGACCAGCATTGGCTTGGTTCTGGGGGCCCTTGTCAATTATTAGCCTCCTTGGAAAGTCAGTGGTAGAAGTGCTGAGTGAGTCATTCCTCCACTGTCTGGCTACCATCGTTCTCGATGACGCCACCCTATGATGATTAACAATTTTTAGTTCAAGAATGAGAGAGAAAGAGAGAGACAGAGTATTATTGGAGTTATGGGTAAGGGGGAGAGGGACATGGCATATTCCCTCTTCAGACCATATGAATTACTGTCGAAAGTCCAAATATATCCAAGCGCCCAAAATTATGTATCGTTTCTCTTGAGATACATATTTTTACTTTCCTTCTCCTTTAATAAGGAAAGTGTCGTATTTTCAATACCAATGGTGAAATTAAAATAAAACGAAATCGAGATCACAAATTCGGACTCAAGCAATAGTTTCCCCATTTAAAACAATACGCAAATTCTAGATCTAGACTTAAGTCCACAGAGGTATAAGAAAAGGTCTATTAATTTCACACTAAACACTTCTTTTTTTTTAAAGATGAGTGTTCCATAGCCTTTTTTATTTCGTAGCCATGAAACAGGAGCTACTGTAGACGTTTGTGGTCTGTGTTGTAGCCTGCCCATCCCGTAGTATGCCTCCCCTCTGATGGGCGAGAAGTGACACAATACTTCCCATTTAGGTGCTGGGTCAACACGAGCGCACTGGAAGGTATCCCTTACAAACAATTGTAATTTAATTAAGAATACAAATTTTTGTCGGCACGGGGGATCGAACCCGGGACCTTCCGCATGGCAAGCGAGTGCTTAACCACTGAGCTAATCGTGCGCTCAGTGCCCTGCATAATTATTATTTTGTCCTTTCTAATAATACGAATTACACAATATTACTGCGTGCTTCCTATAAACCCTATGCAATCATTCTGGATTAATAACGAACTACCTTATCCATCGAGCTATAATGATGTAGTGATGTTAGCTCGAGTTACTGAGCGTCGGGTAACTGAAAGATTAGGACCACTGAGATCATATATCATAGAGGGAACCTATCTCGAGTTGAACAAATTTATGCGTCCAACTTTGAACAGCTGATGGTCCCTCTTTCAACAAATCCCGGCTTCTGATTGGTTCAATTTATTTGAATTTTTTGTTTACTTCATGCAGTGGCGGGTATCTAAGCATCCTTAATTTTCACGTCGGATACCAAATCTTATATTACTACATACTAAGTAGAAAATAAGGAACGTAAAAGTGAAAGCAAAGAAGAACTTAACTGATAGGTAAGTATGAATAAAGTAAAAATATTATTTTAGAAGAATTAGGTAGTTTAGGTACCCACTCTTTCGCGAGAGAAAAATTACTACAACTTCGGCACTGATTTTGAAATCAGCTGATGGTCCCTCTTGGACGCAAATCTTGATACATCGGGTTCCCTCTATGTTATATGATCTCAGTGATTAGGACTGACTGAGTGACTGAACTGAAATAAAATTAGGACGGAATTAATAGACATTTTTGTAATACCTCTGTGGCGCTAAATCACGGATTGCGTACTGTGTAAGATAGGGAAAATCGTCACTTACCAACGACTTAAGTTATTGATGTTGTCTATTCATTCCGCCCTTAATTTCACACTAAACACTTATTTGCCCTGCATAATTATTATTTTGCTTCCTATAAACCCTATGCAATCATTCTGGATTAATAACCAACTACCTTATCGATCCAGCTATAATGATGTAGTCAGTAGTGATGTTAGCTCGAGCTACTGAGCGTTGGGTAACTGAAGGATTAGGACTGACTGAGTGATCGAACTGAATCAATTCCTCTCACCAGGTGGTGTCGGGTGCTTTGTACACCATCAAGCTCCAAGCCGCGCGCTCTGACTGCACCAAGGCAGCCCCCAAGCCCGTCTGCTCGGTGCCTGCTGATGCGGCAGACAGCAAGGACCCTGACTACAACGAGTGTACAGTGAAGGTGTGGGACCAGCCCTGGCTTACACCCAGGTTCAAGATCACGTCCCTGAAGTGCAACCGGGAAAACGCCAATGCCACGTAGAAATATAGCACTTGATCCTTTTCTTTATAATAATAAACAGATATAGATAAAGTAAAAAAAAAAAATAATATAAATACAGGGTGTAACAGACTAAATGTAAAATCTCTTAAGAGGTGGTAGTATAGATCATTTCCAACCATTAATGTTCTATAACACTTTTGATTTAACTCAGTGGTTCTCGAGATATTATTTTTTTGAATTATTTTTACAAGTCCCCTGCCGCTCGACAAAGAATGGCATCTAACTCCGTAAATACAGTAGATGAAGCAATAGATTTAACTTTTTCCATAAGATAACAATATTTCACCATTATTTAGACTAGATTTATTCTTAAAAAGTGCACACGTACTGAAAAAAATCAGCAGCAGCGGAAAATTTATCGCGAACATGAAATCCACCTGAAACTTCAGCCGCCATTTTCTCAAAATACTGCCCTTATAAAGTATTGGTTTTATTAATGTAAAAACTTGCTTGAAGTCTTATCTTTCAGAAAATATGACACACTTGATATAAAACTTTCATTTTTTATTGAAACCAAGAGAAACTAAAAAAAAAGTCAGTCAGTACTACTAACTGTACCTACTAGGCTACCATCCTACTTTTACCTAGGGAACTAATTTTTTTCTTCAATTTGACAAATTATGGTTGCCATTTATTTTCCAACGGCCCAAAAGTTTGCCTCAGTAGACTCTTAACTTGGAGGTCACTGGTTCGAGTCTCAAGTATGGCAAATTAGTATGTACGTATCCAAGTATCCATGTATGATACTTTTAGCTGTGGTGCTTCAGAAATCAATATTAATCGTAATTGTTCATTTGTTCATAAGAGGAAAGGGTCTCAATGATAAAATGGTTTGAATGAAATGAAACATAACAATTTACCTACATAGTTAACACCCACAGGTAAAGGTGGTACGATAAATACTGAACATTCATAGGTTGGTACATAGAGGTACAAATTATTATGTTAGTAGGTACCGCATTTTAATAAAACACATGGAATACTAAAATATTAAGGTCAATTAGTAGTCACCGTGGCAGAGTGAGTTAGCGTGCTAGGCGTTGCACGCATGGTGACCTGGGTTCGATCCCCAGCGGGACAGGAGTTTTTCTGCTCTGTACTTGGATGTTCGGGGTCCACTCATACCTCGTGAGAAAAAATGAGTAGTTACTTGTATGAGTAACGACCAGTGGCGGCATTACCAGAGTAAAAAGAAATTAATGTAATAGAATAATTCGAAAAGTAAAGGAGGCTCTTAGTAATGCTGCGCTACCCACAAAAAATGTGAAGAGGCCTTGTGCTTCACCACAAATAAAACCATACATACATACTAAATTTTAAGGTCAATTAATCACGATCGTGGTGTCACAATAGCTCAAACTCGTCTTACTAAATATTTGCCATACTTGAGACTCGAACCAGTGACCTCCAAGTTAAGAGTCCGCAGCCTTATCAATGAATCGACTGAGGCTAACTTTTTGGGCCGTTGGAAAATAAATGGCAACCATAATTTGTCAAATTGAAGAAAAAAATTAGTTCCCTAGGTAAAAGTAGGATGGTAGCCTAGTAGGTACAATTAGTAGTACTGACTGACTTTTTTTTTAGTTTCTCTTGGTTTCAATAAAAAATGAAAGTTTTATATCAAGTGTGTCATATTTTCTGAAAGATAAGACTTCAAGCAAGTTTTTACATTAATAAAACCAATACTTTATAAGGGCAGTATTTTGAGAAAATGGCGGCTGAAGTTTCAGGTGGATTTCATGTTCGCGATAAATTTTCCGCTGCTGCCGATTTTTTTCAGTACGTGTGCACTTTTTAAGAATAAATCTAGTCTAAATAATAGTGAAATATTGTTATCTTATGGAAAAAGTTAAATCTATTGCTTCATCTACTGTATTTACGGAGTTAGATGCCATTCTTTGTCGAGCGGCAGGGGACTTGTAAAAATAATTCAAAAAAATAATATCTCGAGAACCACTGAGTTAAATCAAAAGTGTTATAGAACATTAATGGTTGGAAATGATCTATACTGCCACCTCTTAAGAGATTTTACATTTAGTCTGTTACACCCTGTATATACAAGAAATAAATTTATAAATAGAGTTATAGAAATAGCCGTACATCCAATATGGAAGTTAGGAGTGCCAGAACCAAACAATAATAATAACACTCTTTAGTGGAAGGTAACCACCAGGCGAGGTTAATGCTCAAAGCATTTTCTACCAAATAACCCTCAGAGTCATATTATTATGTGGTTATAAACTCAAATTAATGAGGAAAAATTCATGCACTGGGTGGGAATCGAACCAACGGATCCCTACGCTACCTGGATTACCAGACTAGCGCGTTAACCACTTGACTACCAGTGCACTCTATTAATGAAACCTCTAGAATCTTTTTCTCAAAAGCAATCTCAAATAAAATAAATGGTGTCTTTGGTTCTAATAAAACGCCAATGCCACGTAGAAATAGCACTTGACCCTTTTCTTTATTAATGAAACCTCTAGAATCTTTTTCTCAAAAGCAATCTCAAATAAAATAAATGGTGTCTTTGGTTCTAATAAAACGCCAATGCCACTTAGAAATAGCACTCGATCCTTTTCTTTAGTAACGAAACTTCTAGAATCTTTTTCTCAAAAGCAATCTCAAATAAAATAAATGGTGTCTTTGGTTCTAATAAAACGCTAATGCCACTTAGAAATAGCACTTGATCCTTTTCTTTATTAACGAAACCTCTAGAATCTTTTTCTCAAAAGCAATCTCAAATAAAATAAATGGTGTCTTTGGTTCTAATCTCACCCAGTGCATGAATTTTTCCTCATTTATTTGTATTGGTGACCAAATAATAATAAGACTCTTAGGGTTAGGTGGTAGAAAATGCTTCGAGCATTCTCGCCTGGTGGTTCTCTCCACTAAAGAGTGTTATTATTATCACAGGTAATAGTATTACCAATTGTTAATTAGTATTTTACCTTTTTTAACCAAATATTGTATGAATTTGAAGATCTGAATTATAATATTCCACGTTAAAAATCATTGAGTTCTTATTATTTGACATTTTTTAACGAATGTTCTGAATATTATACGACTGAGTATAAGTTAGTATTGTCATCTGTTTTAAGGCACTATACAGGGTGTCCCTGAAAACATAGCGAACCCTTTCACCACGTCTTCAAGCTAAAATAAAGGTCATTTTATTATATGAACATGGGTGCGGAAAAGGACCCTTATGGACGACTATTGGCATTTATTATAGTTAATTAAGAAAACTATTATCTACAAATAAAATGTATTTGTATTCCATATTAGTAATTTTTCTACATCTCCTGAACAAGCTAAAATATGTTTTCTAGGGATGACGATATTATATCGATAATATCGAATATCGATATTCTGCTTTCGATATATCGATATTTTATATCGATATTAAGGTTCCGATATTATATCGATATATCGAAAAAAAAGACAATATCGAATAAAAATATCGCTATCGGGACTCGGGACATTTTTTTTTTTTAAAGTAGCCGGGAAATTTTGAAATACTGAATTAGTTTGAACTAGTTTGATTAAAGTTGAAGCTTTTATTTATTTTTTTTTTTTTTGAAGATTTTATTATTTTGGTTTATATCAGTAATCAGTATATCTATTATTAGTAATATTATAGTTTAGATGTACCTACATAAACATAAAATATGAGTTTGAGCAATGGCTTCTAATAATAAACAAATGTATATTTTTTGTTCCCGTCGTACATCACAAAAGAGAAGAGAGACAGGAAAGGAGAGAAAGTCAATCATTCCGGGAACGGAAAAATCTTTAGATAAATTTTTGCCCTGGGCGGGAATTGAACTTGCGGCCTAGTGACTCAAAGTTAGATACACTAACCACTGTGCCAACTTAGGCTGGCTTGAAGTCTTTAGACTCCTTTGCAGTTTGCCTGTTATTAATATGTAGCCTTTTCATCCCACATACCGTAGTAAGCAGCATGTTTTATTATCTCATGCGGTTAGCGGTTACCGATATTGAAAATATCGATATTCCCAATATCGATATTCGACCCATCGATAATATCGGATATCGATATTATGGTTTCGATATTATCGATATACCTAATATCGATATTTTCGTTTCGATATTGCAACCCTAATGTTTTCTTCAAAACTCCCAACGTATTGCTGGAAAAATATAAAATGTCGATTGTGTAGATACACCAACCAACAGTGTACAGGTATAGTCCTTCCTGACCTAGTAAATAATAAATTAATGCTTTCGTTCATCTCTGTGAATACTCGCTGATAAATAAATAATCTCTAATCCTGCTGAGAAGAGACAGAATGAAAGATATAAAGTAAACACTAGTGGTGGTGGCTTAGTGCGGGATTGTTTACAAGACAGTGTTTTCCTGTGAATGACTGGAGCTGGGTGTTGGTGATTTGCTGGAATATTTTGCTATCAATAAATGAACAGTTAAATATGGTTTACATAACAATAAGTAGTAGTATAAAAAGTTGATAGACAAATAATATTCTATAGGTGGACTGTTCGGGGTTTTTTTTATTTCTCTCCAAATCAATATTATACTGATTAAGATTATTAGATAAGTAGATTTCACTATCTTATATCTTGCCTTAGGTACAGGACGACTGGACGACATAGCATTTCGTTAGCGTTAGTATTTATTTACACTTTATTGGTAGGACATATTATATACAATACAAATAATTACAAATTAAAATACAATATAATAGAAGAAAAAAAAAAAAAAAGAAAAAAAAATATTTATACATAATAAATGTCCTAACTAAAGGGCGGGGTTATTGCCTATGGCAATCTCTTCCACCCAACCCTTATGTATGTACTATGTCTGTCGGTCTGTTTGTTCCGCAATAACTCCCGAATGGATGATGCTTCAATACTTCAATTTTTTTGTTTTGTTTTGTTTAAATGTTCTCTAAGGTATAAGTATAAGTAGTGCTTTATTTAGACTGTCAGCGCAAGACAGGTAGTCCCATTATGCCAACAGTTTTTAATGGAAAGGTAATGGAATTTTACCAATTATTTTCCCATGGCGGCCTTTCCCGTGTTGAAATTTGAATGGGTGAGTAGAAGAACCAGGAATGTCAAAAATCGAGTTTTCAGGAAAGCAAAAATAAGAATTATTGTCTTATTTTTGCTTTCCTGATGCTAATGAGTATAATAAAATTAAATTTTACATTCCTTGTTATTCGACAAGATTCTCACAACTAGGTACTAATACCGCTAGCAAAAGTGGTCAGTGATTTTGTTACATTCCTAGTTTTACATCAGATTTTTTTTCCGCTTCCCCTACTTTAAAATCGAAAAAAATTATACTTTTAAGGGGTATTTCTCCTTCATATTCACAGAGATGATAGAAAAGAGTACATTCCTTCTAATTCTACGAAGAAAAAAAAAATCGATTTTTGACATTCCTGGTTCTTCTACTCACCCATTCATTTATTATTAGTTATACCTTACCTACTTATAGTACATGCATTCTAGATAAATTGTATACTGCCTTAAAATTGAAATTGGAATTATTAAATTGTAATAAAATTACATAAGAATTACATGAAAGGAATTGATTACCGTGAAATCGAAAAGATGAAAAGCTGGAGTATTATTATTAAACAGATTTAATCAAGTTTTATTTACAAAATAAAGTATATACAATTTACAAGAAACAAAGTTGAAATTATTAAACAAAACTTGATCAAGGGCGGTGCTAATGCCTACGGCATTAATAGCTGCTAATACCAATACCAATACCTAGGTGGGTTTAACGTACTTAGGCCCGTATTTTTGAACAACCCTAAAACAAATTTAGTGTGAGTGGTCCGGATACGCATGCGCAGTGAATCATATCAGCCACAGAGACAGAATTTATTTTGAACTTAAGTCTTGAACGCTTCTCACAAATCTTGAGCGCTGCTCAGCGCATGAGCAGAAAGCAGTCGATCACAACATTTTCCCATTTCAGCCAGAAAGATGTATATATAAATATACATAAACAGCACGTTTCTTTGCATTTCCAATCAGCTGACCCTAAAAATGAATGAAATTTGTTGAAAATCTGAAGTGTCGGAAATCGGCACTTTACAACTGCCGGTGATTTCTCATCGGTATTTTTGAAATTCGTGAAGACACATTATAATATTTTTTGGAAGTGATTTTACTTCCTTAATATTATTGTATTTTATTTATTTAACAATTATATAACCTTTTCAACAAATTTCATAATTATACTGGCGATATTCGAGAATCCAACAAAACGCTAATTTTGCACCGCCAAGAAAGAAAGAAAACCTTTTTTATATACCTACCTACGTATTTACTTTGGGAAGACGAACATCTTTCAAGAGATATCCTTAATTTTGAATGGCCTAATAGAACCTGAAGGACCAGCAAGACATCTGATGAAGAAAAAAGTTTGCTAACAAGTAGTTTGGACAAACTAATTTACAATCGACATGTTGTATAATTATATTGAAAGTTAAATATTTGTCATTATTAATAATATTCTAAATATTAAAAAAAATATTATAACATATGTATCTTTTAATCAAGTATCTGCAAAAAAAAATATTTTTACTGTACCCTCCTCATTTTAGGACAAAGGTAGCATTTACCTATCTTTTTTTTTTTCATATTACGACGGGGGTTTTACCCTGCGATCGTAGGAAACTCACAAACCTTCTACCCACATTAACTTCAGCCAGCCTGGGTTGGGTTGAAATGCCAGCATCACGAAGTCTTCACCTGGACGTTGCTTAACTTTGGTGGTCCCACGAGAACCGGTGCGTTCACAGCGCCATCAACGCTGGCTCTATCTGGTTTATTTGTGATTTTATATCACAACGTATGTCGGTAGGTTGACGAAATTTCAAGTAACATATTCATTTTTTATTCTCGTATGTCACAAGTGGTCGTCTCTACCAATACTCATTTTTTCACACCAGATATTAGTGAACCACGTAACATCCAAAATACAGATATAAAAAAGTCTAATTCCTCCGGAATTCAAACTCAGCTCACTTCAATGTAAGTCTGGTGCGCTAGACCACTCGGACCCTGTGACTCTTGACACCGTCGAGCATAAAAAGTCTTTGAAGGGCTTGGGAAATCATGAATAATGAGTACATTTGGTAGATAACTGTGTAGAAAATAAGTAAAATGTAGAACATTGAAAAGAGAACATTGGATAGTGATAAAACAATGAATTAACATTTTTCTTTATTAATAAATTAATTCAATTATTGAACAATAGATAGCACAGTTTGAGTTGGACCGGGAATAGCTAGCATCAAGATTGTCCAAAATTTAAATGGTCACCCATCCGAGTCCTGAATTCGCTGGACGTTGCTTATCATAATCGACAGAACGAAAACTGGTGAATTCAACGTGACATCGACACTAATATCAAGATTCAACGTGCCTGTGAGATATAAATTGTAGGTACTTCTTTCGCTGAGAAGGCTGAGATCGGAATAGTAATAATTATTTTCAAATTGGCTTCCATCTCGGAAAAAACTTGTTTAAAAACTTAAAAAGGATAAAGAAATTTAAAACTATTAAACAAGAAGAATCACCAGACAAAAATTATTTTTGAAAAGATTAGAAAATGTAAACAATAACACAGATGATTTTCACACAGAGGTGAAAATACCCTCTGTGTGAAATGGGCCAAATTCACAGAAAAATTGTAATTGCTCGTGAGCAAAGAAAATGTTTGCAAGCTTTATTTTTAGCTTTGTGATGTACATATACCTTTTACTTCCATAGAAACAAAAGCTTTTGATATTTGATAAAAGAAAAAACTCTTTATTGTACTCAAAACTTTTTTATTGTAGATGGAAGCAACTCCTTTGGATTTCGGAAGAAAAAGCATTTCCTTCTTTTGAATGGGGCCCAATATTGCGCCTGTGCGGAAACGGCATCGAGCACTGAGGTTATATAACATAGAGGGAACCCGATGTATCAAGATTTGCGTTCAAAAGGGACTATCAGCTGATTTCAAAATCAATGCCGGACTTGTAGTAATTTTTCTCTCGCGAAAGAGTGGGTACCTAAACTACCTAATAAGGGTTGGGTGGAAGAGATTGCCATAGGCAATAACCCCGCCCTTTAGTTAGGACATATGTATATATTTTGTTTTGTTTTTTGCTTTTCCTTGTTTATATTATTAATATTGTCTATTTGTATATTTACCATTATTTGTCTGTATATATTATGTTCTATCTAATAAAGAGTTTCTAAATAAATAAATAAATAAATTCTTCTGAAATAATATTTTTACTATTTTCATACTTACATATTAGTAATTTCTGTCTTTCTTCCTCTTTTACTTTCCTTATTTTCTACTTATTATGTAGTAATATAAGAGTTGGTATCTGACGTGAAAATTAAAGATGTTTAGATGTCCGCCTTTACATGAAGTAAACAAAAAATTCAAATAAATTGAACCAATCAGAAGCCGGGATTTGTTGAAAGAGGGACCATCAGCTGTTCAAAGTTGGACGCATAAATTTGTTCAACTCGAGATAGGTAAGGTTCCCTCTATATTATATGATCTCAGTGGAATCGAGAGATTCATAAGTCACAATTTATATACTTAATTGGCCAAAAAATTTCAAAATCCCGACTGTTGTCCCTAAAGTAGTTTTAGGGACGTTCAAAAATACGGGCCTTAGAATTGAATAGAATAGTATTAGTTCTGTGAACTGTAAACCTCACTCAGATGCTTATTGCTATTCTAACATAAATATCAGTATCTAAGCATCAAGAACTTTAGTTTGAATCCCCACTTGATGGGTTGTGCCAAAACTCCACCAATATCATCTTTGGACAAGAGTTGAGAACAAAGGCAAAGCAAGGAATACTGACTCGACACCAGACGTATGACAACGCGCCATTGCCCTCATTAGTCTAGTAATCTTCTTCTTTTTCTACGTCTTTTCCCACTTGAGTGGGAAAAGTCATTAAAACTCAAATTAATGAGGAAAAATTCGTGCACTGGGTGGGATTCGAACCAACGGATCCCTACGCTACCTGGATTACCAGACTAGCGCGTTAACCACTTGACTACCAGTGCACATTATAAACTAAGATATAGAACATAAATAGTAAGGACCTACTTCTTTTGCATCACTTTAGACAAGTATGTCACTTCTGAAAATCAAGTTGAAATATACTACAATAAATTACAAAAATCTGTAATTTGTTCCTTAAGGCAGTGATGAAAACCTGGAGGTCATCAAGCATGGAACATTTCAGTGAGGTGGTTTGAGTTATAGTGACGTCACTCTTTTAAATAAGACAATTACGATGAAAGCTGTTTAAGAGTTCAGAGCATTTTCTTACTTAACGCCATTGTCCTAATTGTTGAGTCAGAAAAGCACAAGGTTCTTTCCAGAGTTATTCCAACCAATTAAAAATCATCGTTATTTACCTCATTCAAATTCCATCTTATCCTGACTGGCTATGAAAGTGACGGTCTTCGTTTTAGGTGGAACAGTCAACTGTGAAAAGAACAAAAGCAGTACAATTTCGTTAGGACAAAGTAGCCTAGTAGAAATCGACAAAATATCATAATAATATCGCCTTATTTATACTGCCCGACTAGGACTATTAAGTCCCATTATTCCAGCAGTAAGCCCAAAATGTATTATTATGTGGTAAAAATCCCAAATGGGAGGAAAAATTGTCATGTTTCGGCTGGGTTTCGAACCCGCGGCCTCTGGATTCACAGAGTACCGCCTTTACCACTGAGCTACTGGAACATGTGAAGTATATGTAAATATGTAAAGCTACAATTGATTTTCGAAGATTGATCATTTTTTCCCCCAACACAAACCATTCTATGTGCGAACAAATTCTACCCCTTGAGTCTCTCAATAACAAATACATATAATAACAATATTACCACTTATTGAAGGTAATCACTAGGCTAGGTAATTGCTCAAAGCATTTTCTTCCACCTAACCCTCAGAGTCTTATTATGTATGTATGGTTTTATTTGTGGTGATACTCAAGGCCTCTTCACAATTTTTTTTAGGAACACAGCATTACTAAGAGCCTCCTTTACTTTTCGAATTATTCTATTACATTAATTTCTTTTTACTCTGGTTATGCCGCCACTGGTCGTTACTCATACAAGTAACTACTCATTTTTCCTCACGAGGTATGAGTGGAACCCGAACATCCAAGTACATAAAAATTAATGCACTGGGTGGGATTCGAACCAACGGATCCCTTCACTACCTGGACCTGGATTACCCGACTAATGCGTTAACCACTTGATTACCAGTGCATACTGTCTAAGATTGGGAAAACCTAATATTTTGTTTGTTAATTTTGTCCTAATAATAGCACAATGGTCCTATAAGATTACAATCATGTCTTGAAAGACACCATTACATCAAAAATGACATCACAAATTTAAAAATCAATGCACTGGGTGGGATTCGTAAAAACAAATAATGACACTCTTTAGTGGAAGGTAACCACCAGGCGAGGTCAATGTTAAAAGCAGTTTCTACCAGAGTCTTATTATTAAGTGGTTACAAACTCAAATTAATGAGGAAAAATCCATGAAAAAGTCCTGGGATTCGAACCAACAGAACCCTGCGCAACCTGTATTACCAGACTAGAGCGTTAACCACTTGACTACCAGTACACAGTCACCATACATCACTTACCCCAGGAGGGTTGGTATTGTTGGACAGAACTATCATCTTCTGACCTCCAGGCTGAGATGGGTTAGTCAGTTTCACAACTTGGGGTTGATTGGGTGTCATCTGAATCTTCTGAGCTGTGGTCTGGAAGATGTTGATAGATTGAAAGTTTATAATAATAATAATAATATCGCCTAAGACCTGTCGGAAATGAAAATACCTGAGGAATTTATTGATGATAGAAAACAGTTCAAAGCAATAATTCAAGATTTTAAAGGATTCAGAGAAAAAGAGAAGAAAAAAACAGGAGCTCCATGGACTGAAGAAAGAAAACAGCAACACAGAGAAATAATAAAGAAATATTGGGAGGAAAAAGAGGGGAAGAAAAATTGACAAAATGTTTATTATTATTTACCGTGGTCCTAGTTGGCCAAATTCGAAAAAAAAAAAAAATCGCCTTATTTATACTGCCCGATTAAGACTATTAAAGTCCCATTATTCCAGCAGTAAGCCCAAGACATATTATAATGTGGTAAAAATCCCAAATGGGAGCATAACTTGTTATGTCCCGGCTGGGTTTCGAACCCACGACCTCTGGAATCCTTGGATTCACAGAGTGCCGCCTTTTACCACTGAGCTACCGGAACAGATTCAGATTAAATTCAAGATAAGCCAGACTGTCCCTCAAGTCGGGCTATAGCGAGCTGTGATTGGTTGAAACTCCGACTTGAGGGAGGGGCTTATCTAACACTAGCTGAATCCTGACACTTTGTCCCCCATCACTGGCTCCTTATTTAGATCTTTTAAATTTTTTTTCTTCCTATTGTAATTATTGTAATTATTATAGCAATCACCTTTTTTAATGATAATAGTTTATTTATTTATTTTCTTTATAAAGAAACATTTATACAAAGGTACTTCTCCTAAGCTTTGAAGAGCTCCTAAATTTTAAAAGGAGAAGACTCAGTGCTAAATTTGGAGTCGTTTGGTCGAGTCTTTTGGGTAGCTCTGTGGTAAAGGATTTGAACCCGCCACCTCTATGAATGCAGAGGTCGCGGGTTCGAAACCCAGCCGGGACGTCATAAGTTTTCCTCCAATTTGTGTTTTTACCACATGATAGTACGTTTTGGGCTTACTCATGGAATAATGGGACATAATATATTTTCTATCCGTCCAAATTGGATGTAATAGTTAAGAGAATATTATTATTATGTTTACTCGAAAGCCTCAATTCGCCATGTATTTGCAGCTATGCTACTTTTCAATCATTTTTCATCACAATTGGATCTAGCAATGAAATCCTCTCACTATAAAATACTATGTAAGGAGATGCTAGGATTAGTACCAACTTGATTTTATTGTTATCATTGTTTTTTTTCTTCTCACTATCTTAACTTTTTCTCATTGTTCTTGTAAGTGGAGCTTGTAAAATTGCTTTGTTGGAATCATCATAGGGTGGCGCCATCGTGAACGATGGTAGCCAGACAGTAGAGGAATGACTCTGCACTTCTACCACTGTCTTTACAAGGAGGCTAATAATTGACAAGGCCCCCAGAACCAAGCCAATGCTGGTTTACTCCTTGTTTATAGTCCCCCAGCCAGACTGCTGGTCTACTCCCTGTTTATAGTCCCCCAGCCAGACAATAAGCTAGTCATAAGTGTTTTTTATAGGCTAGTCATAAGTGTTTTTTTTTTAATAATTCTAGTCATAAGTGTTTAGTATTATTGTGTTTTTTTTTATTGTAAAAATGGACATAACTCGTGAACTTGTAAAAAAAAAAAAAAAAAAAAAAAAAAAAAAAAAATATATAATTATATATATATATAGATGTAAAAGCAGCACTTTCGACACTACATATAGGTTTGCAGCAGTTTCGACAAATCAGATTAAGGGATCCCAAACCATGGAATTCTTACATGTAGCAGCAGCATTTTGGACATGTCCAAAGTGCTTTAAAATACACTAGCGGGTTACACCCGCCGCTTCGCCAACCCATCAAACACACACAACGCTCACACATCACACCATACACACACACCACACCCAGACACACCCACACACATCACACCATACACACATCCACACCCACACACACCACACACACACCCACCCACACACATCGCACCATACACACACCAAAACACATCACACCATACACACACCTACACCAGCACACAAACCCACACACACAAACACACATACACACCCACACCCACACACACCCACAAACACACCACAACACACACACCACACACAGACACACACGTGCTGGCACTCTGGCCCAAACCAGGCTTGGTGAGGTTATTATGGCAAACAGGTTCTTTAGTTTCCTGCGAATGGTAGTTAAAATCTCCGTCGTTATAATATGATCATCCAGTTGAAAGCGACGTTAAACCAACAAAAAATATACGAGTTAAGCAACGTCCACCGAGGTGAAGACTTCGAACCTTTTTTATAGTCAGCCATTAGATCGTGTAACTGAGACGTCTTGGATTCGATACCGCATCGTCTCATATTTTTTAATGTTTAACGATATAATAATAATAATAAAAGAAATGAGAAAAATAGGCATAAAAGACCGCCTAAATCACCCACCGGATCTGAGGAACTTGGTTAATTCTTGATCCGGATTGGATTGAACGGAGGACATAATTGTACATTCATTTGCAGTTATAACTTTTCCTCTTGAATACTTGTCACAATAATAATAATAATAACTCTTTATTGACAAGAATAATATTGACAAAGGGCGAGATTATTGACTGAGGCAATCTCTGCCATCAAACCCATGTCTTTGTGAATGTAACTTCACCCAGACTTATATTGAGCAGTCTTAGGGCTCAGGTTGGACTTTCATTATAAAGATTTTTAGAGATTCTTTTGTTACGGCTGTGTTACTCAACCTCAGACAGCCATTCTGTTTGGGGCTATATACGAGCATACAATACAATACAATCCTACAAGAATGAGACAGAGTCCCTTTACTCTCACAGTCTAAACAAATCTCACAGTCTCATATTTATTGCTGAAAAACACAGAGAAATGAATAATTATTTACAATGAACTTTGTTTTAAAAAAAAATAAATTAGACAATACATAAAACATCCATACTTATTAAAGAAAGTTTCACTCACTGACTGACTCACTGATTCATCACTGTTTCTCCGAACTGGTAAGTCCTAGGAAGCTGAAATTTGGTAGGTATAAGCTTTGTCTTATTGTCTAATAGATGTGCACTAAGACGGGATTTTTTCAAAATTCTCACTACAACACCTGCCATTGGGGAAAAAGGATTTTTCGCTTTCACCGCTATTTCTCCGCACGGCCATGCCTCGGCCCGCAAAGCGGGCGACAGTCCGCTAGTAATAGATAAACGTACGTACACAAACACAGTCACATACACACAAACACAGTCACATACACACAAACACAGTCACATACACACAAACACACACACACACACACACACACACACACACACACATTCACTCAAAAGATACTTGCTGACACAAGTGAGGGCGGGAGAGGGTCATTATTATGATTTTTTCAGTTTTCCTCTAACTACTAAACGCTAGGAGGTGAAGCAAAAAAGTACAAAATATAATAGTTTCAGAATATGTGGTATGCCGGGAATGCGTCTATTTTGATACTAAGAAAAAAACAATATGACGCGCGATAACCAATAGCAATAACATCGCCTGGTGGTTGGTTACCTTTCACTAAAGAGTATATTATTTTGATATTGTCTTTAGTTCTTTTGACCTTTCCAGTTTTACCATGACTATAAAAACTAAATTTTTGGCAATGAATTTTAAATATAATGCTAAGTACCTATTTGTTTGTGGTAAAGGAATAATTCTGGGGAAACAAAAATTAAGATTTTTGGGGTGCAGAAGCACAATTGAGGAGTTTTCTTCTCAAGTCAACTTTTAAAAATCATAATACATTTTTCGGATTATAGATTTCAGATTATTATTAGATCCGCCCAAATTTTCTGAAACAACACCAAACTTTATATATTCTGCTGAAAGCATTCTCTCGCAATATCTCAATAATAAGTGAAAGAACACAAACTCAGTGTTAAAATACAATGAAGTGAAAAAAATATTTTTTGAATATAACACCTTACTACCGTCATCAGCTCCTGTCGAGAGGCTTTTCAGCTCAGGGGGTCAAATTATGAAGAAATCGTCTTAGTGATTATTTATTTCAAACTTTGGTCATTTTGAAACATTACAAAAAAATAACATGTTCGTTAATTTGGTTTAATTTTCGCAAATGAATAAATTCAAGTTGTATACCTAATATTAAAAAAATAAAAGTAAAATGTGTTTAATTTTTTTTTATTATTAATGTTCAACTCACTGCAGATATTATTATTAGAGGGGTTTTACCATCAGGCATTGGCTATTCCAGCGACTCAGATATTCAACTTGTATAATTCCGTGTCCGTGAGATAGGTATTCATACCTAAATCACGGTGGTGAGAGGATTATATGGACGCCCAGATCCAATGTCCAAGCTCCTTTCATGTCCATTGATTCTATTTGGTTTTAGCGTCCTGACTTGAGGTAGACAGGACGGGGGTTTTAACTTCCATTCGCTGGGAATCATACCAGGTACCCACATCAACCTCGCCCAGCCTGGGTAGGGCCGGAATCACTAGCCTCACATGTTCGGAGGAAACAGAATTTTCTGTGCGAAAATTCTGCTCCAACCGGGAATCGAACTCAGGATCTCTGAACTACGGGCAATAGTCACAACCGTTACGCCATGGAGTCTGGATAGAGAGTCACATTATCCTCAGATATGTATGTGCAGAAGCCACGTCTGGTCAAGCTGGTGATTCCGTGGTGCATCCATTTTTAATTTTGATTTCAGACATTAAATAGCTCAGTAACTTAACAAAGTTATAAAATAGTGATATGACAGCTAATCTAACTCAACTTTACTAAATTAACACTTAGGAAATAAAAAATAAAACAAAACCCCTTCATTTCTATAAAACCTATTCATTGATATAAAACCCCTTACTTGTTTTCGAATATACTACTCCAATGTACTGCATTATTTTTCTCTGAACTTCTCACTTTCATATGAAAAACAGATTTAAAACTGACTCATTTCTGTGTTCTACAAGAAACATACCTCAAAAAAAGGGTCACCTCACCACAAACATAAAAAAGAAGGATAAAGGCCCCAACAAAAACAAAAACCCTGATGTCAATATACCTAATATCCAAGTAAACAATGTTATTTCAAGTACACACATACCTCAAAAGAAGGGTCACCTCACCACAAAAATAAAAAAAAAGAAGGATAAAGGCCCCAACAAAAACATAAACCCTGATGTCAATATACCTAATATATAAGTAAACAATGTTATTTTAAGTACACACATACCTCAAAAGAAGGGTCACCTCACCACAAACATAAAAAAAAGAAGGATAAAGGCCCCAACAAAAACATAAACCCTGATGTCAATATACCTAATATCTAAGTAAACAATGTTATTTTAAGTACACACATACCTCAAAAGAAGGGTCACCTCACCACAAACATAAAAAAAAGAAGGATAAAGGCCCCAACAAAAACATAAACCCTGATGTCAATATACCATGTCAAACAATCAACATATTTAAGGTCCATTTTTGAAAATTTTGGCACCTATCATAGACAAGATGGGAAAATAAATAAAAAATATCAATGTGGACTGGCAGATAAAATCATATATAGATAGGTGCTGCTTATGCAAACTTTATGGTCTAAAATTAAAAAATTAAAAACAAGACACAAAGAAAAAAAAAAAAAAAAAAAAAAAATCTACAAGAAAAATTTAATAGTTAATGGTCTAATTTAATAATGGATAAAATCCCAATGGGATAGGAACCATTGGGCTTAAAATAGCGGACTTCAAAAATTACCAATTCATTAAAAAAAAAATTGAAAAAAAAAAAATGAATAGTTAACAGCAAGATAACCCGTTCTAGGGCATTTTCGAACGAATTATGTATCGTATGCTGTACACAAACTTTGTATTATTGTAGTCTAAATTACCCACTTTTAATATGTATTAGCGGGATAGCGGGCTGCACCCGCTCCACTCAGCCATCACACACTCGCACCACCCACCCACATATCCGCAATCATCATCAGTGTACATTTCAAAATCCCGAGCCAAATCTATCATAGCGGATAATGTAGCAAACTGGCCTATATTTCGAAAATGGTTTTGTCAGAATATGGCAACAAAGGGCTCAAATAAAAGCATGTGATGTTCTCAGATTGCCAATTTTACCTGTACCTAATCGTAAACATTTAGCAAAAAAAGAAAGACATTTTAACTCAAGAAAAAGACCCCTGTGTATAAACGGGTTAACTAATTTTTACCTACTATTTCGATCAGTACGAACTTGTGGATTGTGTGATATACCTGCTTATCTCACATACGAAATTGTATTACTCTAGCTAATACTGTTCTTGAGATATTGAGCAAAACGTTCATCAAAAGTGTTTTTGTCAAAAAAGTGGCACTTGGGTTAATTTGGCAGAAAATACGCGATATTATAAATTCATGTATTTGCCAAGACACTTCTAAAACAGTTTAGTTTGTTCAATTCGGACAAACCGTTCAAGAGATAGGTTTGTGAAATTTTCGAAGATATTGAAAATATCAGGTCAAGTCAAAACTTACGAATAATTGTCGCCATTTTGTAACTCTTGAAGAGATTTTTTTGAATTTTGAACTGAAGCTTGCTGGTGGCAAAAGGAGCCTTCAAGAATGGATTGTAACACAATTTTGCATACCTGGTCTTACTTGAAGGGGTAATATGTTATTTAGACTCTTTCACTAGGCAAATCTCGTTCATGGTACCTTTTTTGAGAAAATTTCCGAGAATATTTTTAATTTCTATTGAAAAAATACACATTTTATGTTCTCATATATTTTTTCTATCTTGAAGTATAACAAGACAGCAAAAAAAGAAAGACTCAAGAAAAAGATCCCTGTGTATAAACGGGGTAACCAATTTTTAACTATTATTTCGATCAGTACGTATTTTTTATTTGTGTTTTATACCTGCTAATTTCATCGACAAAATTTATTATTCTAGTTAATAATGATCTTGAGATATTGAGCAAAACGTTCATCAAAAGTGTTTTTGTCAAAAAAGTGACACTTGGGTTAATTTGGCAGAAAATACGCGATATTATAAATTCATGTATTTGCCAAGACACTTTTAAAACAGTTTAGTTTGTTCAATTCGGACAAACCGTTCAAGAGATAGGTTTGTGAAATTTTCGAAGATATTGAAAATATCAGGTCAAGTCAAAACTTACGAATAATTGTCGCCATTTTGTAACTCTTGAAGAGATTTTTTTTGAATTTTGAACTGAAGCTTGCTGGTGGCAAAAGGAGCCTTCAAGAATGGATTGTAACACAATTTTGCATACCTGGTCTTACTTGAAGGGGTAATATGTAATTTAGACCCTTTCACTAGGCAAATCTCGTTAATGGTACCTTTTTTGAGAAAATTTCCGAGAATATTTTTTATTTGTTTTGAAAAATACACATTTTATGTTCTCATATATTTTTTCTATCTTGAAGTATAACAAGACTGCAATAAAATAAGGAAATTTTAACCCAAGAAAAGACGCCTGTGTATAAACGGGTTAACCAATTTTTACCTATTATTTCGATCAGTACGTATTTTTTATTTGTGTTTTATACCTGCTAATTTCATCGACAAAATTTATTATTCTAGTTAATAATGATCTTGAGATATTGAGCAAAACGTTCATCAAAAGTGTTTTTGTCAAAAAAGTGACACTTGGGTTAATTTAGCAGAAAATACGCGATATTATAAATTCATGTATTTGCCAAGACACTTTTAAAACAGTTTAGTTTGTTCAATTCGGACAAACCGTTCAAGAGATAGGTTTGTGAAATTTTCGAAGATATTGAAAATATCAGGTCAAGTCAAAACTTACGAATAATTGTCGCCATTTTGTAACTCTTGAAGAGATTTTTTTGAATTTTGAACTGAAGCTTGCTGGTGGCAAAAGGAGCCTTCAAGAATGGATTGTAACACAATTTTGCATACCTGGTCTTACTTGAAGGGGTAATATGTAATTTAGACCCTTTCACTAGGCAAATCTCGTTAATGTTCCCTTTTTTGAGAAAATTTCCGAGAATATTTTTATTTGTTTTGAAAAATACACATTTTATGTTCTCATATATTTTTTCTATCTTGAAGACTGCAATAAAATAAGGAAATTTTAACCCAAGAAAAGACGCCTGTGTATAAACGGGTTAACCAATTTTTACCTATTATTTCGATCAGTACGTATTTTTTATTTGTGTTTTATAACTGCTAATCTCATAGACAAAATTTATTATTCTAGTTAATAATGTTCTTGGGATATTGAGCAAAACGTTCATCAAAAGTGTTTTTGTCAAAAAAGTGACACTTGGGTTAATTTGGCAGAAAATACGCGATATTATAAATTCATGTATTTGCCAAGACACTTCTAAAACAGTTTAGTTTGTTCAAATCGGACACACCGTTCAAGAGATAGGTTTGTGAAAATTTCGAAGATATTGAAAATATCAGGTCAAGTGTAAACTTACGAATAATTGTCGCCATTTTGTAAATCTTGGAGAGATTTTTTTGAATTTTGAACTGAAGCTTGCTGGTGGCAAAAGGAGCCTTCAAGAATGGATTGTAACACAATTTTGCATACCTGGTCTTACTTGAAGGGGAAATATGTAATTTAGACCCTTTCACTAGGCAAATCTCGTTAATGGTACCTTTTTTGAGAAAATTTCCGAGAATATTTTTAATTTCTATTGAAAAATACACATTTTATGTTCTCATATATTTTTTCTATCTTGAAGTATAACAAGACTGCAATAAAATAAAGAAATTTTAACCCAAGAAAAGACGCCTGTGTATAAACGGGTTAACCAATTTTTACCTATTATTTCGATCAGTACGTATTTTTTATTTGTGTTTTATACCTGCTAATCTCATAGACAAAATTTATTATTCTAGTTAATAATGTTCTTGAGATATTGAGCAAAACGTTCATCAAAAGTGTTTTTGTCAAAAAAGTGACACTTGGGTTAATGTGGCAGAAAATACGCGATATTATAAATTCATGTATTTGCCAAGACACTTCTAAAACAGTTTAGTTTGTTCAAATTGGACACACCGTTCAAGAGATAGGTTTGTGAAAATTTCGAAGATATTGAAAATATCAGGTCAAGTGTAAACTTACGAATAAATGTTACCATTTTGTAACTCCTTAAGAGATTTTTTTAAATTTTGAAGTGAAGCTTGCTGGTGGCAATAAGAGCCTTCAAGAATGAATTGTAACAAAATTTTGCATACCTGGTCATACTTGAAGGGGCAATAAGCATGCGCGGATATAGGGGGGGGCACGGGGAGCACGTGCCCCCCCAGATTTTTTCGGTAAGCGGTGTTTCTTAAAATTCATTATACCTAATCCCGTAAAAAAAAAGATCTCAATGAGTTAGGGGGGCACGGGCCCCAAAATAATTCCTAATTCTAAGACTAATCCCGTAAAAAAAAGATCTCAATAAGTTAGAGGGGCACGGGCCCCAAAATAATTCCCAATTCTAAGACTAATCCCGTTAACAAAAAAAGATCTCAATAAGTTAGGGGGGCACGGGAACCAAAATAATTCCCAATTCTAAGACCAATAAGAAATAACTAAATAATAAAAATTTCAAATCCACACAGATTGTCCGAGAAACCTGAAATTTTACCTATAGGTCCATTTGGATCAGGGTTCAGCTACACGGGGTAAGGACAAAAAAAGGATAGGTGACGCTAAAAAATCACATTTTTCGACCGAAATTACATTTTTTTTTTTAATTTATCGTGACGGTGCCACGGCGGCGGCGTATCAACTCAAAAAGAGAAAGTTTTAAGCAAGGGTTCAATTTTTCATTTGAGATATCAATCACGAAATTCTGATGAGCCGTTCTTGAGCTACGTTGAGTAAGGACATAAAATGGATGGGTAAACAAAAAGTATTTACGTTTTTTGACCTGAATGACATTTTTTCTCGAAATATGTCGTGATGAACTATCAACTCAAAGCGAGAATTTTTTTGCAAGGGTTGGAGTGTTCATTTGACATTCTGATGAGCCATTCTTGAGCTCCAGTAAAGACAAGAAATTGATACAAAAAATATTGAAATTTGTGTGTGTATGTGTATGTGTGTGTGTGTCTGTGTGTGTGATAGGCTTGCGAAGCGGCTTGCTAGTTAGGTATATTGTGCGATTGTGCCCCCCCAGTACAAGAGGGCTATATCCGTGCATGGCAATAAGACAGTAATGTTGACCATTTCACAAGGCAAATCTCGTTAATGATACATTTTTTTAGAAAATTTCCCAGAATATAGTTTTGTTAATTTTCTGCGGATCACCGCAGTCAAGAAACGTCCAGCTTCGTGATAATCGTGATGCTGGCACTCTGGCCCAAACCAGGATGGGTGAGGTTATTATGGCAAACAGGTTCTTTAGTTTCTTGCGAATGGTAGTTAAAATCGGACATGAATGCTTTAATATACATTGAGCAGCAGCACTTTGGACATGTCCAAAGTGCTTTAATATACATTGAGCAGCAGCACTTTGGACATGTCCAAAATGCTTTAATATACATTGAGCAGCAGCACTTTGGACATGTCCAAAGTGCTTTAATATACATTGAGCAGCAGCACTTTGGACATGTCCAAAGTGCTTTAATATATATGCAGCAGCATTTTTTTGGACATGTCTAAAGTGCTTTAATATAATTATGATATTACTAACTGTTACACCCAGTTAAAAAAGTAATAATATTTGAGGTAATAATTATTATAATGACAGAAAAAAAAAAAATAATAAGAAAATCAGTTTGTCACCGTGATTTATTTTCCAGAGCTACAATTAGTAATAATGTATTTCTAAAATAGAGTTAAATTTCGCTACTGGTAACGCTACTGGTAACCCAACGATAACAGCTTCTATCGAGCTTCGTGATAATCGTGATGCTGATGGCACTCCGTCCCAACCTATGCTGGATGAGGTCGTTTGGGTAAAGTAGTTTTGTTAATTTTCAGTGTATCACCGCAGTCAAGTAACGTCCAGCTTCGTGATAATCGTGATGCTGGCACTCTGGCCCAAACCAGGCTGGGTGAGGTTATTATGGCAAACAGGTTCTTTAGTTTCCTGCGTATGGTAGTTAAAATCTCCGTCGTTATAATATGATCATCCAGTTGAAAGCGACGTTAAACCAACAAAAATATACGAGTTAAGCAACGTCCACCGAGGTGAAGAATTCGAACCTTTTTTATAGTCAGCCTTTAGGTCGTGTAACTGAGACGTCTTGGATTCGATACCGCATCGTCTCATATTTTTTAATGTTTAACGATATAATAATAATAAAAGAAATGAGAAAAATAGGCATAAAAGACCGCCTAAATCACCCACCGGATATGAGGAACTTGGTTAATTCTTGATCCGGATTGGATTGAACGGAGGACATAATTGTACATTCATTTGCAGTTATAACTTTTCCTCTTGAATACTTGTCACAATAATAATAATAATAGCCGAAGACGGGCATACATTTCCTGTTATATAAAACAAGTTCCGTTCAAATTGGACACCAAAAGGTGTCTGAAAGGCTGTCTGGGGTTAAGTAACACAGCCTTAACAAAAGAATCTCTAGAAATCTTTATAATGAAAGTTCAACCTGAGCCCTAAGACTGTTCAATATAAGGCTGGGTGAGGTTACATAAAAAAAACATGGGTTTGATGGCAGAGATAGCCTCAGGCCATAACCACGCCTTTGTCAATATATTTCTTGTCAATAAAGAAATATTATTATTATATCCTTAAACATTAAAGCAAATGTGCTGATGCGGTATCGAATTAAGGACCTCTCTGTTACACGACCTCGTGACTGACTATAAAAAAAGGTTCAAAGCCTTCACCTCGCTGGACGTTGGTTAGCTTGTAATTGTTTTGTTGTTGGTTTAACGTCGCTTTCAACTGGATGATCATATCACGACGGAGATTTTAACTACCATTCGCAGGAAATTATAACAAACCTGCTAGCTTCAATAACCTCACCCAGCCTGGGTTGGGCCAGCATCACGATTATCACGAAGCTGGACGTTACTTAACTTCGGTGATCCGCAGAAAATTAACAAAGCTACTACCCAAACAACCTCATCCAGCCTGGGTTGGGAGGGAGTTCCAGCATCACGATTATCACGAAACTGGACGTTACTTAACTTCGGTGATACACATAAAATTAACAAAGCTACTATCCAAACAACCTCATCCAGCCTGGGTTGGGACCGAGTGCCAGTATCAAGATTATCACAAAGCTGGACGTTACTTAACTTCGGTGATCCGCAGAAAATTAACAAAGCTACTACCCAACAACCTCATCCAGCCTGGTTTGGGACGGAATTCCAGCATCACGATTATCACGAAGCTGGACGTTACTTAACTTCGGTGATACACAGAATATTAACAAAGCTACTACCCAAACAACCTCATGCAAAAATATTCTCTCGTTATGTAGGCTATTCCCGGCCCGACTCAGGCGAGGTGAGGTTCATCTGAGTAACAGGTTGATATGTTTCCTGCGAATGGGGCCGTAAAACTCTTTCGTGTTACAATACATAACCATGAAGTTGAAAGCGACGTTAACGGTTAAATCCGATTTAAAAATATTACTACGATTTATTAATACGATAGGTATTTGCCTAGTGGTACGCATAAATATTATAGTAGGTAGTGCTTTATTTAGACTGTCGGCTTGAAACAAGAAGTCCCATTACGCTAACAGTTTATGCATAGTAATTCTCGATCAGGACTATTGAGTCCCATTAATTTAACAGTAAGCCCGAGACGTATTAAAATCTTCTAAAAATCATATTAATCGGAGGCTAACTTGTCATGTTATCTCGGCCAGGTTGTAGGCCATAGAAAGCAAAAATTAGAATAACAAAATATAATAATGTATCACTTTTAAAATAAATACTTGCGTCTATCAGATGAGATTGGTAAGAACGCAGTACATTGGACTTGTCGAAAGTGCTGGATCGTTATAAGATTTTCTACAAAATAATCTGCCTCGTACGTATCAAATAAACACGGGCAAATTAAGGAGTGAACACATCAAAGGAGAATATTTTGAGACACAATGAAAAACGCCTGTCGAAAGTGCTGCAATCTTATATGTAATACCTGAGGAAACTGCTGCTTTCTTACCTGTCACAGCATCACTTTCGACGCGTCGAAAGTGCTCCGCCTGAAGTCCAAAGTGCTGTTGTGACAGGTAAGAAAACGTCGAAAGTGCTGCTTTTAGAACAATATTATAAGATTAATTCTTGTTTTATAATTCGGCCCCTAGCTACTCAGCCACTCACCACTCTGGCCTCTGGCTGCGGGGGCCGGGAGGAGGTGACGATCACATACTTCTGCTGGCCGCCGCCACTGCCTGGCTGAGTGGGGCCACCACCCCCACCACCCCCGCCGCCACTGCTCAGTATGGCGGGGCGCTGGGACGTGCCCCCGCCGGCTCCTACGCCACTGGACGCCACTCTACTGCTCACACCTGTGGTACAGACGAAAATGCACTCGTGAATGTATTATAATACGTGAATAATAAAAAAAAGACATGTTAAAAAAGAAGACAATACTATTTGCTGCAATCCACTACATACTGAAAAGTACATTGGATTATAATACGTGATAATGAAAAAAAGACATGAAAAAAAGAAGACAATACTATTTGCTGTCTGTCCCGGTAGCTCAGTGGTAAAGGCGACACTCTGTGAATCCAGAGATTCCAGAGGTCATGGGTTCGAAACCCAGCCGGGACATGACAATTTATCTTCCCATTTGGGGTTTTTACCACATAATAATATGTCTTGGGCTTACTGCTGGAATAATGGGGCTTTAATAGTCCTAATCGGGCAGTATAAATAATACGATATTATTATTATTATTGCTGCAATCCACCACACACGGAAAAGTACATTGGATTGCAGTAACTATTAAATATTAAATGAAGAATATGTATGAATATTAAAATAAAATATAATAAAGTTATTGGAAAAAAAAAAAATGATTCACATCGTTTACACTTGGAAATAAATTTTCATCAGTTTTGCATTATTGCTATATTCTGAGATCTTCTACTCAATCACTTGTATCTCCAAAAGTTCTGAACCGATTCTCTTCAAATTTGTTTTTTGTTGTAGAAAATTGTTTTTTTTCTCAGATTTCATGAAAATTCTGTATCCTTGGTTGAAGAACTTATTTTTGCCGTTTTTGGTCCAAATTTTCCGATTTTCCAAAATATAAATCAGAGCACAACAGAGACTTAGTATAGATATAGGGTTTGGTGGAAGAGAAAGCCAAAGGCTTCAACCTCGCCCCTTGGTTCACTACATATTCTATTGTGTTCTTTTTTACTCAGTATAGATGGGGTTCGGTGGAAGAGAAAGCCAAAGGCTTCAACCTCGCCCCTTGGTTCACTACATATTCTATTGTGTTCTTTTTTTTCATGTTATATTTTGTTGAATGTCTCATATGTAGTTGACCAATAAAGTGTTAAATAGTAATAATAATAAAAAAGAATTTCCGGAACCGCTACTTGAAGTAATGTTCAAGTAACAAGTAACTTTAAATGAGAGAGATAGGTTTTTTAGTTGGTGGAAATCCCACTCCCCATGTTTTCCGGGTGTCTTTAAAAGATTTTTCCCCTATCTCTTTCTCAAAATAATAATAATAATGGACCCGCTATGAGCTCACCTGAGTGTAGAACGGTGGAGGTGGGTTGGGTGGCGCTCAGTTGGGCCGAAGCCACCGGGTGCCCCTGACTGGACCTTGCCTTGCTGACGCTCGTGTGAATTTTGGGACCCAAGTATGGGCCGAACTCCTGGCGATATTCTTCCAGATGGTCGGGAGGCGATTTCAGTTCTTTGATAACGGGGGTGAGAGCTTTCTGAAATGATGATGATGGAGAGAAACATTACTAAACAATATACCAGAGAAGTTAAGAAACATAGAAAATAATGAAGAAAGAAGAAAGAAATTCAAATGTTTTATTTGAAGAAGAATAATGAAATATAATACAAGTTAAATTGAATTGGAAAATTTGTTAGAGATAAAGAAAAAAAAAGTAGACCAATTCCCTGAAAGTACACATAGTACTTAGAGGGAAATTTATAAATATTTAAACATTGTAGATAAATAATAAAATTCATTTTCATTATTATTATCAGTGCTATGGCAAACTTCGGGGTTAAGTGGCAGAGAATGCCTAAGGCATTAACTTCACTCCGGATTACAAAACAATGGTAAATATCAACAAATCAAATAAAATCTATGTTTAAAAAAAAAAAAAAAATTGTTCTATTTATCTTTTTTGTATGTATTTTCATGTTAATAATGTATGAGCAATCTAGCGGATAGCGCATGGATCCGTGGAACCGCTCCCACCAAAGCTTGGATTTTTCTTGGATCTCATTAAAATCAAATCAAGACGTTGGTTCAGGAGAATTTTATCATAATTTTCAGCGAAACCCAATCGATATTTCAGTTTTAGATATCCGCTAAATGTGTATTTTGATGAAATCTCAATTGATTGTCGAGCTGTCTCATACTTTTTCATTTCATCAGTTGAGTATGATGGATCCGCTCCCACCAAATCTTGGATTTTTCTTCATTTATTTGTAACAATAGAGTTAGAATTAATGTATGATGATTGTTTTTTAAAACAAAACATTATTTCTAATGGTCTTTCTTAAAAGAAATTCCTACGTGCTGCGCCCATTATTTAGAATTATTGCACCCTCCCTGTTATGTAAAAAAGAATAAAGTGTGAATAAAAAGACGACGAAAAAAATGATTATTTAGAAAAGTTGAAAATTTCACAGCCTTTTTTTTGCCAGTAAACAACAACTACTTTAGAATCTTGTGGTCTCTTTTGTAGCTTACCTATCTTAAAGAATGCCTCCCCTCTGATGGACGATCATTAAAAAAAAAGAAAAAAAAGAGAACCAATCTGATGTGTATGGCTTGGTTGACAGGTAGCTTCTCTGTGCTAGTACTTACAATGAGAACCACTCTGATGTGTATGGCTTGGTTGACAGGTAGCTTCTCTGTGCTAGTACTTACAATGAGAACCACTCTGATGTGTATGGCTAGGTTGACAGGTAGCTTCTCTGTGCTAGTCAGGCTCTGTACTTACAATGAGAACCACTCTGATGTGTATGGCTTGGTTGAGAGGTAGCTTCTCTGTGCTAGTACTTACAATGAGAACCACTCTGATGTGTATGGTTTGGTTGACAGGTAGCTTCTCTGTGCTAGTACTTACAATGAGAACCACTCTGATGTGTATGGCTTGGTTGAGAGGTAGCTTCTCTGTGCTAGTACTTACAATGAGAACCACTCTGATGTGTATGGCTTGGTTGACAGGTAGCTTCTCTGTGCTAGTACTTACAATGAGAACCACTCTGATGTGTATGGCTTGGTTGACATCTAGCTTCTCTGTGCTAGTACTTACAATGAGAACCACTCTAATGTGTATGGCTTGGTTGACAGGTAGCTTCTCTGTGCTAGTACTTACAATGAGAACCACTCTAATGTGTATGGCTTGGTTGACAGGTAGCTTCTCTGTGCTAGTACTTACAATGAGAACCACTCTGATGTGTATGGCTTGGTTGACAGCTAGCTTCTCTGTGCTAGTACTTACAATGAGAACCACTCTGATGTGTATGGCTTGGTTGACAGCTAGCTTCTTTGTGCTAGTACTTACAATGAGAACCACTCTGATGTGTATGGCTTGGTTGACAGCTAGCTTCTCTGTGCTAGTACTTACAATGAGAACCACTCTGATGTGTATGGCTTGGTTGACAGCTAGCTTCTTTGTGCTAGTACTTACAATGAGAACCACTCTGATGTGTATGGCTTGGTTGACAGGTAGCTTCTCTGTGCTAGTACTTACAATGAGAACCACTCTGATGTGTATGGCTTGGTTGACAGGTAGCTTCTCTGTGCTAGTACTTACAATGAGAACCACTCTGATGTGTATGGCTTGGTTGAGAGGTAGCTTCTCTGTGCTAGTACTTACAATGAGAACCACTCTGATGTGTATGGCCTCGTTGACAGGTAGTTTCTCTGTGCTGGTCAGACTCTGGCCTTCCAGATTCCAGCAAGGCTCAAGTCGCTCTCGTATATCCTTGAGTTTGGGCAGCAGAAACACTTTGATCACTTCCGGACCCAACTCGCACAGTCCTGAACAAATAATTATAATAATAAAAAATAAATAAATAAGGATTGGGTGGAAGAGATTGCCACAGGCAATAACCCAGCCCTTTAGGTAGGACATTAACTTCATTCTCTTTTTTTTCTTGTATATTTGCTTAATCTTTTTGTTTTTCTTTATATTTCATTGTATTCTACTGTATATATTTTTTGTTCTACCTAATAAAGCTTACTATAATAATAATAATAATTCAAATGAGATGCGGAGGTAATTCTGATAAGAGATTCTTTTTGTAGAAAACAGGAAATCCAAAAATGACAACCAAGATTTTTCACTAGACAAAATATTTACTAAATAGTTGCTATACTTGGGACTCCAACCACCAACCTCCAGGCTATGAGTTTGAGAGCTTCTGAGGTAATTTATCTGTAGGAAATTCTATTAATAACAGTCTCATACCATTAGTAATGCAAAAAACACTGTCATTCCTGGGTACTCATCAAAAAGAAATCATAATTGAGATCATAACAAGATTGATGCCACAATAGCTAGAACCCGCCTTACCAGAATTTCCATACTTAGAACTTTACGATTCGTTGCAAATGGAGGGTAAAACTGCTGTCCCAATCCAGGACGTTAAATCAAATAGAATCGTTGGCGTTAGGAAGGGCATCCAGCCATGATAAGTGTGCCAAAACTAACCAACCTCAACCATGAGGTTGAACAACGTCGACCCTGCTTAAGCGGGATAAGACAGAATAAAAGAAGTTGTATGTCATATGAGTTATGATGTCCACAACATTACAAGAAAAAAGAGAGAGAGAGAGAGAGAGAGAGAGAGAGAGATAGAGAGAGAGAGATAGAGAGAGAGAGAGAGACAGAGAGAGAGAGAGAGAGAGAAAGAGAGAGAGAAAAAAAAAATTACCTGCTATAGCTCCGTAGAGAGAGGGGAAGTTGATCTTGGGATCATTAATAGCGTTGGATAGTAGACGAGTAACACGGGTCTGGATATTGTTGGTAGATGTGTTGAAGTTCTTGGAGACCTGGGAAAGAATCACCATGTATATGTATTAATATATAATAATGATAATAATAAGTTATTATTATTATTATAAAATAAAAAGCCAGATATAAATATATAATAAGATATAAATAATAATAAGCCCATGGATAAAATACTTTGTACCATTTAAATAAATGAGAAACACTCCAATAATAATAACTCTTTATTAACAAGGATAATATTGACAAAGGGTGTGATTATTGCCTGAGACAATCTTTGCCATCAAACCCATATGATGTCAAATCTATATATTTTAGTACATTTAGCCCAATTTTCATCACTACAATTTTATGAATGTGATATTCAACCCCCAAGCAGCCTAATACGATCGTTTCGTTCTTATTTGAACTCATCACTTAGGCATAGCTGATTTTTAATTTCTTGCCGAGCCCAGGGTTTGAACCTGAGACCCATGGATCAATGTTACCACTTGTTTACCGTTGAGGGTTTGATGCAAATTTTCCTCTTCTAAAATAATATTAAAAAAAAAAAGATGAGTGTTTCACAGCCGTTTTTATTTCGTAGCCATGAAACAGGAGCTACTGTAGACGCTTGTGGTCTGTGTTGTAGCCTGCCTCCCCTCTGATGGACGAGAAGTGACACAATACTTCCCAATTAGGTGCTGGGTCAACACGAGCGCACCGGAAGGTATCCCTTACAAACAAATGTAACCAAATTATGAATACAATTTTTAGTCGGCACAAGGGATCGAACCCGGGCATGGCAAGCGAGTGCTTAACCACTGAGCTAATCGCGCGCTCTTCTTCTTTCACTCAACCGTAGTGCATTACTTACCCTGAGATTCAACTGTTTCACAGGACTCTTGTGATAGGAACTCTTGAACAGTGGGGTGACTTGGGGCTTCTCAGGGTCTTTCAAGTCGAGTTTGTCTGAAGATAAATAAAGATAAATTTTTGTCGGCACAAGGGATCGAACCCAGGACCTTCCGCATGGCAAGCGAGTGCTTAAATACCTGAGTTAGGAGTCGGGATGCAAAGTCCCGCAGGGCCCAATGATTGTCTGCCTCAGGTCTCCCACACAGCTGCTTGCTCACAATACACGAGAGGATGGAGGGGAGAAGCTCGTGCAGCTGAAACAATATAAAGTATAGTAGTATGTTGTTGTTGTTGTTGTAGCCAGCTTAGCTACAGCTGGAGGGGTGAGTGATGGTCTCCAGCCAACTTTAATTCAAAGTTGGCTCGTCCTGAACCACATATTTCTATGTGCAATCAACCATCATGAGGACTAGAACTTTTCTTTATAAGCCATTAAACCCTTGGGAAACTACAAGCTCGCCTGGCTTGTAAGGGTTGGCTAGTCTGTTCTCTGTTTATAGTCCTCTAGCGGGACACTGGTCTTCTCCCTGTTTAACGTCCCCCAGCCAGACTAGTATAGTAGTGCTTTATTTAGACTGTCGGCTCGAGACAAGAAGTCCCATTATGCTAACAGTTTAATATAGCACCTCTTTAAAGTACGTATTAAAAATATATTATAACTGTCAAAATTACTCAAACTCGCCGAACTATTTATTCGTCATAGGACTCCTTGTCTTGAGCCAAAAGTCTAAATAAAGCATTGCTAGACTATACATTTTTTCGGTAAAATATACAATACTTTACTAGCACAACTATAGTATACTTTTTTTTAAAATATACCAACTAAACTTTATAAGCACTACTAAACAATACTTTTTCTTTGCTTCTTGAGTTGTAAATCAATGGAAATATGTATTCAAAGTTATTGTGGTTAAGTGGCAGAGAATGCCTAGGGCATTAACTTCGCCTCGGATTACAAGTTGGTAAATAAAGATTAAAATAATTTTGTTCTATATTTTTTTTTTGTATATTTTTTAAAGTTTTTTTTCCTTGTTCTTAATTGATTGTTGATTGTTTTGCAAATAAAAAAGTATTTAATTTTTTTTTTTTAAAACAATGTTGCATTTCTTTTCTTTCTTTGTTAATAATTTACTGTTGATTTTTTTTCTATAGAAAAATAAATTGTAAAAAAATAAATAGAATCGGAAAATAAAAACCGGTTCTGGCTGGGTGACAAACCCGGTGAACTCACATATTTCTCCAGATAGAGACTCTGATTGTCGAGCAGAGCCTTCACCATTCGCATGAGGTAGATGAGGAGAGCCAAGTTATTCTGGACCACATTCACTTTCACTCCCTCGGCTATAATAATAATTCCGTGTCCGTGAGATAGGTATAGATACCTAAATCACGGTGGTGAGAGAATTATATGGACGCCAAGATCCAGAGTCTAGGCTCCTTTCATGTCCATTGATTC